>CM069454.1:2194712-2764695 GCA_035610835.1 Ophiura sarsii | reverse complement strand
TTATTACACAGACCTTTTCTCCATTTTCTAGTCACCTTTCTCTAAATTACTGAGACCTTTCTCGATTCTAGACAACTTCCTCAAAATTACTGAGACCTTTCTCCATTCTTAAACACCGTTCTCTAAATTACAGAGACCTTTCTCGATTCTAGACACCTTTCTCTAAATTACAGAGACCTTTCTACATTCTAGACACCTCTGAATTACTGAGACCTTTCTCCATTTTCTAGTCACCTTTCTCTAAATTACTAGGACCTTTCTCCATTTTCTAGTCACCTTTCTCTAAATTACTGAGACCCTTTCTCCATTTCTAGTCACCTTTCTCTAAATTACTGAGACCTTCTCCAATTTCTAGTCACCTTCTCTAAATTACTGAGACCTTTCTCCATTCTAGACACCGTTCTCTAAATTACAGAGACCTTTCCTCGATTCTAGATACCTTTCTAAATTACCAGAGACCTTTCTACATTCTAGACACCTTTCTCTGAATTACTGAGACCTTTCTCCATTTTCTAGACACCTTTCTCTAAATTACTGAGACTTTTCTCCATTTTCTAGTCACCTTTCTCTAAATTACTGAGACCTTTCTCCATTTTCTAGTCACCTTTCTCTAAATTACTGAGACCCTTTCTCCATTCTAGACACCGTTCTCTAAATTACAGAGACCTTTCTCGATTCTAGACACCTTTCTCTAAATTACAGAGACCTTTCTACATTCTAGACACCTTCTCTGAATTACTGAGACCTTTCTCCATTTTCTAGTCACCTTTCTCTAATTTACTGAGACCTTTCTCCATTCTAGACACCGTTCTCTAAATGACAGAGACCTTTCTCGATTCTAGACACCTTATTTCTAAATACAGAGACCTTTCTACATTCTAGACACCTTTCTCTAAATTACTGAGACCTTTCTCCATTTTAGACCATTTTGACCCCTTTGGCCGCCATAAAATACAGGCACCCACTGCACTGATACAATACAGGTATATGTTCATCGGTTAAGCATGAGCGGGTCATTTGACTATGAATAAGGTTACGAGGATTTAGAACTGACAGAAAATAAGATAGGAAGGTCGAGGACAACCAAACAATATTTTATTATTGGCCTACTGCTGGTTGAAAACATTAGATTAGTTCAAAAGTTAAATGCTGTCACTTGGAGGCGCTGTAATTAATGTCCATAGTCTACCACGTGTGTGGGCATTTTTGTACTAATCTTAATGCATTTCTAATGGTGATTTCAAATATGGTAATGACATTTTTTGCAACATTTTGTGTCATTTGGAACTGTCGTTATAAGTTACCAATGCTATGTTGGGGGTCATGCATCATTATGTGGTTTATTTCGGGTCAAGGATGGGTCACACATTTTCAAAAAGGGTGCCCAAATATATTTTTCAGTCGCTCGCGAAAAATGGTCCTTGTAAATTATAATAATGCCTATGCACACTACATCCGAAAACTGGGGCGGGGCATAGCTACGTCACTGCTTTGAAGTTTATAACTAACATTGGATTGTTCGTTATGGCTCAATAACGACGTAACCATCATGCACTTCAGCATAAAGAACTGTTATTCCCATATGAATGCTGAATGTTGTATCTTTGTATATTCATTTAATTAGCTCATTTTAATGTTTAAAGAGTACTATCGGTTAGTGAGGATGATTTACTTTGCTAAACGACGAGTGTCTTATAAAATGGAATCAAGTAATGCTATATTTCTGCGCAATTATATTAATATGAGATACATCAATCACGTCATATCGTCAGTCTTATCGCCGTTTGTGCGTCGATTTATCTATAGTGTCACGAAGGTACATCATCATCAGGTCATGGGTGTTCATTCACATGTCACTGTCAACTTTATCTGTTTTTTCAGTGCAATTTAAATTCCCGAATGGAACATATCGAGAATGTACATCAAGTTTGCATCTAATTTGTTTTAGTACACCTAAAGGGCATATTTCAATGTGTCTACCAATTATGCATTCGCAACATTGAATTTGAATTGAATTACAAATCATTGTTTTTAATTTTATGTTGTTTATTTCCATATTTTATACTTCTATAGGGAAAAAACTTGGTGAGAAGTTTGATAATGATGTAAATAATAATTGTCCATGTAATAATTCATGTTCTTGGATTAATAATGATACATCTAATGATAAATTTGAGTTTTATGATATTATTCCTGAATTTGTTTCTAATCAAATTAATAATATGAATAATGATAAATCAGCAGGGTTAGATCAATTTAGTGTTAGTTTGCTCAAATTAGGAGCACCCTATATTTCAAAATCGCTTGCTTTTATTTGTTATTTGTCACTGAGAAGCTCTGTTTTCCCGATGACTGAAAAAGGGCAAAGGTAACTCCTATTTATAAATCAGGGGAAAAATCAGATGTTGGTAAATATAGGCCAATTTCAGTGCTGCCAATAATAGTGTCTAAAATTATTGAAAGAGCTGTTCATAACCAATTGTATAAGTATGTAAGTACTAAGGGAATTCTTTCGAGTGTTCAATCAGGTTTTCGTGCAAATCACTCTACAACAACTTTACTAGATGTACAAGATGTTATTCTCAATTATATGGATAATGGTTATGTCACAGGTGCCTTTTTCTTGATTTAAAGAAAGCATTTGATACTGTCAACCATAAAGTGCTAATTGATAAATTTAAAAGGTATGGTGTTGATGGTATTGACCTTTTATGGTTTATATCTTACCTCAGCAATAGATCACAGGCTGTATGTTAATTCTAATCTTTCAGAGTTTGAGCACATAAATATTGATGTTCCACAAGGCTCAATATTAGGACCTCTGTTATTTATTTTATTTGTAAATTGTTTACCAAATGCTGTAAATAGTAAAACTACAATGTATGCTGATGACACCACTTTACTATTTAGATCAAAATATACTGATGAACTTCTTTGACATCAAACCTAGATCTAGTTGCTAATTGGTTGAAGGCAAACAAACTTACATTAAAATATCAATAAGACTAAAGTTATGCTATTTTGTACCAGACACATGATAAATAGGTTTAATGATATTTCACTCACCTATAACGATGCTATAATTGAAATGGTTAGCGAATTTAAATATATCGGTGTCAAATTTGATAGTACCATGTCTTGGTTATTACATATAGATTACTTAGCAAATAATGTTTCCAAGAGAATCGGTGTTATTCCTCGTGTAAAGCATTTGATTCCACATCCAACTCTTGTGATGTTATCCAATGCCCTTGTGATTCCTCGTTTTGATCATGCCAGCCCAGTATGGTCCAACTGTTTAAATACATATCAAGCAAGACTTCAAGTCTTACACAACCGTTAAGCCAGAACAATATTATCTGCTGATATTAGAACACCAATAAATGATATGATGAACATACTTCATTGGACAAAACTAAGTGATAGGTGGAAAATTCAAATCCAACCTATCTATCATCCAATTTTAAATTTGTACATAACTAACACAATCATACTACCAGGAATCATTCAAGTAATACTTTAATCATTCCTAAAATCAACTCAAATTCTGGTATGCGCACTTTTCTTTTCAAATCTAGCCACCTGTGGAACAATTTATCACCATCTATTCGTATTGATTTAGAAAATGTATCACTCGGTCAATTCAAATCCTATATTTCCACTGTATCATTGAATAATATAATTATTTGTATTATAATTTGTATTATATTTAAACAAAGTAACATTTCATATTTGTATGTATTTATGTATGGAAATCAGGGCCTGCTTGAAAAGCAATGCAAGTCCTCAATAAAGAAAGCATCAATAAATAAAGATGATAGAGATAACATAAAAAGAGTACAATATCAACATGGTCTCTCTAATAATCAGTCTATATTGGACTGAACCCATTTACGTACTCAGTCTATATCAGACTGAACCCATTTACGTATTCAGTCTATATCAGACTGAACCCATTCAGTCTATATTAGACTGAACCCATTTACGTATTCAGTCTATACCAGACTGAACCCATTTACGTACTCAGTCTATATCAGACTGAACCCATTTACGTACTCAGTCTATATCAGACTGAACCCATTTACGTACTCAGTCTATATCAGACTGAACCCATTTACGTACTCAGTCTATATCAGACTGAACCCATTTACGTATTCAGTCTATATCAGACTGAACCCATTCAGTCTATATCAGACTGAACCCATTTACGTATTCAGTCTATACCAGACTGAACCCATTTACGTACTCAGTCTATATCAGACTGAACCCATTACGTACTCAGTCTATATCAGACTGAACCCATTTACGTATTCAGTCTATATCAGACTGAACCCATTTACGTACTCAGTCTATATCAGACTGAACCCATTTACGTATTCAGTCTATATCAGACTGAACCCATTTACGTACTCAGTCTATATCAGACTGAACCCATTTACGTATTCAGTCTATATCAGACTGAACCCATTTACGTACTCAGTCTATATCAGACTGAACCCATTTACGTACTCAGTCTATATCAGACTGAACCCATTTACGTATTCAGTCTATATCAGACTGATTACGGCAGTAATATGTTATTGAATGTTGACAGCGCGGAATTGACATTTGTGAATAATTGTAAATCAAACAAATCCGAGGGAGGTGGACGCTGGCAATACAAGGTCACACTCATATTGGATATCCTATTAGCTATAAGATGATTTTTACGGAAATTACATGCAATGGTTTTGATGTCAGTTTACCATGTTTATAACAATGATGGAAATTGAAAAAAAGTAAACATTTTGGAAGCAGTTGTTGGTGCTAGGCGCGAAGTAATTTGGACGGCGAAACAGACTCCTACTATATACGTGTATTTTCGAGGTTATTAAATCGAGATTTTCAGATGAAACACATTGCGGATAAATAGCCATCGAAACGTAGCCTAGATCCATTTGCAATTAAATGACGCTGAAACATCAATCCCTTGAGTCTTTTGCAGATTACCGTTAATAACTTTCCAAATAAACAGCCTGCCTTCTTTATATATACGAGAAGCGTAAGGTTTGAGTGTTTTTCTGTTCAAAGTTGGCGGACGATTCAACAACCACAAAACTATAGTAATATCAAATAACCATGAGGCAAGTAAGTATAGTTTAACAACGTAGATTAAATTACCAAATTCGATCAATAGATTTTGAACATTTCATAGGGATTCATTATAAATGAGGATAAATCACATCTTGGTACGAATTTTATCTTTGGAATTGGTGGTACTTTGGGAGTGGTTGTATTATCCCACCAATATACCAGTTTTGTATGGAATTGCTTAAGGAAGTTTAAGTAATTCCCACTGTGTCTTAGAAAACCGGAGACAATATAAATCCGGTTATGTTAATTACATATACATGATATAAGGTCACCGAATGATTAGGTCATGAGGCAGAGCTTACATTCCAGATTACGTGTTTTGCCTCATTATTGCAACAATCGCGCGGCAAATCACAGGCAGCGACTTGCCAACTGGTGGCTACAGGTCGTATGCCCCCAAACTACCTGAATCGTTGCAGTTAACGTCCAATCAACCCGTGCGGACTGATCGTTCGATATGGCAATTAGTAGAGAGCGACTTGTGTTTCATATTCCACTCGAGCAACTTAAACGTGATTGAAAGTATGTCATCAGCATGAAACGTATTCCAGGACTTATGTCAGACACACCTTTTCAGTGCGTCCAACTGCGCTTTTTCAACGTTTTTGTGCAGCTTCATACGTTCTCACATGGCCAACCAACCGAGCGAGAGTGTATCAAATGACGAGATAGAATACTATGCAAATTAAGGTAAATGTTGGCAAGTAATGGCAATAAAAGCTACGTGTTTAATTGGATATATTTTTGGAATATTACTGTTTAAAAATAAGAATATGTATAGGTTTAAGAGGCGTCTTTTTTCCACTTATACAAATAGTATCGCCCGTTAGACAATAACAATGGTACGGTCTAAACTAATCTCTAATTTTCATATGGATTAATTTCTTACAAATGAGGGACAGTCACAACCTGGTACTACTCGTATCTTCGTGATAAACGTATACCATTAATAATACGTGTTCTAATTGAGTCTCCATAAAGCTTGTATTTTTAGCTTTCAATGGATTGCTATGATCGCAATAAAACGATAGCGTTGCAAGCGTTATTATATTGAGCAAGTCTCATGAACCCGGGGTCAGGAGGGGTGTGAGATCGTAGCTCCGGGAAACCCTTTCACAAGGGAGAGATGTTGCATGCAGCACATATTTTTGATATACAAGCAGCCACAATGGAAAAAAACCCCACAATATAACAGTAAATATATTGCAATTGCAAATCGGTTTGTTTTAACTCATATAATCTCCTTTAACGTAAATATCCAAACAAATTGTGTACAAACCGTTTGGCGACATGGTTAAGACACATCAAACGCGTTGTTATACAGGTGAAGTCAGCGACCTTTCCAGATTGAACCGACGTGTGATTTAATAGTTCGTACGTCAATTACCTGGTATTAATCAGTTTAAATTGGTCAACCCCATGGGGTTGACCAACGACGTCAATTTAGTAGATATATGGGTAAAAATATAATCCCCAGGCATAGACGGTTTCCAAATTGCACGCCTAATGTCAAAAAAATGAGTATCAAACCTGAATCTTTAAATTAGTAATTTCGTTAATGGACATTTACAAAGGTGAAATACATTTCCTGCGGCACATTGTACAGGGTGGTTTAATTGTCTAGAGACGTGACAACACATTTCAGTATTGCCACCATAAACATAATTGGTCAATGGGTGTCACATCGCATTCTTGAGCTCTGATGAAACCCAGTTTAATTGGCTATTGTAGCTGCGTGTCATACATTTTTTCAGCGTCGGCCTCAGCTTTCTTCATCCTTTTGTGGTTTTCAGCAATTTTACTCACGTACTTATAACCAACCAACCAATGGCAAATTGAAACGAGTGGCCCCTGAGGAGAAACGAATTCAAATAGAGCTTGCGCTTTATAGAGGTTGTTAGCCAATCCCAAACGGTGTCAACTATTTTAAGAGTGATTAATATAGGTTACTGTATAAATTCCAAGCACTATAAATAGTACGGTTTTCAATAAAAAAATTCAAGGTTTGAACTGTGTCAACTGGTAAAAAATTGGCTTCCATGCCATTCTACATAAGACAAACCTCGAACAGACTTGCTGATATAATGGAGGGCACAACAACATTTAAATTCATTAGTTTTCTAATCCCTAACTACCAGCGTTTGAATAGTTGTGTCGTGTATTGTACATTGGATTGTACCTTCTCTGTTTATAATTTTCTGAGTCTAGCCTATTCCGATGGAAGTAATTGTGTATTGAAATGTATTTGATTTATTAAAAAGCACCGTTTATTCGATGCTAATGTTTTCGCGCGAACCGGGAAACTTCATACTTAGCTTGTCATTCAGATATTTTCCATATTGTGGGTAGAGACCTAGACACATTGTGATGAATCCAGCTTCCGGCAGCTTGGTGCTAAGCATTGGTTTCCAGTTTTCAATACGATTTATTCCGTAAAATATATACTACCGGGTTCCTAATTGTCGGTTCCTTTCATCTATGCTTAGCACCAAGCTGCTCAAAATGAGATTCCATTGTGATCTGCGGATCGACCTGTTTCTCCTCAAAACTGTTTAGCAATTTATCAGTACATACACCATGCATGCAGAATGTGTCGATGGAAACGTTTTAAATCATCCACAACGTGGATGAAATAGTTCTTACATCAACGATATGATTGATATCGAACGCATCAATGTACCTGTTCTAACCTGATTTAATGATTGAGTAGATGTCATGATCCATACCGGACGTAATTCAATTATTTCGAATAGCTATTTGCCCACTTTATTTTCAGATGGTATATCTAAGTGGGTCAATGGTCTGCCTATAGTATCAAATTACATGGTTATGTACTTTATCAAGATCAATACTTCATGAAAACACTATAGTGTGACATGGTTGCGCCACTCCGTATGTCAGCCAAAATTGTGCTGATATCTAGGGCAATTTGACGAATGTACGTGTTTTCATAATGTTAACTTCCGATTGTTGTAAAGAGATGGAAGATAACTGCATAATTCAAATGAATTTATTGAACCGATCCACAAGCACTTGTACACTGTAAAGGGCATAATCGCATATTATGAGCACGTGGTTTTGCAATCATTTTGGAGTAATAATGAGTATCCTGCATATGCTACAATATAGTGTTCTGTTTCATATAAGACAAATCATTCTATGATAGCAACGATTGTACGAGAGTCATTCAATAAGTTCTACCTCCTACACCTCATAACTTTGGTATTATATAAGCCAGTCTAATGAAATAGTACACAATTGTAGCCTGAAACCTAAGCTAGGAAATTCATTGAAAATCTATCTGAGTGATGTTTGTATTTTTCTAGAGATGCAGTGAAAACTAAACTTCCATTTAGCGTGATGGAAACGGATGAAAAATTGCAACATATCGCCTAAAGTGCTATTCATTTGGCCAATTCTAGGAGACAGAACGTACCTATTGGTCAATTAAAAATACACCCTCTGATTTGCCAGAACTAGACAAGGACAACCATTAAGTTTACCCCTCCCCTAAAGAATCATGCAAAATTCGAATTTGATTTTCATAAGAACAAAGAGATCTTCAATATACAGGACTAATGGAGGGATTACAAGTCTCTCGAAGTGATAATGTTCTACTATTTGACTACCTGATTGACTGTTCTGAAGGTTGCACATAGGGAAAACTCATTAAGTGACTAATTATATCATGTTAAAGATTTAAAATACGAGGCATCACTGTGGCTTGAATTGTAACAACAAAAATTGACTGATTAGCAGTATTCCAGTATGCCAAAGGCATTTGGAAGTTCGTATTTACCGTAAGACTTCCGTTCATTCCGTCTTTGGAATAGGTTAGCAATCCTCGTATAACCAGCTTGTGGCTAGCAGCTTGCTTGAGATTCAACAGTTAACATTGTTTTGTACCGTATGGCTGAAGGCTACATTGTTGGATTTGATATTGTTATTTTTATTTAAAAGATTCTTTTGGTTATTAAGGTTGCTTTATTGTGCAAAACGACCAGGTTCTGAAATACTATGGGATTGTATTATTTGGTGATTTATCGATTTTCACTGGCCAAAATAACAAAAAAGCATTAAAATCTATATTTTATTGTTGCCAATATGGCAGCTTCTGTCACAAAGCTGCCATTTGGCAGCTTTTGAAAATTGTTGTTATTTTGTCCTGCCAAAATTCGTTCATAAATACAATGATTCGGCAATACTTTGATTTTTCCTTAACAATCGTTAAAAACTGCCAATTGGCAGCTTTTGTGTCATCACCATTATTGATTTTACTCACCATTGCTATGTTTTAAATCCCATTTGCCTTTTACCTTTAATCTCCCCTTTGTCTAAGTCATCCTTTTGTTATAGTATCCACTTCATCAATCAGCTGTCAAGTTTGTCACTTCCTGCCCATTGTTCCCCTGTCTATATATGGCCATGTGTTTTGAACTCACCACCCAAAAAGGGTGGTGGCGTTGCATTTTTGGTGACGAATCATCCATCTCTCTCTATTAACTCAACAACTAAATGTGGTAGAGCTATGGTTGAGGTGTCATGTGAAAGCCTATTTATCTAGCTACACTGTGTTAATAAATCAGGTATTTCTATAAATGTTTGGCTAAGATATGATTGATTATGTTGTGAAAGTCAGGGGTGGTGGCGGTGGCGGCGGCGGCGGTGGCGGCGGCGCTGTGTGCAATCTCTATGGGGAATATAGAAAATGTTCCCAATTCTACGTTCAATTTACTATAACTCCTCATTCCTGTATGGTACAAAAATGATTTTGCTCTCATTTTATAGATTATTTTATATTCTATAAGATTCTGTTTCAACAAATGTGACAACTATTGTGCAACAATTGTAATCATGAATCGATTGCGTTGTCCTTGGCTTTTCCCCTATTCGCTACACAGTGAACTTGCCCTAATTCATCGGTTTTACATACATGACTATAACAAAAGAAATATGTAACCGATGATAGCAAAATTATACATTTTTGGAAAGCTCTCAAATAGGGGAGTTCAAAAATGCCGTTTAAATCAGGATAGGGTGCATACCAAAAAATATATACTTGTAAACTCTAATAATTATGAAATTTAAACGTTTGTGCTCATTTACTTCTCGATATAGTATATTTCAACACGTTTACCATTAACAACTATTATGTTCTGATGGGTAATTGCATGAGGAACTAAAATATGCACAGTAAAATTATGATTGGGATAGGTATCAAATTATTATTGAGCTTAAATCAAAATATGAAGAAAAAAATCGATATTTTTTGAACATTCTTAATCACAACATGTTACCATTATGTCTTATCTAAATCCCAATAGCATATTTGGATTTCTTGTGAGATTACCGTTCAGAAAATATATACTTTATATGGGGTAGAACAAATAGTTATTGCGATATGCTAATTCGAATCTCAGATGGTGTAAAATGTAAAAATCTGGACATGCAACGGTAAGGGTGGCGAGTTCAAAACACACGGCCATATATATGTTGCGTATGTTGTACTCTGTCATTTTACCTTCGATAAAGATTCTGTTAGAATCAAAACGTCTGGTCCTCTTATATTTAATACATTTACTTACATAGGTTTTTTTGCATTCAGCTTTTACATTATATTAATTTGATTTGTTTTGAATTAGTTAATAAAAATATCTCTAAAACAACGAATTGGAATATACGCCTTTTTATACATAATTCATTTTTTTTTTTACAATACTGACAATTGTATGCCTAGGGTATCGGAAAGTGGTAAAACTACCCTAAGTTATATAACAGGATGAGAACTGCATCCACTTCGAGCACCGGCAACAACTAGGAGAGTTGTAAAAATCTTAACTACCACAATTATCTTGTTTTATCATCAAAGATGTTGGTTTTATAAATATAAAATCTAGCTGAGGGGCTTATTCAGAATTGGTTGATTGATTAGTCGATAACGATGTACTCTTTTAAGATTTTTTTAAAGGTGTATGTTCCAATCACTTTTTTGGGGCTATGATTTTTTTCACATATTTTGATATTAGAAGAATCCCCATATTTTTCTCATTATGTCTGTAAAATCTTAGGAGCCAGAAATGTTCTATTTAAAATTTATAGGCTAAAATGTGGTGAATTACTGCTAAAAGTGGTTAACCACCAACCAGTTTGTGAACGATTCAATGGGCAAATGTGTAGAACCATTGGAGTTATGCAACTAAAACTTTGGAATGCAACAATTTTAAGGACGACCTTTCATGTAAAATAGATAACATCAAGTTGAAAATCGGGCCAGCAATCGGAACACCTACCTTTAATCTCTTATCCTAATTTCTCGTGCGTGTTTTTGTGAATTAAACTACCAGGGGAGAAAAACGGGTCACATTTGATGGGTAATATCAGTCTCCTCATGAGCCGGAGATCGAAACTGGGCCGCGTGCGGACAAAAATGCAAACTGCGCTTTTTACGGACCAGCTTCAGAAAACCTTTTCTTGCTTTCGCTAGACGAGAGGGTGACAATCTAGAAAAGGTGATAATACAAGGAGCTATCGGAAGAAGACGTAAATTTGGTAGACCAAAGCTTCGTTGGACTGATGGCATTAAACAAGCAACTGGTTTATCTCTTATCTCTGCGCATCGCATGTCACAAACTAGACAACGGTGGCGCTCCATCATCAATAGGGTCACAATGAATCAGCCATGATCCATTGAACAACGACGACGACTGGATAAGTATACACCAGATCGCACTAAATGGGTTCCAAAATTGAATTTTTTCCACTTATGACGGGGGCACATCCCTCCTGTTACTTCCCCTGTCCGAGCTAGCGCAGAGTGCTGTGCTTTGTACCGGGTTTAGTACCATTTTGGCATTTTTCAAATATTGGGCCCCCTCCCTACAATTTTCTGGATCCGCACCTGGCCAATGGTATTGTAAACCTAAGTCTATGGAGTTGTGCCCTTATACTTAATACTTAACAAAGCGCCTTGAGTTCTTTTTGATGTAATTGCGCTATATAAGAAATAAATATTATTTATTATTATTATTATTAACATAACATCATTCTTTTTAGTCCTTGACAGTTGGCCGCAAGTATTCCGCCTTTACTTAACATTATTAATATTCCTGTGTCATCAAAGAAGACGCACTTACCGCACTTCCACCACCAGTTGTCAGCACCAACGGAATCACAAGACAAAATGTAGCTAATGAACTAATTTTTTTTACAGGTGACGTGTTTTGATGAGGTGCATTGTCGGAATACAAATTGATATAAACATTTTCCAATCCGCAGGCGTCTGCAGACGACATTCTTATTATTATCTTATTTATTTTTGGAATTATAGACCAAAAAGTGCCAAAAAACGTTTTTTGGCACTTTTTGGTCTATAATTCAAAAAATAAATAAGATAATAATAAAAATACGCCTCCTAGAGAAATTTATTAGAATTATAATAAAACTGTATGACACAATTTGACAAACTATATTTTGAGTTATCTTGCATAAACCTAAAGTGGGTCAAACAACATGTTTTTTATAATTTTTTCTAAAATGGTCAATTTCATGTTCATGGTTGGATTCATTGAACCTTTTCCTTCAAGAAAATGTATACTTTTATATAGATTAAATGAATAATGAAGAAGTTACGGCAGTTTTACGGAGGCTGTACCTGAGAGTCCACACCCCCTTAATATAACCTGTGTGAAGTCATTTTGATTTCTATTCAATTTGATCAAAAATAAATGAATATGGAGTCAAATTAAAATGAATAGAATGCAGTTATACTGTACGTTCTAAGGTCATTATCATGTCTTAAATTTTGGTGCTCGCATACGATAAGAAAGAAGAAACAGTAGCAGTACAGACCAATGTCAATTCCTCTCAAAAGGAAATGAAAAAAATGATAATAATATTCTCGAACAATATATTGTTGCAATTCTTCTATCAAATATAATTATTACCGAGTCCATATGCCATATCAACTGGAGATTTCATCAAGAAAACAGATGGAATTATCACTCACACTTTCCAATCGCCTACGTCAAACGACTGCGAAGGTGGTAACTGTGGAGACATCTAACATTGTATTACAGCAATTCTTCATATTCACATCTAAACAAATAAGTTCTATCTGTGGATATGACAAAAAAAGATCCAAGCAAATATTAAATGTAAATACAATCTCCTACGTCGGATTGTAATCCTTATATCTAGATACTCAGCTAGCTGCGTTGGCATTCTAATATTGAATGCTATAGGTAGTGCATTATGTAGCATTAACGTTGGAGGCAATTATACAGTTATGTGGCTTCTGAAATTCAGGAAACACGGTGTCAACACTATTTTGCAAACTAGAATTGTGCAATTCCCGCTTGTGGGCATAGTACGTAATATGCGACTACGGGTCGGAGGCTGCACCCTCAATTATGATAAAAACTGGGATTAGTATATTTTTATAATTGTATTACATGTATGAACTTACACCTATAAGGATTAAGAAAAATCAGTCCTCTTGTACAAGAAAACGTCGATTCAAAAATGCTCGTACAGCCAGGACGAGCATTTAACGTCCGACAGTATCCCTCTGCAGTACGCGTGATACATAACACGAACCATATTTGCATAGAGGGCGTTTTTTCAATAAATAGCGATGATATTGTTTCAATCAAGTTTTGCTGTGTTTATGTTAGTAGAAACAACAATAATGGCAATTTTTAATGTTCATCTTGAATTCTGAAGTAAATTTTTAAACATTTAACATTTTCAACACCACTTAATGTCCCTTTAACTAGTGATTACTAATGCATACGATGGATTGATATGCAGACATCTGAGTACTATTTTATCAATTGTCTGTTGAGCGCACAAATAACAGTCCTAATATAAAGAGTGACATTATTGTGATTTGCCGCTGTCCGAGCACTTTTTATCAATTCAATTGTCTGTAGAGCGTACACATAACCGTCCTTATAAAGTGTAACATTATTGTGATTGACCGATGTCGCAATGTACGAGTGGTGTAAAATGAGTCATGTCTGGAGGTTTATTCCATTAGCAAACTTTCACGCAAAACTTAATAGAGAACCTGATTCTTGAAAGTGGTTCCCCGCGATTAGAATATCATAACATTTTAAAAAGTTATAGCATCGCCTTTACCATACAAATAGAAGTGAACTAAAACCCCTAAAGGCAAAACCTAGTGGAATATAGTCTAACATGCCGCACACGCTTTCAGATTGATATCTCTTACAACACAAAACCACTTACCAGGCTTACAGAATGTGTATACAATTTTTTTATTTGGTAAGTGCTGTCAACCTTCAATTGGTTTCCCTTCCCATTCAAAGTGAAGCTCAGCTTCTCTTATAAGTCGATTATGATTGATCGGAAATCTGTGTTTTTTCCATGCATGACGCTAGTTTATAAGGGACCGTTCACAAATACTTTGGTGGGGGGGGGGGGGGGGGGGGCTGGATAATTTCATTTTTGGTATATCAACACTTTTTTGACCCCCCCTCTCGCCATGCTACGAACTTTGTTGACCCCCCCCCCCCCTCTTGCCATGCTACAAATTTGTTGACCCCCCTGTATTACTGCCGGCACCTGAAACTTTCTTGTCCCCGTTCATTGTTATCAAGTTCAGAGAACATGATATGATATCTTTTATGGGATTTTTTTTGACCATGTATCATATTCTATTTTTGATGGACGCATCACATCTAGGAGGACAGGTTGTAGACTCTAGAGTGAATCAGAACTCCCTCTTCAATTGCAGGTATCTTTGGTTTAGTGCCATGGACTTTAATCCTCTGAATAACTTCACATATTTATGCACGGATCTCTGTTTTTGAAACCAATTAGGATGCTCCCTCCAATTATATATCCTGGCTTTAAATATGTTTTTGCTATTGACATGAATTTTCCCTTCATTCTTTTTTAGCTGGGCTAGTACATGAAAATAGGACCATAGACATCTGCGCGCGTAGCGCATCAACAAATTAGCTATTTTTACGTTGATTTATGAACGTTCCGTAAATAATGTGCATACATGTAAAGTAGGGGTTTGGGGGCGGAGCCCCCAGAAATTTTTGGAAACTAATGAGTGTTTTAAACTTTTTTGACCCCCCCTCTGTTGGGGTTTTCAATTTTTTTTTGACCCCCCTTTGCAGAGTATCAAAACTTTTTGGGCCCCCCCATTAATTATCCAGCCCCCCCACCCCCCCACTACAAAAGTCTTTATGAACACTCCCTAAGTAGCTGAAATGTAATAATATAAAAGGGAGCTTGAATCCAGTGCCATATATTGTCGGGAACGACAGCATATACACCGTAAAGCGAAGTTGTTATTTTCAATATCCAAAAAGAAATTACATTAATTAAAATTACCCAACAGATGAACTTCAATGCTATGTCATCTATTCAACTGTTGCAAATTGTAAACATAATGTAAATGGAATTTTTATAAACTTTTCTTTTCTTTGTGAGACTCTGACTCAATAAAACGCTGAGATATATTTTTACTCGAATGTAACGACTGATGAGGGATTGGCAGGAAAATAGAAAGGAAATATAATAATCCTGTCACGTCCAGTAACGTCGCATTACGTATATATAATAACATATACACTATGCTATTTGATAAAAGATACGGGTTCAAACCAATTCCAAAAGTACGTTTTATGAATGCTAAGTATTGCCTTAGGTACACGTTATTTAGTAATTATCATTCAAGAAATGTATGGACTGTTCCTGCGAGTTGTAGCTAACATTACTAGTGCTATCCTCTATTATTTCTCTGTACGATGGGGACGATTAAATAGATGTTACGATGAATGACCTAATTTTCAAAACTTGTATAGGTTTACATCATTTGCCTGAAGTAGACGGGTTTAAGCCATTGCTGGGCCAATGCATGTCCTATAATTGCTGGGTTAACAACCAGTTACAATTGTTGGTCTTTATGAAAAATAAATTGTGTTTTGTAAAATCGTTTGTTTGTTATATGTCGTCTGCGCGGTTTCATTACAAGCTATCGGAGGGCATCTTCCATTGAAACTATCAGACGTGTAGCCAGCCACCCAGGCCGTGTATAGGGAAAGTGTACAATGACCCGTATTAACAACCTTGCTGTGAGTTATGTCAAAATTAATTTCATATTTCAGTTTATTTGATGCTAATGTTTTCGCACAAAAAGATGAGACTTGCGAACTGGGAAATATATCAAATATTTCTATATTGTAGGGTAGAGATCTGTGGATCGACCTGTTTCTCCTAAAAACTGGTTGGCAATTTATCAGTTTACACAAAATGCATGACAATGTGTCAATGAAAACGTTTTAATTCATCCACAGCGTGGATGAAATAGTTCTTACATCAACGATTTGATTGATATCGAACGCATCGATTTCCCTTCTCTAACCTGATCTCATGATTGAGTAGATGTCATGATCCATACCTAACGCAATTCAATTATTTCGAATGGCTATTTGCCCATTTTATTTTCAGATGGTATATCTAAGTGGGCCAATGGTCTGCCTATAGTCTCAAATTACATGGTTATGTACTTTATCAAGATCAATACTTCATGGAAACACTATAGTGTGACATAGTTGCGCTACTCCGTGTGTCGGCCAAAACCGTGCCGATATCTAGGGCAAGTTGACGAATGTACGTATTTTCATAAAGGTACTCATGGCGTATCGCCTGAACGTATGCCAACGTATGCGAAATATCGAAAAATACGTTGGTGTACATTGGTGTACGCTGATATAAGTTAGGGGTAAGTTGGGGATACGTCGTTTACGTTAAGAGCACGCTGTGATACACTGTGAACATTTGGAACACGTCGAGCCCGCGAAAAATTATTGAGCATGTTCAAAATTCTGGCAACACTTGTCTCGCCGTGTACGAAACTCAATTTTTGCAGCGGCATAAGTCACGTGTTCGTTGTACGCCGAGGATACGCTGAGGATACGTGAACATGACATACATACGCTACGAATACGTTAAGCATACGTTGGTCATACGCTCGCATACGCTGTGATACGCTGTCATAAGTTTGTTATAAGTTAGTGATACGATATCAATACGTTAGTCATACGCTATGTATACGTTCAATAAGCTATGGATACGCTATGGATACGTCCATTCCATCACCGATGTCGACTTTTCCTACGCAATTCGTTAAGGCCCCGTCACACCAAAACGTATCGCCTCAACGTATGCCAACGTATGCGAAATATCGTAAAATACGTTGGTGTACGTTGGTGTACGCTGATATAAGTTAGGGGTACGTTGGGGATACGTCGTTTACGTTAAGAGCACGCTGTGATACGCTGTGACAATTTGGAACACGTCGAGCCCGCGAAAAATGATTGAGCATGTTCAAAATTTCTCGACGTACTCAACGTGTGCTTAACTTACGTTCAGCATAAGTTCCCGATAGGTTCGTGGTACGTTAGACATACGTTTACAAACGCTGACATACGTTAGACATACGCTGACATACGTTAGAGGTACGTTACTATCGTCGTAAGTTATAGCTTGGACCTATAGATTTACCCTTCTAGATATTTTAATAGTTATCATCTAGGCTGCGTTTACTTGAAATTATTATTATTATTTTTTGCGTAGAACAACTCCGCCTGCGACGTCGTTGTTCTACTTAAAATAATACTATCGTCCGCATTTATGTCAGACAATATAACACGGGTACGGTCTAAAAACAATACCTTTATTCTCTAATCACTAACTTATAACATACTTATGACAGCGTATCACAGTGTATGCGAGCGTATGCGGGCGTATGACTAACGTATGCTTAACGTTTACTTAACGTAGCGTAGCGTATTCGTAGCGTATGATGATGGGTTGATGTGTTCAGCACGACAGACCATGAAGAAGTGAGGATGAGATACTCAAGGGACCCATTTATATACTCAAACCCTCCATAAGTTCCCAAAACGCCGAATGCTCGCTAGCTGTAGTGTACATACGCTAGCTGTACGGTAGCCCTGTCACACCATGGCGTATCGCCTGAACGTATGACAACGTATGCGAAATATCGCAAAATACGTTGGCGTACGTTGGTCTACGCTGATACAAGTTAGGGGTAAGTTGGGGATGCGTCGTTTACGTTAAGAGCACGCTGTGATACGTTGTGAAAATTTGGAACACGTCGAGCCCGCGAAAAATGATTGAGCATGTTCAAAATTTCTCGACGTACTCAACGTGTGCTTAACTTACGTTCAGCATAAGTTCCCGATAGGTTCGTGGTACGTTAGACATACGTTTACAAACGCTGACATACGTTAGACATACGCTGACATACGTTAGAGGTACGTTACTATCGTCGTAAGTTATAGCTTGGACCTATAGATTTACCCTTCTAGATATTTTAATAGTTATCATCTAGGCTGCGTTTACTTGAACGGGCAACACTTGTCCCGCCGTGTACGAAACTCAATTTGTGCAGCGGCATAAGTCACGTGTTCGTTGTACGCCGAAGATACGCTGAGGATACGTCGAACACGGCAGACATACGCTTCGAATACGTTAAGCATACGTTGGTATACGCTCGCCGATCGCATACGCTGTGATACGCTGTCATAAGTTTGTTATAAGTTAGTGATACGCTATCAATACGTTAGTCATACGCTATGTATATGTTTAATACGCTATGGATACGCTATGGATACGTCCATTCCATCACCGATGTCGACTTTTCCTACGCAATTCGTTGGGAAGTTGGACGTTCTTGGACTCTGACAATTTTCGAGCTATTTTTTTGAATACGTCGGCATACGTTCAGGCCACGTTTAGGCCATACGCTATGGTGTGACAGGGCCTTTATTATTATTATTATTATTAGGAAGTTGGACGTTCTTGGACGTTCTTGGACTCTGATTTTATTTTATTTTTAATACGTCGGCATACGTCCAGGCCACGTTCATGCCATACGCTATGGTGTGACAGAGCCTTTACAAAGACAAGTCATTTTATGATAGAAACGAGTTTTTTCATATTGGGGGAATTGCTGAGGTTCAATAAAACCTTCTCGAGATACAATGCTCTATATGCAGGGCAATGCTTACGTTATCATAGAACAAGAAGTAGACGCTGGTGAAGCAATGGGAGAGATTTGCACATCAGCCAACATTTGTTTGCCATGCAGTATCCTATTTCAATACACGTTTGTTAGAAAAGAAAGTTAGCATCATCTAATGCAGGTGGTATTTGTATAGAGGTTTCTAACGATGGAAATACCCACATGACTGTCAACCAATGAATTTTTTGAATTAGTTAATCAAACAAATCTCTAAAACAACGAATAATCGCCTTATCATAATTATTATAATTCATATTATTTGGTTTTTACAATCCTGCAAATTGTATGCCTGGGGTATCGGAAAGTGGTAAAACTACCCTAAATTATATGAAAGGATGAGAACTGCTACAATTACCTTGTTTTATCATCAAATTTGTTGGTTTCATAAATATAAAATCTAGTTGAGGGGCTTATTTTAGGATTTCTTATATTCCTTAATCCTAATTTTCCGGGCGTGTTTTTGTGAATTAAACTATCAGGCAGGGCTCGCGTTCTTGCGTGTCCTCGCGTCCTAGGACCCCTTATTTTCTTGTTGGACGATAATGGACGCGTAAGTTTACATATTGAACTTCACTAACGGGTCCCAATCGAAAATAAAGGGACCCCTTAAATCTGACGATGTATGGACGTGGAAACCTTAAGACATTCTGAAAATTGTCAATCTCCATCCTGTGCCTACATTTTAAATTTATTAATGTCCGTAAAAGATAAATACAATGCAAATCCTGTATTTTTAGAAGTTGTTAAACACACTAAATCGCTTCCGAATTGCTTCCGCAAAAGTTTCAAGCGATTTCCAAAACATTCTATATAAGTATCTTCTACTGATTAACATGGACACGACATAAGTATATGAGTTACATGATCTTACGCTAGTGTGCGTATCTGTGTTAGCGACTGTTTGTCTCTAAAAAAAATTTTTGACAATTTTCAAAGGCTCAAACTTCAGGACCCCTTATATTTCCTCCTGCTATCAGGGGAGAAAAACGGTCAAATTTGATGGGTAATATCAGCCTCCCCATGAGCCGGAGATCGAAACCGAGCCGCGTGCGGACATGTCAGAGACTCTGCAAACTGGGCTTTACAAACCAGCTTCAGAAAACCTTTTCTTGCTTTCGGAAGTTGATAGCCCTGCGGATCGTGGCACGATATCGACCAAGCGATTGCGCGGAACCAGATTGTGGCAAGGAAGGGATGTGTAGCGAGTAAGATGGTTATGGGCAATGTCTTGGCAGTATTACTATAAACATAAATGGGTTCATCCATAGAGCTTTTGACGAAATCAGCTATTATAGAACTCGGAATGAAATTTGAATCGACTAGAGATAAACAAATACGACGTTGATTGATAACTAACGTGTCGAATTACACTTATAATCGTCAAATAGGTTACATTATTATATCCACGGACATGTCCTTGAATATAGTCGTACGTCACGTCCCAAAGTACATACTATGGATGGTGTCAGTTGGTTTTTGCGTCAACTCTAGATCGTATTAAATGAAATATATTAAAACCACAAACCACGCTTTCTTCTACCCGCACGTCAAACGAATGCATTAATCCTGTATTACTATGCAGCGGACCTTCACATTCACGTCTAAACAAACACGCTTAGTCTAGCGATTTGCCAGTGATAAATCTGATCGAATACTTAATGATTAAGATATACGTTGTAACTTTTTATTTATGAATTGCGCCTGTTTTTCGGCATTTTTATCAACGTACTTTGTATTTGCAGCTGCTCCACCGCAACAACCATGTGTTTTGTTTATATTCTGTTATTCTGTTTTGAAGGGGTTGGTCTGTATTCTTAACCATGTAGGTAATGAGTAGTCTGTGATGTGGTTTTTGTGAAGCGCTTTGTGTTGTTTGTAAGGCGCTTTGTGTTGTTTGTAAGGCGCTATATAAGCATGGTCTTATTATTATTATTACTGTTATTATTATTATTATAATTATTCATAAATGTATCCAGAAAATTACTTATACTGTTTGATTATCCTTCCTTTACTATAAATTGACATTTGCTCTTCATTGCCTCGGAATGTGGTTCTTTTGGGGTTTATCCTTGGTGTAAGACAGCAGGGAATTAACCTAGCACAAAATCCTCTCTTGGCGGATTAAAGGATTATACAGCTTTATTCCGTAATAGGGTCTTTACACTAGTCTAACGTATGAATGTTTCACACCAAGGACATACCCTTTTGTGGAGCTCGGATACAGTATCTAATGTTTGTATTTGAAATTGCGGTTCTAAAGTAACTGGGAGGGCTAATTTTGATTGATTTTGTTAAATATAAACCGGACACCTTCCGTGCCAAATCTAGTAATTTGAACATCTTCAATCAAACCCTCTAGGCGTAGGATCGTTCAAACTGCGATGCATGACATTTCAACATACAGCGATACAACATTATTTGGTAATATTTTTTTTCTGCCGAGATCCCAAAGTTTGAAGCAAAGTGTGGTGAGCACTACGTTGTGCAGGCTACTACACGTACTGCCATGCCTTTGTGAACATGGAGATATGATTTTGAATAATTTGATTTGCTTGCACGCCCGAGAGTAAAAAGCTAACCAACAGATAACTCCGAATTCGAATTTCAATCAGATGCCTCAGTTTGACGAATATGTCCCTATGCGAGTCGCATTAATCATGTTCAGCTATCGGCACTCCGGTGATTTTTCTAAGCCTTGCTGACGATTGAAACTTACCTGATAGTAGTTGCGGAGGGGGTGGTGAAAGTAATTTGTCTCGTATATAATCTCTCAGATTTGTTTTCTCTCTTTCCTTTGTTTGTTATCAATTCAACATTCCATGTTGCGTGACATCTTTATATCAGACATTAAGCCTGAAGTATTCCTTTCCACCCATCATGTTTAATATTGTGCGATAAAGTCGTATGGCTCATATAAACCCGATTTGAGTGTCAGTCTTTCGCGCCTTTTGGAGAGGTTACTAGCTCATTTTGCTTGTATATTCACAAGAGACGGTTTACCTATGGCACTCTTAAATTGGCAATCAGCATGATCAGTTACGCTACCGTGATGTTCAGAATGTACAATTAAGTATCAAAGTGCAAGTTTTCAAGTGAGATGATTTTCTCTACAGAAAATAGCCTAGGTAAGTCGAGGGTTAAAATTGGATATCTTAATTCGGTATATTAACAGTGGGAGGTATGAAATTACACAAGTGACAAAAGCCTCTCTTCGCAGAAATAGTCAAAAAAGACAAACGAATGCAGAGCATCTGCTGATGTTCCATATGGCTGTGTCGGGCATACATTAATGCTTTCCATCTATGACGTCATCATATCTAAAACAAACCATGACAACGAGACAATGTATTTTAACATTTGTTTTATTTCTATATCATACTAATAATTTCCTCATATCTTAAACCAGATTGTAAGTATTTTCTCTCTGTCTAAACCAACACACTTCGTTTTAGCACCCCGCCATAATATTGATGTTATTGCATAATATGTATCATCGAATAAAGTAAAATAAAAATCTCTTGAACACTTGCACTTTGCTTTGATACTTAATAATATACATTTTGAACCTCACGGTAGCAATACTGATTGCAAATGTAACAGTGCCATAGGCATGCCGTCTCTTCGGAATATAAGGTAGCAACCTTCCCGATTGGCGAGAATGACTGTCTATATGCAACATAGAACTATCGCGCAATATTAAAGATAAAAGATTGATAGTAAGGGAAGCGTCCTATTTAATGACGGACTGTTTAGAATTCATGTATAATATTAAGTATCAAAGCAAAGTGCAAGTGTTCAAGAGATTTTTTAGTTTACTTTATCCCATGATACATATTATACAATAACATCAATATTTACAAAATGTAGATATAGTAGGAGCCCCAGACCTCAACTTTAGAAGTACAAGAAAAATGAGTCCTGCTCTTGAGATTCTCTTGTAAACTTATGCTATGGCGATGATCATATTTCCCTATGTATTCACATAGCAGACATGAAATAATAGAACCTATGGTAAGAGTAGGGGCTGTATTTGACCATAAAAGATAAAGGAAATGTCCAAATTTCTTATCATTATATTCAGTTTTAGAAAGAACCACTTGACTCATTATAATAGCTATATCCATTGTAATGTCCGGATAACGGTCACAAACTAGATGGAACATTGGAAAAAGTTGGAAACAAAGTTGGAAACAGTAGCAGTACAGACCACTGTCAATTCCTCTCAATATGAAATGAAAACAAAATATCTTAATGATAATAATACTCTCGAACAATATATCATTGTTGCAATTCTTCTATCAAATATAATTATCACCGAGTCTAAGATGCCATATCAACTGAAGATTTGATCAATAAAACAGATGGAATTATCACTCACACTTTCCAATCGCCTACGTCAAACGACTGCTAAGGTAAATGTTGAGACATCAAACATTGTATTACAGCAATTCTTCATATTCACATCTAAACCAAAAAGATTTACCTGTGGATATGACAAAATAGATTAAAGCAAATATTAAATGTAAATACAATCGCCTACGTCGGATTGTAATCCTTATATCTAGATACTCAGCTAGCTGCGTTGGCATTCTAATAATCATATTGAACGCTATAGGTAGTGCATTATGTAGCATTAACGCTGGAGACATAGAGTTATGTGGCTTCTGAAATTCAGGAAACACGGTGTCAACATCATTTTGAAAACCAAAATTGTGCAATTCCCGCTTGTGGGCATAGTGAGAAATATGCGACTACGGGACCGACAGCGAGTTGCCACTGCGGTTCAACGGTATGGCCTTCAGTAGCTTATTTGTCATTAAAAGTAATGGTTTCAGGGTGCTTTTACACCCTGCCATTAACCAGTGATTACTAATGCATACGATGGATTGATATGCAGATACATCTAAGTACTATATTTTATCAATTGTCTGTTGAGCGCACAAATAACAGTGACATTATTGTGATTTGCCGCTGTCCGAGCACTATTTATCAATTCAATTGTTCGTTGAGCGTACACATAACCGTACTTACATAGTGTAACATTGTTGTGATTTGCCGATGTCGCAATGTATGAGTGGTGTAAAATGAGTCATGTCTGGAGGTTTATTCCATTAGCAAACTTTCACAGAAAACTTAATAGAGAACCTGATTCTTGAAAGTGCTTCACCGCGATTAGAATATCATAACCTTTTTAAAAGTTATAGCATCGCCTTTACCATACAAATAGAAGTGAACTAAAAGCCCTAAAGGTAAAACCTAGTGGAATATAGTCTAACATGCCGCACGTGCTTTCAGATTGATATCTCTTACAAAACCACTTACCAGGCTTACAGAATGTGTATACAATTTTTGTATTTGGTAAGTGCTGTCAACCTTCAATTGGTTTCCCATCCCATTCAAAGTGAAGCGCAGCTTCTTTTATAAGTCGATTATGATTGATCGGAAAACTGTGTTTTTTCCATGCGTGACGCTAGTCATATATTGTCTGGAACGACAGCTTATTATACACGGCAAAGAAAATTTGTTATTTTCGGTATCCCAAAAACAGATTACATTAATTAAAATTATCCAACAGATGAACTTCAATGTTATGTTATCTATTCGACTTGTGTTGCAAATTGTAAACATAATGTAAATGGACTTTTTATAAACTTTTCTTTTCTTTGTGAGACTCTATCTCAATAAAACGCTGAGTTATATTACTCGAATGTAACGACTGATGAGTGATTGGCATGAAAATAGAAAGGAAATATAATATTCCCGTCCAGGGGCGTAACAGAGGTTGGTTGTCAGGGGGGGGGGGGCACAGCCAACAAAATTCCTGGTTAGAATAATTCCGTCGCACGGTCACAAAATTACGCAAGGTCACAAATTTCGCACGGTCACAAAATTTCGCACGGTCACAAAATTTAGCACGGTCACAAAATTTCGCAGTACAAAAAACACTACAGTCAACAATTTGTTGACTGTTGTGCTTTTTGTACTGCGAAATTTTCTTTCTTTCTTTCGTTCCCTTTCTTCTTTTCTTTCTTTCACCTTTTTTTCTCCTTTTCCTTTTTCTTTTTCCTCCATTTTTCTTTTCTTTCCCTTTCCCCCTTCTTTTCCTCTTTTCCCTTCCCCCATTTTTCGTGGCGGGTAGGTTTGAATTTCCAGCTGAGCACCTTCAGGGGGGGGGGGGGGGGGCACAGTGCCCCCTGCCCCCCGGCTGTTACGCCACTGTTCCCGTCACCTCCAGTAACGTCGCATTACGTATATATATATAACATATACACTTTGCTATTTGATAAAAGATACGGGTTCTAACCAATTCCAAAAGTACGTTTTATGAATGCTAAGTATTGCCTTAAGGCCCTGTCACACCATAACGTATCGCCTCAACGTATGCAAACGTATGCAAAATATTGAAAAATACGTTGGTGTACGTTGGTGTACGCTGATATATATAAGTTAGGGGTATGTTGGGGATACGTCGTTTACGTTAAGAGCTTGCTGTGATACGCTGGGACAATTTGGAACACGTCAAGCCCGCGAAAAAATATTGACTTTGTCCGGGCGTGTTTATGTGAATTAAACTATCAGGGGAGACAAACGGTCAAATTTGATAGGTAATATCAGTCTCCCCATAAGCCGGAGATCGAAACCGGGACGCGTGTGTGTGGATTTGTTTGATGTGCCCTATCTATATAAATTATTGAATATTTTCATGTTGTTTGCCTAAGGTTATGAATATGTCTGTCCTGTCTAGTCTTGTCTTGTCTCGTCTTGTCTCATCTGTCTTGTCTGTATTTGTTTTATTGTCTCTTGTGATCACGTCACATTGTTTAGGTTTATTGTCTTTATACAATTTTGTGTTAGCATGTTAACTTTAAAGTGTAGTTTGGTATAACATTATTTGTATGTTGCATATCGTAACAAAAAATAATAACAAAATAACTAACAAAAAGTTGCCTTAAGGTTTGCTTACTATTTTGTCGTATTGTGCTGCCTCTTTGGTCCCTATCGCATAAATATAAATGTTCATGGATGTTCATGCACGGATCGCTGTCAGCTTTATTTATTCATTTAGTGCAGTTCAAAATGTGGTATTAGACCCATTAATCTGCTTATCATATTGTCTCTTGTGAACACGTCACATTGTTTTGGTTTATTGTCTTTATACAATTTTGTGTTAACATGTTAGCTTTAAAGTATAGTTTGGTATAACATTATTTATATGTTGCATATCGTAACAAAAAATAATAAACAAAATAAATAACAAAAATGCGCCTTAAGGTTTGCCTACTATTTTGTCGTATTGTACTGCCTCATTGGTCCCTATCGCATAAAGGTAAATGTTAATGCACAGATCGCTGTCAGCTTTATTTATTCATTTAGTGCAGTTCAAATTATGGTATTAGACCCATTGCGAATCGGTTTATCACACCTGACATATAATTCACATTCAAATGAATCACCATATCCCACACTTCAACCCTCATACTACTGAGCCTTTTATGTAACAGGGTTAAATAAGGAGGTAAAACTAGGCCAAACAAACTTTCGTTTTGCACTATTATTTAACATTATTAACTACAATGAATTGTTTGAATTAGTTAATCAAACAAATTTCTAAAACAACGAATTGGAATACACGCCTTATCATAATTATATAATTCATATTATTTGGTTTTTACAATCCTGAAAATTGTATGCCTGGGGTATCAGAAAGTGGTAAAACTACCTTAAGTTATATAAAAGGATGAGAACTGCATCCATTTCGAGCACCGGCAACAACCAGGAGGGTTTTAAAAATTAGAACTCCTACAATTACCTTGTTTTATCATCAAATGTGTCGGTTTTATAAATATAAAATCTAGTTGAGGGGGTTATTTTAAGATTCCTTATATTCCTTAATTATAATTTTCCGGGCGTGTTTCTGTGAATTAAACTATCAGGGGAGAAGAACGGGTCACATTTGATGGGTAAAATCAGTCTCCCTATGAGCCGGAGATCAAAACCGAGCCGCGTGTGTACATGTCAGAGACTCTGCAAACTGCGCTTTACGGACCAGCTTAAAAAAACCCATTTTCTTGCTTTCGGAAGTTGTTAGCCTGGCGGATCGTGGCACGATATCGACAAGGCGATTGCGCGGAACCAGATTGTGGCAAGGAAGGGATGTGTAGCGAGTAAGATGGTTATGGGCAATGTCTTAGTGGGGGCAGTATTACTGTAAACATAAATGGGTTCATCCATAGAGCTTTTGACGAAATCAGCTATTATAGAACTCGGAATGAAATTTGAATCGACTAGAGATAAACAAATACGACGTTGATTGATAACTAACGTGTCGAATTACACTTATAATCGTCAAATAGGTTACATTATTATAACCACGGACATGTCCTTGAATGTAGTCGTACGTCACGTCTCAAAGTACAAACTATGGTTGGTGTCAGTTGGTTTTTGCGTCAACTCTAGATCGTATTAAATGAAATATATTAAAACCACAAGCCACGCTTTCTTCTACCCGCACGTCAAACGAATGCATTACTCCTGTATTACTATGCAGCGGACCTTCACATTACGTCTAAACAAACACGCTTAGTCTAGCGATTGGCCAGTGATAAATCTGATCGAATACTTAATGATTTAGATATACGTTGTAACTTTTCATTAATGAATTGCGCCTGTTTTTCGCCATTTTTATCAACGTATTTTGTATTTGCAGCTGCTCCACCGCAACAACCATGTGTTTTGTTTATATTCTGTTATTTGTGTTAAATAACTTCTGCTGGACTTACTTGTATGGGTTTTTTTTAAGGGGTTGTATTCTTAACCATGTAGGGAATGAGTAGTCTGTGATGTGGTTTTGTGAAGTGCTTTGTGTTGTTTGTAAGGCTATATAAGCATGGTCTTATTATGTTTATTACTATTATTATCATTATTATAATCATTCATAACTGTATTACTTATATACTGTTTGATTAACCTTCCTTTACAATAAATCTACCTATAAATTGACATTCGCTCTTCATGACCTCGGAATGTGGGTCTTTTTATGTTTATCCTTGGTGTTAAGACAGAAGGGAATTAACCTAGCATAAAATCCTCTATTGGCGGATCATTAACGGATTATAATACAGCTTTATTCCGTAATAGGGTCTTTACACTAGTCCAACTTATGAATGTCTCACACCAAGGATATACCCTTTTGTGGAGCTCGGATACAGTATCTAATTTTTGTATTTGAAATTGCGGTTCTAAAGTAACTGGGAGGGCTAATTTTGATTGATTTTGTTAAATATAATTTGCCAAATCTAGTAATTTGAAAATCTTCAATCAAACCCTCTAGGCGTAGGATCATTCAAACCGCGATGCATGACATTTCAACATACAGCGATACAACATTAATTAGTTATACATATTTTCTGCCGAGACTCCAAAGTTTGAAGCAAAGTGTGGTAAGCATTACGTTGTGCGAGGCTACTACACGTACTGCCATGCCTTTGTGAACATGGCGATATGATTTTGATTTATGATTTGCTTGCACGCCCGAGAGTAATAAGCTAACCAACAGATAACTGCGAATTCGAATTTCATTCAGATGCTTCAGTTTGACGAATCTGTCCCTATGCGAGTTGCATTAATCATGTTCAGCTATCGGCACTCCGGTGATTTTTCTAAGCCTTGCTGACGATTGAAACTTACCTGATAGTAGTTGCGGAGGGGTGGTGAAAGTAACATGTCTCGTATATAATCTCTCAGATTTGTTTTCTCTCTTTTCTTTGTTCGTTATCAATTCCACATTCCATGTTGCGTGACATCTTTATATCAGACATTAAGCCTGAAGTATTCCTTTCCACCCATCATGTTTAATATTGTGCGATATAGTCGTATGGCTCATATAAACACCGATTTGAGTGTCAGTCTTTCGCGCCTTTTGGAAAGGTTACTAGCTTATTTTGCTTGTATATTCACAAGAGACGGTTTGCCTATGGCACTGTTAAATTGGCAATCAGCATGATCAGTTACGCTACCGTGATGTTCAGAATGTACAATTAAGTATCAAAGTGCAAGTGTTCTCGAGATATGATTTTCCCTACAGAAAATAGCCTAGGTAAGTCTAGGGTTAAATTGGATATCTTAATTCGGTATATTAACAGTGGGAGGTAGGAAATTACGCAACTCACAAAAGTGATACGCTGTCAAAAGAAATAGTCAAAAAAGACAAACGAAGGCAGAGCATCTGCTGATGTACCATATGGCGAGGTCGGGCATACATTAATGATTTCCATCTATGACGTCATCATATCTAAAACAAACCTTGACAATGAGGCTAAATGTGTTTTAACATTTGTTTTATTTCTATATCATACTAATAATTTCCTCATATTTTAAACCAGATTGTAAGCATTTTCTCTCTGTCTAAACCAACACATTTCGTTTTAGCACCCCGCCACAATATTGATGTTATTGCATAATATGTATCTTCGAATAAAGTAAAACAAAAAAGTTCTTTAACACTTGCACATTGCTTTGATACTTAATATTATACATTCTGAACCTCACGGTAGCAATACTGATTGCAAATTTAACAATGCCATAGGAAGGCCGTCTCTTCGGAATATAAGCAAAGAGGTAGCAACCTTCCCGATTGGCAAGAATGACTGTCTATATGCAACATGGAACTATCGCGCAACATTAAAGATAAAAGATGGATAGTAAGGGGTGCGTCCTATTTAATGACGGACTGTTTAGAACTCATGTATAATATTAAGTATCAAAGCAAAATGCAAGTGTTCAAGAGATTTTATATTTTACTTTATTCGATGATACATACGCTCGTTTATTATACAATAACATCAATATTTACAAAATGTAGGTATAGTAGGAGCCCCAGACCTCATCTTTAGAAGTTGACCCATGACCTCCGAACATACTCTTAAATTTACATTTTTATGACAGCTACACATCCTATCTACAAGAAAAAATGAGTCCTGATCTTGAGATTCTCTTGTAAACTTATGCTATGGCGATGATGATATTTCCATATGTATAAGTCAAAGGAAATGTCAAAATTACTTATCATATGTACATGTATATTTATCTTTAGAAAGAACCACTTGACTCATTATAATAGCTATTTCCATTGTAATGTCCGGATAACGGTCACAAACTAGATGGAACAATGAAAAAAATTAGCATTTCAGACCAATTTCTGATAATCTCCGTTGTTCAATTTTGATAAAATACCTTTAACATTGTCATTCGGAAATAAATTACTATCACAACTTGTAGAGCAGTTGTGGCCAAATATTATAGCCATAAAACTACCCCTACCCCTTACACGGGTTGCTTTTTAAGATTTCTTACATGTGAATATATAGGGAAATACAGTCAATCCCATTAACATAGTTTTGCAAGAGAATCATAAGAGCAGGAATCTTTACCCTTGTAGTTGGCAAATGCAGTTATCATAAAAATACTAATTTAGAAGTATGTTCTGAGGTCATTGGTCAAACCATTTAAAGCCAAATTTAGAGCTCTGGGGCTCCTACTAGTAATAATAATATTAATAACAAGTATGTACAATATAACAATCGATTGAAAAACACTGACAATATTTAATTTCACATCACTTTATTAGCATCATGACACACAATTTTAATAAAGGAAATCTCAGATCAGTTCTCCGTTTAGGTGGACGAACGCAGGGATAAAGGGAGAAGTTTACTGAGCACAGCAATGAAACATTAAAACAAAACAGACATGTTAAAGCATTAAAAGAGATATCCATACAAACGAGACCTGCCCTGCAGTAGAACATGATTGCACGTTGAGAGTTTGATAATTGTCCCTCGTGGATTCCTTGTGAGAAAGGTGATTGAATAGACAATGTTGTGATGTTGTCCGGAATGTTTTAAAAGTAGTAGGGCTATTGCATATTTGAATATCAGCGATCAAAGTGGCGTATTTTTCTGATTTTCTTCTGTGGGTTTTCTCAAGATTGAGTTCAAAGGGCACAGTGAGTTCGATAACGACCAGTTTCCGTTAATTCTGAGTCCCAAAAAACCGCAGAGAGCAGGAATTAGGTTCGTCACGGTTTCAACCGATGGAATGGTGGAGCCCCTTTTTGAATTATGGAAGATCACAAACAAATTGAGGGTCTTTTAGGGATGGGATACCGGTCATCATCGTTTTACATTTATAAATCAGAATATTATTGTGGCGCTACGTAAATCTGCCCTTGTCAAGAGAGACAGAACAATGATTAAGAATGTGATGGAGGGTAGCTCTGTTCTTGCAAGTGTTACAGGTTAAATGTCCATACACATACTATACACGACATAATTAATAAAGTTAAATCAGTCGGTGTTCTTTCTCAAATAGGAATACAAGATTTGGATGGTTACAATATATGTGTTAAATTGATTGCGGTTTCACTGATCTTAACGTGAACAACATTTGTGGCGTAAAATGATTGCGGTTTTCACCGGTTAATGACGTTGATCTTATACGTAGCTCAACGTGTGATATCTTATCCCAAAAAGCAATTCTTGGCACATGTTATGCTATTGAGCCTAATAAGGCCTAGTATAATTTGGCTATTCCAGAAAATAGGTGCACACCCCATATAGAGGGGTAATTTGTCAATTCAGAAAATTCCTTGATTTCCAAGAGCAACTTTAAAAAATATATGGATTTCGAGTTCAAATTGATTGATCAAAAATCAATCTTAATTTTCCGAACCATTTTAAAGGGGACACCGTTTATAAAATGCAGATTCTTCGGAAATCGTTTAGAAAGAGGTAAAAAAAGTCTGGATTTCTAATACTTCCGTGGGAAAAGTCTGGATTTCGAACCCTTCGGGTGGAAAAACAGTTCGGTTGTCAAACATTTTAAATTTCATGAAATCACCATGTGAAATGCATTGAAATAAGTACAAACATGTCTTGGTTCAGTAATTCTTGCGATAAGACTTTGAAAGTTGGGAATGGTTACTGAAAAATCTGTTTTGTATAATTATGGTAACACTATTAGCCGCGTGGAAAGTGTTAAAATAATCTTTGTAAAGTCATTTGGATTTCTCTTCAATTTGATCAAAAATAAATAAATATGGAATCATATTAAAAATGAATAGAATGCAGTTATATATGATAAGGTCATTGTCATGTCTTAAAATTTGCTGCTCGCTTGCGATAAGAAAGAAGAAATAGTAGCAGTACAGACCACTGTCAATTCCTCTCAATAGGAAATGAAAACAAAATATCTTAATGATAATAATACTCGAGAACAATATATCATTGTTGCAATTCTTCTATCAAATATAACTATTATCGAGTCTAAGATGCCATATCAACTAAAGATTTTATCAAGAAAACAGATGGAATTATCACTCACACTTTCCAATCGCCTACGTCAAACGACTACGAAGGTGGTAACTGTTGAGACATCAAACATTGTATTACAGCAATTCTTCATATTCACATCTAAACAAAAAAAGATTTACCTGTGGATATGACAAAAATAGATTAAAGCAAATATTAAATGTAAATACAATCTCCTACGTCGGATTGTATATAATCCTTATATCTAGATACTCAGCTAGCTGCGTTGGCATTCTAATATTGAACGCTATAGGTATAGTGCATTATGTAGCATTAACACTGGAGACAATTATACAGTTATGTGGCTTTTGAAATTCAGGAAACACGGTGTCAACACCATTTTGCAAACCAAAATTGTACAATTCCCGCTTGTGGGCATAGTGCGAAATATGCGACTACAGGTCCAACAGCGAGTTGCCACTGCGGTTCAACGGTATGGCCTTAAGTAGCTTCTCTGTCATTGAAAGTAATGGTTTCAGGGTGCTTTTACACCCTGCCATTAACCAGTGATTACTAATGCATACGATGGATTGATATGCAGACATCTGAGTTCTATTTTATCAATTGTCTGTTGAGCGCACAAATAACAGTCCTAATATAAAGAGTGACATTATTGTGATTTGCCGCTGTCCGAGCACTATTTATCAATTCAATTGTCCGTCGAGCGTACACATAACAGTCCTTACATAGTGTAACAGTGTTGTGATTTGCCGATGTCGGAATGTATGAGTGGTGTCAAATGAGTCATGACTGGAGGTTTATTCCATTAGCAAACTTTCACAGAAAACTTAATAGAGAACCTGATTATTGAAAGTGCTTCCACGCGATTAGAATATCATAACCTTTTTACAAAGGGGGTGGGAGGGTACCAACGGTACCTGCTTTCGGACGACCAAACTAACTCTTTTAAAACCACCGATTGTAAAATGCTATAATAGAAGTTCAAACTAGAAAATCTAAAATAAGTAGCATTCCAAAACAGAAAACTTTGATGAAGATGATTTAAAAGAAAATCAACTGAAGGCAACGTGTCTGACAAAATCTTTGTCGTGGCAAAACTTATTAGATGATGTGTTGTTAAAACAAACAACACTGAATTTCTAAACTTGAAATTCCTATTTTGTCTTATCTCACAAAATATATTTGATTCTATGTCACACGGTAAAAGCTTCCGAATGAAACACGATAAACGCTGGCTCTTTCTCCGACATTTAAAATGATAAATTTCCAAACTAGGAAAGTATATCTGATTAAAATCTGACAAATAAATGTCTTGCTGAATGTTGTGTAGGCCTAATGTGCTTTATTCCGTATTGGACTAAAAGACACGCGGCATGTATTGCTCATATTAAACTTATATGAGAAGGCAGTAGGTCTATTTATCTTCCGGTAAATCAAAAAGCGAACTGGCTTAATGATAGTTATTTAAAACTATGACAGAAGGCATGACTTGCCGTTCTTTAAACGATGATCGATGGAGGCGACTTGTTGTAATTCACCCGGTAATTCATGACTATGAAACGTCAGGTTTATAAAACTGTTTGCTAAAAGAAAGCTAGCTTGCTTTCGTAACTAAGATGACTCTGGGAAAGAACAAAATTAATCCAATGGACTAATACGGAAAAACCAAATGCCATTCTAGACTTAGAGTGACTTATAATATACAATGAGCTTTGTATTATATGTCTTCTTAACATTCCCAACTTAAAATGTCCTCTCCCTTGAGTTTAAACTACTAGGGAGGAGACAAATAAGTTGAGAATGTCCTATAGAGTAAAGGCCCACCATGTTTAAGATAAAACAATGGTGACGGCATGCAGAGTAGCTAGACGCGTTTCGACTCTCCGTGAGTCTCATCAGTAGCACGGGCTGCTGTTAGGTCAACTGACCTGTGCCTACATACACAAGTTTTAAATCTAAGTAAGTACAGGGCAAAACTTGCCTATATTACTAACAGACGATAAAAATGTTATGCAACGAGCGAGATAACTTTCGCTGATCGGAACCATACTCGGGCCCTAAAATTTTGCGGACAAACTGCCGCTATTAAGCCTATCATACAGTTTGGCAAAAGCCTGAAACTGTAATGAATGTTTTCCATGTTCAATTCCCAAAAGTTAAACCATTTCTTGGTTAACTACAAAATGGCGACCATGCTCTCCGTCCTATGCTGGACAATGAGAGTAAGCGGCCGTCGACAATGCCGTGGGCGATCCAAGCAAACAAAGGATGCCAATTAGCGTAGTCATAAAAGATGAAAGGCCTGGTATCTTTACCAGTCATGTTGATCACATGTACAACTCGTGCACACTTGCGCCTCCATTTGTAATAATATAATAAAATAATAGAATACTATCTATTACTTTTTCTAAAATTAAGTAGAAAACTATCTATTTATGTTGAAAAGTCCTGGCTAGGATGTATATTCAAGACCTTGAATTTGACTAACTAGTCAATCGTGAAAAGATGCCAAACAAAAATAAACCTTTCTTGGTTCAAACAACAATCAGTAAAGTTATTACTAATGTCGGGAAATGCGTGTTCTACTTTAATAAGTAGAGAAAGAAGAGCTCGAAGAATCAAAATGTCGAATAAGTTGATAGTTGCCTGTTCTGTGATGAAAACTCTTTCTTGAGTTTTTTTCTATTACAATTATCTGCTGAAAAACGGTGGTGGAAATTAGTCTCTATTTCCAAAAACCTACTGAACTTAGTAAGTTTAAAAGTTAAAAAGAGTTGAATTCAAGAGTTGAATTCTGATGGAAAGACCTACAACGAGGGATTGACTGCCAACATACCATCAGATATGTCCGTCAATACTATCCATTACCCCTCCCAAAACCTCAAGTATGGCAGTCATGACCTCGGAAATGTAAACACATCCAAAAGAATCGCCTGTGGAACACACCGGGTTACTATATCAAACATTACAAAGGGGGTGGGAGGGTACCAACGGTACCTGCTTTCGGACGACCAAACTAACTCTTTTAAAACCACCGATTGTAAAATGCTATAATAGAAGTTCAAACTAGAAAATCTAAAATAAGTAGCATTCCAAAACAGAAAACTTTGATGAAGATGATTTAAAAGAAAATCAACTGAAGGCAACGTGTCTGACAAAATCTTTGTCGTGGCAAAACTTATTAGATGATGTGTTGTTAAAACAAACAACACTGAATTTCTAAACTTGAAATTCCTATTTTGTCTTATCTCACAAAATATATTTGATTCTATGTCACACGGTAAAAGCTTCCGAATGAAACACGATAAACGCTGGCTCTTTCTCCGACATTTAAAATGATAAATTTCCAAACTAGGAAAGTATATCTGATTAAAATCTGACAAATAAATGTCTTGCTGAATGTTGTGTAGGCCTAATGTGCTTTATTCCGTATTGGACTAAAAGACACGCGGCATGTATTGCTCATATTAAACTTATATGAGAAGGCAGTAGGTCTATTTATCTTCCGGTAAATCAAAAAGCGAACTGGCTTAATGATAGTTATTTAAAACTATGACAGAAGGCATGACTTGCCGTTCTTTAAACGATGATCGATGGAGGCGACTTGTTGTAATTCACCCGGTAATTCATGACTATGAAACTTCAGGTTTATAAAACTGTTTGCTAAAAGAAAGCTAGCTTGCTTCCGTAACTAAGATGACTCTGGGAAAGAACAAAATTAATCCAATGGACTAATACGGAAAAACCAAATGCCATTCTAGACTTAGAGTGACTTATAATATACAATGAGCTTTGTATTATATGTCTTCTTAACATTCCCAACTTAAAATTTGCCAAGTTTCATAGTCATGAATTACCGGGTGAATTACAACAAGTCGCCTCCATCGATCATCGTTTAAAGAACGGCAAGTCATGCCTTCTGTCATAGTTTTAAATAACTATCATTAAGCCAGTTCGCTTTTTGATTTACCGGAAGATAAATAGACCTACTGCCTTCTCATATAAGTTTAATATGAGCAATACATGCCGCGTGTCTTTTAGTCCAATACGGAATAAAGCACATTAGGCCTACACAACATTCAGCAAGACATTTATTTGTCAGATTTTAATCAGATATACTTTCCTAGTTTGGAAATTTATCATTTTAAATGTCGGAGAAAGAGCCAGCGTTTATCGTGTTTCATTCGGAAGCTTTTACCGTGTGACATAGAATCAAATATATTTTGTGAGATAAGACAAAATAGGAATTTCAAGTTTAGAAATTCAGTGTTGTTTGTTTTAACAACACATCATCTAATAAGTTTTGCCACGACAATGATTTTGTCAGACACGTTGCCTTCAGTTGATTTTCTTTTAAATCATCTTCATCAAAGTTTTCTGTTTTGGAATGCTACTTATTTTAGATTTTCTAGTTTGAACTTCTATTATAGCATTTTACAATCGGTGGTTTTAAAAGAGTTAGTTTGGTCGTCCGAAAGCAGGTACCGTTGGTACCCTCCCACCCCCTTTGTAATGTTTGATATAGTAACCCGGTGTGTTCCACAGGTGATTCTTTTGGATGTGTTTACATTTCCGAGGTCATGACTGCCATACTTGAGGTTTTGGGAGGGGTAATGGATAGTATTGACGGACATATCTGATGGTATGTTGGCAGTCAATCCCTCGTTGTAGGTCTTTCCATCAGAATTCAACTCTTGAATTCAACTCTTTTTAACTTTTAAACTTACTAAGTTCAGTAGGTTTTTGGAAATAGAGACTAATTTCCACCACCGTTTTTCAGCAGATAATTGTAATAGAAAAAAACTCAAGAAAGAGTTTTCATCACAGAACAGGCAACTATCAACTTATTCGACATTTTGATTCTTCGAGCTCTTCTTTCTCTACTTATTAAAGTAGAACACGCATTTCCCGACATTAGTAATAAATTTACTGATTGTTGTTTGAACCAAGAAAGGTTCATTTTTGTTTGGCATCTTTTCACGATTGACTAGTTAGTCAAATTCAAGGTCTTGAATATACATCCTAGCCAGGACTTTCCAACATAAATAGATAGTTTTCTATGTAATTTTAGAAAAAGTAATAGATAGTATTCTATTATTTTATTATATTATTACAAATGGAGGCGCAAGTGTGCACGAGTTGTACATGTGATCAACATGACTGGTAAAGATACCAGGCCTTTCATCTTTTATGACTACGCTTATTGGCATCCTTTGTTTGCTTGGATCGCCCACGGCATTGTCGACGGCCGCTTACTCTCATTGTCCAGCATAGGACGGAGAGCATGGTCGCCATTTTGTAGTTAACCAAGAAATGGTTTAACGTTTGGGAATTGAACATGGAAAACATTCATTACAGTTTCAGGCTTTTGCCAAACTGTATGATAGGCTTAATAGCGGCAGTTTGTCCGCGAAATTTTAGGGCCCGAGTATGGTTCCGATCAGCGAAAGTTATCTCGCTCGTTGCATAACATTTTTATCGTCTGTTAGTAATATAGGCAAGTTTTGCCCTGTACTTACTTAGATTTAAAACTTGTGTATGTAGGCACAGGTCAGTTGACCTACCAGCAGCCCGTGCTACTGATGAGACTCACGGAGAGTCGAAACGCGTCTAGCTACTCTGCATGCCGTCACCATTGTTTTATCTTAAACATGGTGGGCCTTTACTCTATAGGACATTCTCAACTTATTTGTCTCCTCCCTAGTAGTTTAAACTCAAGGGAGAGGACATTCTAAGTTAGGAATGTTAAGAAGACATATAATACAAAGCTCATTGTATATTATAAGTCACTCTAAGTCTAGAATGGCATTTGGTTTTCCGTATTAGTCCATTGGATTAATTTTGTTCTTTCCCAGAGTCATCTTAGTTACGAAAGCAAGCTAGCTTTCTTTTAGCAAACAGTTTTATAAACCTGAAGTTTCATAGTCATGAATTACCGGGTGAATTACAACAAGTCGCCTCCATCGATCATCGTTTAAAGAACGGCAAGTCATGCCTTCTGTCATAGTTTTAAATAACTATCATTAAGCCAGTTCGCTTTTTGATTTACCGGAAGATAAATAGACCTACTGCCTTCTCATATAAGTTTAATATGAGCAATACATGCCGCGTGTCTTTTAGTCCAATACGGAATAAAGCACATTAGGCCTACACAACATTCAGCAAGACATTTATTTGTCAGATTTTAATCAGATATACTTTCCTAGTTTGGAAATTTATCATTTTAAATGTCGGAGAAAGAGCCAGCGTTTATCGTGTTTCATTCGGAAGCTTTTACCGTGTGACATAGAATCAAATATATTTTGTGAGATAAGACAAAATAGGAATTTCAAGTTTAGAAATTCAGTGTTGTTTGTTTTAACAACACATCATCTAATAAGTTTTGCCACGACAAAGATTTTGTCAGACACGTTGCCTTCAGTTGATTTTCTTTTAAATCATCTTCATCAAAGTTTTCTGTTTTGGAATGCTACTTATTTTAGATTTTCTAGTTTGAACTTCTATTATAGCATTTTACAATCGGTGGTTTTAAAAGAGTTAGTTTGGTCGTCCGAAAGCAGGTACCGTTGGTACCCTCCCACCCCCTTTGTAAAAAAGCAAACTTTCACAGAAAACTTAATAGAGAACCTGATTATTGAAAGTGCTTCCACGCGATTAGAATGTCATAACCTTTTTAAAAGTTATAGCATCGCCTTTACCATACAAATAGAATTGAACTAAAACCCCTAAAGGCAAAACCAAGTGGAATATAGTCTAACATGCCGCACGCGCTTTCAGATTGATATCTCTTACAACACAAAACCACTTACCAGGCTTACAGAATGTGTATACAATTTTTGTATTTGGTAAGTGCTGTCAACCTTCAATTGGTTTCCCATCCCATTCAAAGTGAAGCTCAGCTTCTCTTATCTTATAAGTCGATTATGATTGATCGGAAAACTGTGTTTTTTCCATGCATGACGCTAGTTTATAAGTAGCTAAAATGTAATAATATAAAAGAGAGCTTACTTGAATCTACCGCCATATATTGTCTGGAACGACAGCATATGCACGACAAAGAGAAAAGAAATTACCCAACAGATGATATTATCTATTCAACTGTAATACAATAAACTTTGCTTTTCTTTGTGAGACTCCGTCTCGATAAAACGCTGAGATAGGTTACTCGAATTTGACGACTGATGAGTGATTGGCATGAAAATAGAAAGGAAATATAATATTCCTGCCACGTCCAGTAACGTTGCATTACGTATGTATAATAAAATATACACTATGCCATTTGATAAAAGTTACTGGTTCTAACCAATTCAAAAGTACGTTTTATGAATGCTAAGAATTGCCTTAGGTACACGTTCTTAGTAATTATCATTCAAGAAATGTATGAACTGTTCTTTCGAGTTGTAGCTAACATTACTAGTGCTATCATCTATTATGTCTCTGTACGATGGGGACGATTGAATAGATGTTACGATGAATGAGCTAATTTTCAAAACTTGTTTGGGCATTAGCTGTTATTGAAACCGGAAAAGTGCGGCAAACACATGGCCATCCAACTAGTCAATAACAATATAGGTTTACATCATTTGCCGAAAGTAGACGGGTTTAATCCATTGCTGGGCCAATGTATGTCCTATAATTGCTGGGTTAACAGCCAGTTACAATTGTTGGTCTTTATGAAAAACTAAATTGTGTATGAACGATGTCCTTTTGTAAAATCGTTTGTTTGTCATCTGTCGTCTGCGCGGTTTCAATACAAGCTATCGAGGGCATCTTCCATTGAAACTATCAGACGTGTAGCCAGCCACCCAGGCCGTGTATAGGAAAAGTGTACAATGACCCGTCTTAACAACCTTGCTGTGAGTCATGTCAAAATTACTTTAATATTTCAGTTTATTCGATGCTTATGTTTTCGCACAAACAGATGAGACTTGCGAACTGGGAAAAATATCAAATATTTCTATATTGTAGGGTAGAGATCTGTGGATCAACCTGTTTCTCCTAAAAACTGGTTGACAATTTATCAGTTTACACAAAATGCATGACATGTGTCTATGAAAACGTTTTAATTCATCCACAGCGTGGATGAAATAGTTCTTACATCAACGATTTGATTGATATCGAACGCATCGATTTCCCTTCTCTAACCTGATTTAATGATTGAGTAGATGTCATGATCCATACCGGACGTAATTCAATTATTTTGAATGGCTATTTGCTCATTTTATTTTCAGATGGTATATCTAAGTGGGCCAATGGTCTGACTATAGTCTCAAATTACATGGTTATGTACTTTATCAAGATCAATACTTCATGGAAACACTATAGTGCGACATAGTTGCGCTACTCCGTGTGTCGGCCAAAACTGTGCTGATATCTAGGGCAATTTGAATGAACGTGTTTTCATAACGTTAACTTCCGATTGTTATAAAGAGATGGAAGATAACTGCATAATTGAAATGAATGTATAACACTGATCCACAATCCCTAATACACTATCAATCATATTAATTTGAAGGACATAATCGCAGATTAAGAGCACGTGGTGTTGCAATCATGTTTGAATTATGCTTAGTATCCTGCATATGCTACAATATATTGTTCTGTCTCTTACAAAGACAAGCCATTTATTGTTTATGATAGAAACGATTGTTTTTCATATTGGGGGAATTGCTGAGGTTCAACAAAACCTTCTAGAGATACAATGCTCTATATGCAGGGCAAATATGCTTACGTTATCATAGAACAAGAAGTAGACGCTGGTGAAGCAATGGGAGAGATTTGCACATCAACTAACATTTGTTTGCCATGCCGTATCATATTTCAATACACGTTTGTTAGAAAAGAAAGTTAGCATCATCAAATGCAGGTGGTATTCGTATAGATAGTTATCTATAAGTATGCAACAATGGAAATACCCAAATGACTGTCAACCCGGGGTTGACGACCTTGTGTGACAGCGCTCTATTATTAATAAACAGGTCAAAAGAAATAAGTCCCCCCTCCCGGGAAATGTGAATTTTTCTGGAAAACAGTTAAGCTCCTGAAGACTGGGTTGCTGTAAATATCAAAGAAGTGGTGGCAGACTTTAAAATATCAATTTCTTTTAAACTTTGCACATGTTTAGACCTTTGGTCAACATGTATATATTTGGTAAAAAAAATACCAATATACCTTTGGTTGCCATGGCAACGGCCAATATAGGAATTTACCAAATTTTCACTATTTTTACCCATTTCACAACTTTAAAAAAGCTTAAATATTAGGTCATATTTCTGTATGAAGAATATGCAATACAGTCCCCTTTTTTCCTACAGTGATGCAACCAACATTGTCCTTTCCAAAAATGATATAAACATTAACATGCATCTTTTCAATGTGGGTTAAACCATTTTGAAAAATAGGGGTGTTTTAATTTATTTAAATTATGCAAAAAGTGATGGTCGTAAAAATGACATAACCCCCAAAGTAGCAGTTTTTTTTAATTAGCTTTTTCAGGGCTAATAGACAAGATGTTGGTCTATATGGTTCAAGAAAAAAAAGTGTTGGTAATTGTTGTACCGGAGAGCAGTGTTGCCAGAAACTGTGCCCTTTTTCGGTTTATTGACATTTAATTCATTGTGGAAAATAGGGATTTTGAGGATTAACTTTCATAGAAAATCCTGATAACGATTGATATACGTTCAAATGATATTTGTATCAATTCAGCATTAAGTGGGATATGATTTGAAAGTATTTAAACAACAGCGTTGCCAGAATAAACGCCCTCAGCGAAGCTGTTGCTCATAACCTTTAGTAGGTCATATTAGTCGGGTATGTACAGGGGGGTTCATGTGCACCTCCCCCAGTTCTCAACCAAACCAGCTTTTGTGGGTGTCTTCTAGGATCCTTAAACACATTTTAGATCTTAAGAGTGAAATAAGAAAACGGATGCTCTCCAGATATCCAAGATGGCGTCCAAAATGGCCGCCAAAACTGGTCAAATCTCATAAAATGACATAATAGCAATCAAATTGTATGGTGAAAGTATAGTTTTAATAGTGGGATGCATGTATTAGACCACTAGACACTCATATCTGGAACTTTTGCTTTTTTACCACACCTTAGTCCAAGATGGCCGCCAAAAATGGTAATATTCCATATTGGCATATAAACTAACATGTATGATTATAGTATAGTTTTAACAATTGGATGTATGTGTTAGACCACTACAAACTCATATCTAGTATTTTTGACTTGTTAACATACTTTAAAATTAAAATGGCCGCCAAATTAATGGCCAAAAATGGTCAAAAATCCATGAAATGCATAATATCAACCGAAATGTATGATACAAATATAATTTTAACGATTGGATGTATGTGTTACACCACTAGTAACTCCTTTCCCGTATTCTTGCTCTTTTAACACAGTTCAAAATCCAAAAAGGCTGCCAAAATGGCCCCCAAAATGGTTGCAAATATTGTCAAATTCCATAAAATGGGATAATATTAACCTAAATGTATGATAAAAATATAGTTTTAATGATGGGATGAATGTATGAGACCACTAGTAACTCATATTATTTTTGCTTTGTTTACATACTTAAAAATCCAAAGTGGCCCCAAAATGGGTCCCAAAATGACTGAACAAATTGTCGAAATTCCATAAAATGGTATAATATCAACCAAAATGTATGATGAAAGTATAGTTTTAACATTGGGATGTATGCATTAGAACACTTGTAACTTATATCCAGTATATTTGCATTGTAATAACATACTTTAAATCCTAGATGGCCACCAAGATGTCCGCTGTAAATGTAAAAATAGTCTATATGAGTGAATGATAATCCACAATAGATATTGTAAGAGTGTATATTACATCACATTCACCAAATAGTATGTTCTAAACTGCCAAGCTATTGCTTTTAGATATAAGGCCCACCTCTTTGACAATTTTGATTCTGTATCACTTTCCAAAATGGCTTCCAGAATGGATAAGTTGATGTTAAATGACCTTAAACAATTGTTTTGTATTGTAAGTTACCATACTATGGTTCGGGAACCAATTTGGGGGCCATTTTGGGTTTTGAACTGTGTTAACAAATCAAATATACTGGATATGAGTTACTAGTGGTCTAACACATACATCCCATCGTTAAAATTATATTTTTATCATACATTTCGGTTGATATTACGCTATTTTATGGACTTTTGACTACTTTTGACCATTTTTGGCTATTCATTTGGCGGCCATTTTGGTTTTAAAGTATATTATTAACAAATCAAAAATACTAGATATGAGTTGTTAGTGGTCTAACATATACATCCCATTGTTAGAACTATACTCTAATCATACATGTTGGTTTAAATATATGCTAAAATATGGAATTTTACCATTTTTGGCGGCCATTTTGGCGGCTATCTTGGATTCAGGTGTGTTAATGAAGCAAATGTTCTTTATATGAGTGTCTAGTGGTCTAATACATACATCCCACTATTAAAACTATACTTTCAGTATACAATTTGATTGCTATCATGTCATTTTATGAGATTTGACCTGGAGGGGGGGGGGGGGGGGGGGGGGGGGGCATTTTGGACGCCATCTTGGATATCTGGAGAGCATCAGGTTTTTTCACTGTTAACATCTAAAATGTGACCCTAAAATACACCCCAACATAGTTGGTTTGGTTTAGTACTGGGGGTGGTGCACATGAACCCCCTGTACATACCCCTGAGGGCACACTAGATGTTACCACCAAACTAGGCTAAAAGACGGGTTACAGGCAACAGTGTCGCAACATTGTTTTATTTTGTATCCATTTATACTGTTATATGTTTAAATACTGTGGTCCAGGTCCAAAATAAAATGTTTGATATAAAAAGTCACTTACCGAATTCCATGTATATCAACTATTATAGGCCTTTATCAAGGTTTACATTAAAAAATCATGTCTCTGGCAACACTGACTGCCTCTAATGTCATTTAAGTATTTTTTCTCTTCATTTCAACATTCATTTCATGTATTCTATCATAAATATGACCAATCTGTTATATAATTTGTCAATTAAGACTTCCTTTAATATATAATATTTGACCATTCGTTGCATGATTTTTCGGCCAAAGTGCTAACTTTCCGGCAACACTGTTTCCGTGCACTTGAAATACCAAAACATTTTATTCCATGTTAATGTAGATTGGTATCTTATCTACCAATTATGAAAGTGGCATTATCCACAAAGTGCTACTTTCGGCTTTATAGCCCCATTAACTTAATACCCCATTTTCGCTATGAGAAAATATGATGAAAACACCCCTATTTGAAATAAGGGTTTGATCCAAAATGTAACACACACTTACATTTTAAAATCATTTTCTGAAAGAGTAGGGGTGGTTGTGCAATATGTGTAAAGAAAAACTTCTATTCTATCCCCTTTAGATGTACCAGTGCTTCCAATTTACCTATGTTTCATTACTTAAATAGTGTAAAAACTTGCAAAATTGGTGGGAAATCTTATTTTGGCCGTTACCATGGCAACCGACATCTGATATCCATTTTTTTCTATTTTTGTGTTATATGTACCCATACCGACCTATGCATGAAGTATTAGCAAAATCCATTTTTTGAAGTCTGCCAACTTTTTAAAAATATCTTTGATTTTTACAGCAACCCAGTCTTAACCTGTTACAAAATGTATAATATAGACATTTAATGTGTAAAAAAGTTTCACCCAACAGTTAACCTTCACCTGAAGTAAAGCCATTTATTTAATTTGATGACTAATAAAAAAAGTTTCACCCAACAGTTAACCGTCACCTGAAGTAATGCCATTTATTAAATTTGATGACTAATACAAAATGACACTTTCTTGCATAGGGATTGGACAAATTGATGAAATGTTAAACCCATGAAAAATTGAAACACATGGTTGTCACCTGTTTGGATACAAATGTGAAGGAACTATTCATGGTTGAATGAATAACATCAATTGAAGGTGTATACGGTATAATCCATTGGAGTACACTTCAGGTCCATACATTTCATCAATTTGTCCAATCCCTATGCAAGAAAGTGTCATTTTTGATTGGTCATCAAATTTAATGAATGGCAGCATTTTAAGGTGAAGGTTAACTGTTGGGTGAAACTTTTTGGGACATTAAATGTGTAACATTTCAGTTTACATTTTACATTTTGTAACAGTTTAAGGAGCCTAATTATTTTCCAGAAAAATTCACATTTCCCAGGGGGGGGGGGGGGACTTATTTCTTTTGACCTGTTTATTAAGTGTACTGATCATGATAGTCGTTATGCTTTATTCCATAATAATAAGAGGGATTAAAACCATGTCCTGTCCAGTTCACCCCAAGCTAGTCTAGTGGTTGAGATACATGCCTTGCAATGCTGAAGTCCATGGTTCGGTTCCCACTAGGACCACTTTGTCAACTAATGTATTTCCTTTTATAAAAGTTAGGGTTAGAAATATTCAATATTCAACATGTGTAGTTTTTACCTTTGAGGTTGGCTAATTCAAAATATATAATCGGTACCACAAATCTGAGATATACATTAAATGAGAATTACATTTCTTCTCCGCAGTTTGATACCTCATTCAACAAAATCGAATGGATACTGACCGCGCATAACAACAGCAAAGTTGCACTAGGTATAGGAAATCATTGATTTGTGTGTGATTACTGTCATAACTGTGTGCTCTCTGAACGAGCCAGATGAATGGGTCTGGAGTGATAACCGCAATTTGCGGGACAACGGGTGTGACTAGCCGTGAAAAATAAAAGTCTTAGCTGATTAGCTGTGAGTTTTTTTCAGTGCGTAATCACACACAAACGTATTATTGACTCAAAGATAAAGGATGATAAAAGCTATTTCTATAACACTAAACAAGTAAGCAATTTTGAAAACAAATGGAAAGGATTTGTTTGATGTGCCCTACTTCCTTCTAAATTATTGTATATTTTCATGTTGTTTGCTTAAGGTTATAAATATCTCCCCCTCTCACACATGTCTGTCTTGTCTAGCAGGGGTCGCATTCTGACGCGTCTACGCGTCCTAGACCTCTCACTTTCTTGTAGTGACGCGTCAGGTTTCAAATTTGAAAGACTTGCGGGTCCCGATCAAAAGTGAAGGGACCCCTTAAATTTAACGATGTATGGAAATGGAAACCTTAAGAAATTCCATCCTTTCCTCACGATATAAATTCATTAAAACTGTCCGTAAAAAAGTTAAAAATTTTAAATACCAAAAATTCAGAAACCCTCAATTTTTTTGGGGACCCCTTAAATTTGTTTTTTGAAGTCCTACGGGGTCCTAAAAAATGTAATGGGACCTCTCACATTTTTGATCCAGCGCTATATCTGTTGTCTAGTCTTGTCTTGCCTCGTCTCGTCTCATCTGTCTTGTCTGTATTTGTTCTATTGTCTCTTGTGAACAAGTCACATTGTTTTGGTTTATTGTCTTTACATTAGGGAGTTACTATATTATAGGGGGTATGTATGTTTGTTCATGTTGGTTTATGTCGCAACTTGGCGCTGATCTAGCTGCTGCCTGGACGTTGCATTGTTTATTTATGTATTTGATTTGTAATGTTGTTACAATTCAGCCGGTTGGCTGCGATGACAATAACATTTAGACCTTTATTATTATTTTATACAATTTTGTGTTAGCATGTTAACTTTAAAGTGTATTTTGGTTTATTTGTATGTTGCATATTATCGTAACAAAAAATAATAACAAAATAAATAACAACAATTTGCCTTAAGGTTTGCCTAATATTTTGTCGTATTGTGCTGCCTCGTTGGTCTCTATCGCATAAAGATAAATGTTCATGGATGTTCATGCACGGATCGCTGTCAGCTTTATTTATTCATTTAGTGCAGTTCAAAATGTGGTATTAGACCCATTGAGAATCTGTTTATCAAACCTGACATATAATTCACATTCAAATGAATCACCATATCCCACACTTTAACCCTCATACTACCAACCTTTTGTGTAACAGGGTTAAATAAGGAGGTAAAACTAGGCCAAACAAACTTTCATTTTGCTCAATTATTAAACATTATTAACTACAATGATTTTTTTGAATTAGTAAATCAAACAAATCTCTAACACAAAGAATTTGAATATACGCCTTATCATAATTATCTGATTCATATTATTTGGTTTTTACTATCCTGAAAATGGTATGCCTGGGGTATCAGAAAGTGGTAAAACTACCTTAAATTATATAAAAGGATGAGAACTGCATCCATTTCGAGCACCGGCAACAACCAGGAGGGTTGTAAAATCAGAACTCCTACAATTACCTTGATTTATCATCAAATTTGTTGGTTTTATAAATTTAAAAAAACTAGTTGAGGGGCTTATTTTAAGATTTCTTTTATTCCTTAATCATACTTTGTCCGGGCGTGTTTTTGTGAATTAAACTATCAGGGGAGAAAAACGGTCACATTTGATGGGTAATATCAGTCTCCCCATGAGCCGGAGATCGAAACCGAGCCGCGTGTGTACATGTCAGAGACTCTGCCAACTGCGCTTTACAAACCAGCTTAAAAAACCCTTTTCTTGCTTTCGGAAGTTGATAGCCTGGCGGATTGTGGCACGATATCGACCAGGCGATTGCGTGGAACCAGATTGTGACAAGGAAGCGATGTGTAGCGAGTAGAATGGTTATAGGCAATGTCTTAGTGGGGCAGTATTACCATAAACATAAATGGGTTCATCCATAGAGCTTTTGACGAAATCAGCTATTATAGAACTCGGAATGAAATTTGAATCGACTAGAGATAAACAAATACGACGTTGATTGGTAACTAACGTGTCGAATTACACTTATAATCGTCAAAAAGGTTACATTATTATAACCACGGACATGTCCTTGAATGAAGTCGTACGTCACGTCTCAAAGTACATACTATGGATGGTGTCAGTTGGTTTTTGCGTCAACTCTAGATCGTATTGCATGAAATATATTTAAACCACAAACCACGCTTTCTTCTACCCGCACGTCAAACGAATGCATTAATCCTGTATTACTATACAGCGGACCTTCACATTCACGTCTAAACAAACACGCTTAGTCTAGCGATTTGCCAGTGATAAATCTGATCGAATACTTAATGATTTAGATATACGTTGTAACTTTTCATTAATGAATTGCGCCTGTTTTCGGCATTTTTATCAACGTATTTTGTATTTGCAGCTGCTCCACCGCAACAACCATGTGTTTTGTTTAGATTCTATTATTTGTGTTAAATAACTTCTGCTGGACTTTTTAAGGGGTTGGTCTGTATTCTTGACCATGTAGGTAATGAGTAGTCTGTGATATGGTTTTTGTGAAGCGCTTTGTGTTGTTTGTAAGGCGCCATATATAAGCATGGTCTTATTATTATTATTATTATTATTACTATTAGGATTATTATTATTATTATTATAATTATTCATAAATGTATCCAGAAAATTACTTATACTATTTGATTAACCTTCCTTTACAATAAATCTACCTATAAATTGACATTCGCTCTTCATGGCCTCGGAATGTGGGTCTTTTGGGTTTATCCTTGGTGTAAGACAGTAGGGAATTAACCTAGCACAAAATCCTCTCTTGGCGGATTAAAGGATTATACAGCTTTATTCCATAATAGGGTATTTACACTAGTCTAACTTATGAATGTCTCACACCAATGATACCCTTTTGTGAAGCTCGGATACAGTATGGTCACGGTTTTTTTACCTCGGAACCCATAAAAGGTGGTTTTGTTACATTCTAGTCATTTTTTTGTACTTGTGTAACCCTCCATGCGATTGCCTTGTGTTTGGACTTATTTTAACGGCAATTTCATCCCCTTTAATAATCTGAAGAGAGAAAAAATCCATCACCTTTGATTACATTAATACAGCTCGTTAAAGCGTAATTAGTTAGGGTGGTTGAGGAAGTGGAGGAGGAGGAAGTGGAGGAGGAGGAGGAGATAATTGTCTAATAATGGGTGAAAATGGACCGTTTTCCTGTAATAGAGCATTCTAATTCTTAGTATTATGTCAGTTTAGTTCTAAATGTGCAACAATACTTTACATCATTTACTTAAAGTATCAATTAAGCTAATTAGCTAGTTTTCAAATCTGATTAACGAAGTAGAATGAACCATGTGAAAATAGTCACAAATCCGTTTTTGACATGGTTTCAAAATTTTCCTTGCAGGAAAATTGGAAAGAGTTATCAAGGCTCTGATTTTAATGTAAAAGCAATGAGTTCTAATTTGTATTTGCATAATTTAGTTATCTTTTCCATTATCTAAAATTTCGTATTTTGACCACCCTGTATATATATTTCCTAATAAGCTGAACAATTCGTTTTGTATATGGCTGGATGGGTAATTTACTCAATTACAGCAAAAACTTCTCTAGCCTTTGAATAGGTCCTGCATTTTTCTACAATAAAGGGGACAAAAAGAAAATTATCATTTTGTATACAATTTTAATTGTTACACCCTGTATAACGTTTAGGTCACCCTGTATATTTGATTTTGAGTTACCATATTTCAATCCTTAGATTATAAGCTTTCCAAATATATATGGTTTCATACACTTTAGATGTAAACATGTTGATATATTCTACTGAAACTGCGAAAGGAGGTATATTTCATGAAATAGGCTCATGTAACACAAATGTAGCCCAGGTTAAAAAACATGACCGTATCTAATGTTTGTATTTGAAATTGCAATTCTAAAGTAACTGGGAGGGCTAATTTTGATTGATTTTGTTAAATAATAACCGAACACCTTCCGTGCCAAATCTAGCAATTTGAACATCTTCAATCAAACCCTCTAGGCGTAGGATCATTCAAACCACGATGCATGACATTTCAACATACAGCTATACAACATATCATATATTTGGTAATAAATATTTTCTGCCGAGATCCCAAAGTTTGAAGCAAAGTGTGGTTAGCATTACGGCTACTACACGTACTGCCATGCCTTTGTGAACATGGCGATATGATTTTGAATAATTCGATTTGCTTGCACGCCCGAGAGTAATAAGCTAACCAACAGATAACTGCGAATTCGAATTTCAATCAGATGCGTCAGTTTGACGAATCTGTCCCTATGCGAGTTGCATTAATCATGTTCAGCTATCGGCACTCCAGTGATTTTTCTAAGCTTTGCTGACGATTGAAACTTACCTGATAGTAGTCGCGGAGGGGGTGGTGACAGTAATTTGTCTCGTATATAATCTCTCAGATTTGTTTTCTCTCTTTTCTTTGTTCGTTATCAACTCCACATTCCATGTAGCGTGACATCGTTAAATCAGACATTAAGCCTGAAGTATTCCTTTCCACCCATCATTTTTAATGTTGTGCGATATAGTCGTATGGCTCATATAAACCGGATTTGAGTGTCAGTATTTCGCGCCTTTTGGAGAGGTTACTAGCTCATTTTGCTTGTATATTCACAAGAGACGGTTTGCCTATGGCACTGTTAAATTGGCAATCAGCATGATCAGTTACGCTACCGTGTTGTTCAGAATGTACAATTAAGTATCAAAGTGCAAGTTTTTCTTGAGAGATGATTTTCCCTACAGAAAATAGCCTAGGTAAGTCGAGGGTTAAAATTGGATATCTTAATTCGGTATCTTAACAGTGGGAGGTAGGAAATTACACAACTCACAAAAGCCTTTCTTCGCAGAAATAGTCAAAAAAGACAAACGCAGACAGAGCATGAATGGCTAGATCTAAATCCGAACGCAATGTTGGGACGCGAGACGATCATGTCAAATATATTTGAACATTTGTTTTATTTCTATATCATACTAATAATTTCCTCATGTTTAAAACCAGATTGTAAGCATTTTCTCTCTGACATTGTTTTACGATCGGCCGATTGTATCCCTTTTTGATTGAAGTAAGTTAAACGTTTACCGCAAAGCCAATTTACGCCCAACAATTATTTCCCTTTCGATAGTAAGTGTAATTTAGGTCCCAACTACAGTACTGGCATACCAGTATCGTTGCCAGTATCACTCGCTACTGGTACCATTTCATCGTTCCATTACGTGTTTATGTTCCAGTATCGGGCAATACTGATACACATGCTACCTATTGTTCCAGTCTCTTCCGATGCTAGAACACTGACTTTGTACAAGTATCGGACGATACCACTATCAGAGACAAAAAAAATATGCTTATTCCTCGATATCTACAAACACGACCAATCGCAAAATTGGGAAACCAGTCTTAAAATAATTGCCAAGCCTGTGCACATCGGTACTTTGTTGAATACGAAGCAGCGGCATGGTGTAATATTATACCGAATCCGCCAGCTTGTAGAGTAGCCCCCGCGTGAAGTATTGCGAGGATCCGTCAAAGTCACACCATGCATTCTAAATCACGGCCGTGCTTTACGCTTATAATATTAGTCAATATTTTCAACACAATAAGGCATAAGGAAAATCTTTGGTATGATTCTTTGGAAGGTTCTTATACGATAATATTTCCTTTTACTTGCCGCAATACAGTGTGCGTAAATGTAAATGTATTTTATGTGTTAGACTGTTTACAGCAGCATGTTGTTGCTACACGGCCATATCTGGGTCTATAGTAAATTACTCACTAGCGGATCAAGTGGTATCGATTTCGGTTGAATAATAATAATAATAATAATAATAATAATAATCCTAATAATAATAATAATAATAATAATAATGAATTTATAATGCGCAATCTATTTAGGTAGCATATTCCGAGGCGCTGTGTAAAAAACGAACTGCGTGTTCAAATTCGTTAAAAGTGTGGGAAACATGAACGATCAATTACTAAATCTTACATTTGCAAAATAGACGGCGTAGGGCATACGTTTCCGGGTCAAACCCCGTGTAAAACCATCAGCCACGCTTTCTTATTCCCCATGTGAAATGCCAATTTCCTGCTATTATCCTGTATTATTATGCAGCAGACCATCACACTCATGTCTAAACTAACACACTTCGTTTTTAGCACCCCGACACAATATTGATGTTATTGTATAATAATGTATCGTCGACTAAAGTAAATACAAAATCTGTTGAACACTTGCACTTTGCTTTGACGCTTAATATTATACATTATGAACCTCAAGGTAGCAATACTGATTGCAAATTTAACAGTGCCATAGGCATGCCGTCTCTTCGAAATATAAGCAAAGATTTAGCAACCTTCCCGATTGGCGAGAATGACTGTCTATATGCAACATAGAACTATCGCGCAATATTAAAGATAAAAGATGGATAGTAAGGGAAGCGTCTTATTTAATGACGGACTGTTCAGAATTCATGTATAATATTAAGTATCAAGGCAAGTATTCAAGAGATTTTTTTATTTTACTTTATCCCATGATACATATTATACAATAACATAAATATTTACAAAATGTAGGTATAGTAGGAGCCCCAGACCTCAACTTTAGAAGTACAAGAAAAATGAGTCCTGCTCTTGAGTCTTGAGATTCTCTTGTATATAAACTTATGCTATGGCGATGATCATATTTCCCTATGTATTCACATAGCAGACATGAAATGATAGAACCTATGGTAAGAGTAGGGGCTGTTTTGAACATAAAAGTTAAAGGATATGTCAAAATTACTTATCATTATAATAATAAATAATAATAATAATACTAGTGGAGTAACTAATTATAATAATAATAATAATAATATAACGTATTTATAAAGCGCAACATGTATAAAAACCTCAGAGCGCTGTACACAAAAATACACATAAAAGAAGGGAAAGGCAAAGAATATAACAGCAACATTGAGCATTGATCAGGATGCACACAGAACGTAAAGTGATACAAAATAGAGAGTCCGATAGGATCATGAGAAAAGGTGAGTCTTGAGAGCACGTTTGAATGAAGAGACGGAAATTGCATTTTTAACAGTCAAAGGCAAATTATTCCATAACATAGGTGCCGCGATCGAAAAAGCTCTAATACCGTATGACGAAGTAGATGATCTAGGCACGTGGAGGCGGAATTGTGATGCCGAGCGTAAAACGCGATTTGCATTATGGTGTTGCAAAAGTTCACAGATATAAGATGGAGCAAGATCGTGCATGGCCTTGAAAGTCAGAGACGAATTTTGTAGATAATCCGTTTGTTGATGGGGAGCCAGTGGAGTCGACGAAGGTGAGGTGATATGTGTTCCTTTCGTTTTACCCTACAAACAAGTCTTGCAGCAATGTTTTGCACGCGTTGCAGCTTGAGGATGTCCGAGTCTGGCAGTCCATACAACAAACTGTTGCAGCAGTCGAGTCTTGATGTTACAAAGGCATGGACAAGGCGCTCTGTAGTAGGCTGGTCTAGATATTGTCTTATGCTACCAATCTTTCTAACAGCATTATGGGCTGATTTGCAGATATTGTTGATGTGTAGAGACATTTTGAGCCCAGAATCGAAGACAACTCCGAGATTTCGGACATGGTCTTTTGGGATAATATCAGTATGGCCAATTGACACAGAATTGAGGGGATCAGCGGTACGAAATCTGGAAGAAAAATGTATTATTTCAGTTTTGCCGTCATTTAGCGCAAGTTTGTTCATGATTGCCAATGACTTCACATCGTTCACACATTTCTCAATTTTGCTGATTGCAGTGCAGCGTTCATTTGGATGAAACATGATATATAACTGAGTGTCGTCTGCATCCGAAACACTATTTAAGCCATGCGAAGAAATTATGTCTTGGATTGGGGCACTATACATGATGAACTTGATTGGGCCAGCAACTGATCCTTGTGGAACACCACAGTTCAATATTACAGGATCTGACACTGAGTCTTTGATGATAACGCTCTGTGTTCGACCATCCAAATATGATGCCACAGATTCCATAGCGTTTTGACAATCGGTCAAGTAGAATATGGTGGTCGATTGTGTCGAATGCCGCAGTCATGTCCAACAATATTAAAACAGCTTCTTGATGTTGATCAATGGCGCGCAACAGGTCGTTGTTAATACGCAGTAGAGCAGTTTCGGTACTATGGAATGGACGGTATGCTGACTGCATCTTCGCGTGCAAGTGATTTTTGTCAAGGTACCCCTGCAGCTGCTTGACGGCGGCTCTTTCAGTGATTTTAAACAAAGCGGGCAGGTTAGAAATTGGGCGGTAGTTCCGAAGCTCTTCTGGATCAAGTGATGCCTTCTTGAGAAGAGGAAGTACACATGCAGTCTTGAACCCACGAGGAACAGTGCCGGATTGAAGCGAGGCATTGACGATCTTTGTGATATATAGATGGAAGCAAAGTGCCCAAACACTCCTTGAACACAGATGAGGGTAATGGATCCAGTGGACATGACTTAATCGGTGCAGACTTGATTATTTTGTTAACATCTTCTTCAGACAGCTCAACAAATTCACTAAAGGAAGAAGCACACGTGTCAATCTGGATATTGTCAAGATCTTCCCTCAGTCTCTTTATTTTGCTGTCAAAGAAGTTCACGAGGGCACTGATGAGTGGGTAAGACATGATCAGAAGAGGGCTTTGAAAGTCTGTCAATAACACGAAACAGTTCTTTGTGATTGGCTGGCTGACGAAACTTGTTCACTGTGATAAGTACTTTTCTCCTTGTCAAGAAGAACTTTATAAGCGTGACATTGTTCCTTGTAAACTTGTTTGTGCACGACTAGGTTGCTTTTCTTCCACTGTCGTTCACAACGGCGCTTTTTTCGTTTGGCAACTCTCAGAGTGTCATTATACCAAGGTGCATGTGGTCGCAGGGTGATTTCACGTTCTTTTTCAGGAGCGTGTTGATTCAAGATCTCACGAAGGTTGGACTCATATTTATCGACAAGGTCGTTGGGATCTGAACAAGGGTGAAGAACAGTAGACAAAGTACTAACATCCTGCCGAAACCGATCCATGTCTATTTTACGGATATCGCGACACTTAATAGACTTCTTTGATGGTTTGGGGCGAGCCATGTCAAGGTAGCATTTGACAGCAAAGTGGTCTGATGGCCTATCGTCCCAAATTGATATACCACCAACAAGATTATCACTACTTTGCGAGATTACCAAGTCAAGTGTGTGACCAAGACGATGCAACTAATTATGTATATTTAGTTTTAGAAAGAACCACTTGACTCATAACAATAGCTATTTTTATTGTAATGTCCGGATAACGGTCACAAATCAGATGGAACAATGGAAAAAGTTAGAAAATAATCAGCATTTTAAACCAATTTCTGATACTCTCCGTTGTTCAATTTTGATAAAATACCTTTAACATTATTATTAGGAAATTATTTACTATAACAACTTGTAGAGCAGTTTTTGCCAAATGTTATAGCCATAAAACTACCCCTACCCCTAACACGGGTTGCTTTATTTGATTTCATACATGTGAATATATAGGGAAATACAGTCATTGCCATTAACATAATTTCGCAAGAGAACTATAAGAGCAGGACTCTTTACTCTTGTAGATGACAAATGCAGTTATCATAAAAATACAAATTTAGGAGTATGTTCGGAGGTCATAGGTCAAACCATTTTAAAGCCAGATTTAAAGCTCTGGGACTCCTACTAGTAATAATAATATTAATAACAAGTATGTACCATATGACAAACGATTAAAAAACACTGACAATATTTAATTTCACATCACTTTATTAGCATCATAATTATACAAAATCGACACAAGTATGGGGTCTTTTAAGGATGGAATATTATTGTGGCGCCACGTAAATCTGCCCTGGTCAAGAGAGACAGAACAATGATTAAGAATGTGGTAGAGGGTAGCTCTGTTCTTGCAACGGTTACAGGTTAAATGTCCATACACATAATATACACGTCATAATTAATAAAGTTAAATCAGTCTACAAAGACAGAGTTCTTTCTCAAATAGGAATATAAGATTTGGGTGGTGACAATATATGTGTTAAATTGATTGCGGTTTTACTGATCTCAACGTGAACAAAATTTGTGGCGTTAAATTGATTGCGGTTTCACCGGTTAATGACGTTGAACTTATACGTAGCTCAACATGTGATATCTTATCCAAAAAATCAATTCTGGGTACATATTATGCTATTGAGCCTAACTATAACTAGTATAATTTGGCCATTCCAGAAAATAGGTGCACACCCCATATACAGGGGTAATTTTTAAATTTACAAAATTCCCGGATTTCCAAGAGCAACTTAAAAAAATATGGATTTCTGTTTCCAATTGATCATCAAAAATCAATCTGAATTTTCCGAACCACTCTAAAGGGGACTCCGTTTATAAGATGCAGAATTTTGGAAGTCGCTTATAAAGAGACAACAAGTCACGATTTCCAATGCTTCCGTGGGAAAAGTTTGGATTTCCAACCCTTTAGGTAGAAAAACAGTTCGGATTTTCGAATAACACTGCAGACGACATTCCAAAATGTCACAAAATTTTTCAAATATGTCAAAACATTTTTAATTTCATATTTGAAATTGCCATGTGAAATGCATTGACATAAGTACAAACATGCCTAACATTGGTTCAGTAATTCTTGAGATAAGACTTTGAAAGTTGGAAAGGGTTTCTGAAAAATCTGTTTTGTATAATTATGGTAAAACCATTAGCCGCGTGAAAAGTGTTAATATCACCTGTGTAAAGTCATTAGGATTTCTATTCAATTTGATCAAAAATAAATGAATATGGAATCATATTAAAAATGAATAGAATGCAGTTATAATAAGGTCATTGTCATGACTTAAATTTTGGTGCTCGCTTACGATAAGAAAAAAGAAACAGTAGCAGTACAGACCACTGTCAATTCCTCTCAAAAGGAAATGAAAACAAAATATCGTAATGATAATAATACTCTCGAACAATATATTATTGTTGCAATTTTTCTCTAAAATATAATTATTACCGAATGGAGATTTCATCATGAAAACAGATGGAATTATCACTCACACTTTCAAATCGCCTACGTCAAAAGACATCCAACATTGTATTACAACAATTCTTCATATTCACATCTAAACAAATCAGTTTTATCTGTGGATATGACAAAAAAAGATCCAAGCAAATATTAAATGTTAATACAATCTCCTACGTCGGATTGTAATCCTCATATCTAGATACTCAGCTAGCTGCGTTGGCGTTCTAATATTGAACGTTATAGGTTATGCATTGATTATGTAGCATTAACGCTGGAGACAATTATAGAGTCATGTGGCTTCTGAAATTCAGGAAACACGGTGTCAACACCATTTTGCAAACTAAAAGTGTGCCATTCCCGCTTGTGGGCATAGTACGAAATATGCGACTACGGGTCCGACAGCGAGTTGCCACTGCGGTTCAACGGTATGGCCTTAAGTCGCTTATCTGTCATTGAAAGTAATGGTTTCAGGGTGCTTTTACACCCTGCAATTAACCAGTGATTACTAATGCATACGATGGATTGATATGCAGATACATCTAAGTACTATTTTATCATTTGTCTGTTGAGCGCACAAATAACAGTTACATTATTGTGATTTGCCGCTGTCCGAGCCCTTTTTATCAATTCAATTGTCTGTTGAGCGTACACATAACCGTCCTTATAAAGTGTAACAGTATTGTGATTGACCAATGCCGCAATGTACGAGTGGTGTAACATGAGTCATGTCTGGAGGTTTATTCCATTAGCAAACTTTCACAGAAAACTTAATAGAGAACCTGATTCTTGAAAGTGCTTCCCCGCGATTAGAATATCATAACCTTTTTAAAAGTTATAGCATCGCCTTTACCATACAAATATAATTGAACTGAAACTCCTAAAGGCAAAACCTAGTGGAATATAGTCTAACATGCCGCACGCGCTTTCAGATTGATATCTCTTACAACACAAAACCACTTACCAGGCTTACAGAATGTGTATACAATTTTTTTATTTGGTAAGTGCTGTCAACCTTCAATTGGTTTCCCATCCCATTCAAAGTGAAGCGCAGCTTCTTTTATAAGTCGATTATGATTGATCGGAAAACTGTGTTTTTTCCATGCATGACGCTAGTTTATAAGTAGCTAAAATGTAATAATATAAAAGAGAGCTTACTTGAATCTACCGCCATATATTGTCTGGAACGACAGCATATGCACGACAAAGAGAAGTTGTTATTTTCTATATCCAATAAGAAATGACATTAAGTAAATTACCCAACAGATGATATTATCTATTCAACTGTAATACGATAAACTTTGCTTTTCTTTGTGAGACTCCGTCTCGATAAAACGCTGAGATAGGTTACTCGAATTTGACGACTGATGAGTGATTGGCATGAAAATAGAAAGGAAATATAATATTCCTGCCACGTCCAGTAACGTTGCATTACGTATGTATAATAAAATATACACTATGCCATTTGATAAAAGATACTGGTTCTAACCAATTCAAAAGTACGTTTTATGAATGCTAAGAATTGCCTTAGGTACACGTTCTTAGTAATTATCATTCAAGAAATGTATGAACTGTTCTTTCGAGTTGTAGCTAACATTACTAGTGCTATCATCTATTATGTCTCTGTACGATGGGGACGATTGAATAGATGTTACGATGAATGAGCTAATTTTCAAAACTTGTTTGGGCATTAGCTGTTATTGAAACCGGAAAAGTGCGGCAAACACATGGCCATCCAACTAGTCAATAACAATATAGGTTTACATCATCTGTCGTCTGCGCGGTTTCAATACAAGCTATCGAGGGCATCTTCCATTGAAACTATCAGACGTGTAGCCAGCCACCCAGGCCGTGTATAGGAAAAGTGTACAATGACCCGTCTTAACAACCTTGCTGTGAGTCATGTCAAAATTACTTTAATATTTCAGTTTATTCGATGCTTATGTTTTCGCACAAACAGATGAGACTTGCGAACTGGGAAAAATATCAAATATTTCTATATTGTAGGGTAGAGATCTGTGGATCAACCTGTTTCTCCTAAAAACTGGTTGGCAATTTATCAGTTTACACAAAATGCATGACATGTGTCAATGAAAACGTTTTAATTCATCCACAGCGTGGATGAAATAGTTCTTACATCAACGATTTGATTGATATCGAACGCATCGATTTCCCTTCTCTAACCTGATCTCATGATTTAGTAGATGTCATGATCCATACCGGACGTAATTCAATTATTTCGAATGGCTATTTGCCCATTTTATTTTCAGATGGTATATCTAAGTGGGCCAATGATCTGACTATAGTCTCAAATTACATGGTTATTTACTTTATCAAAATCAATACTTCATGGAAACACTATATATACAGGGTGTAAAAGAAAGAACTGTACCGAGTCAATATGATTTATAACGGTATGAATTCGATTGATATTGTTCAAACCGTATTCACATATATCATGCGCAAACGCCCAGCTTTCATAAGAATTTTAAATTGTGAAAATTGGACATTTCTGATGGAAAATACAGACTTTCTGGTAAAGATTGTAGATTTCAATTTTGGTCGAAATGATCAATTTAAAAAATCTGTGAAATTACTAACCCTACCTGAGATATCCATCAGTCCATAGGACAGGGGTTATTTGGTCGCCATATCTCAACTTTTCACATCACTTGTATAACTATTTATTATTTGCATACATTTGTGGGTGAAATTTGAAGATAAATTTTGATTTTGAAACCGCAAATAAACCAAGATTTGTTCTGCTTGAGTGGTTTTAACTTTCCTTTCTTTGGCGGGGTTTTTGAATATTGCTTATGTGGTGTGGGCTACATTGTTTGAAATGTTGGGGTAGTGGTAGAGAGGATTGATTGAAATTGTAAACATGCTTTTCATCGATTTTCGATTATGTCTTGCCACACGAGAACAAAAAGAGATATCTCAATGAAATTAACATATAATATAGGAAACATGTTCACCTTTATATTGCAAGTGTTTAAATCTAAAACAATGATCATTTTGTATTTGTTATGTATTTTAGAAACACGGTACAGTTCTTTCTGATACACCCTGTAGTGCGACATAGTCATGATCATGATAGTTGCGCTACTCCGTGTGTCGGCCAAAACCGTGCTGATATCTAGGGCAATTTGACGAATGTACGTATTTTCATAAAGGTCTTCATGGCGTATCGCCTGAACGTATGCCAACGTATGCGAAACATCAAAAAATACGTTGGTGTACATTGGTGTACGCTGATATAAGTTAGGGGTAAGTTGGGGATACGTCGTTTACGTTAAGAGCACGCTGTGATACGCTGTGAACATTTGGAACACGTCGAGCTCGCGAAAGATTATTGAGCATGTTCAAAATTTCTGGCAACACTTGTCTCGCCGTGTACGAAATTCAATTTTTGCAACGGCATAAGTCACGTGTTCGTTGTACGCCAAGGATACGCTGAGGATACGTCGAACACGACATACATACGCTACGAATACGTTAAGCATACGTTGGTCATACGATCGCATACGCTGTGATACGCTGTCATAAGCTTGTTATAAGTTAGTGATACGATATCAATACGTTAGTCATACGTTATGTATACGTTCAATACGCTATGGATACGCTATGGATACGTCCATTCCATCACCGATGTCGACTTTTCCTACGCAATTCGTAAAGGCCCTGTCACACCATAACGTATCGCCTCAATGTATGCCAACGTATGCGAAATATCGAAAAATACGTTGGTGTACGTTGGTGTACGCTGATATAAGTTAGGGGTACGTTGGGGATACGTCGTTTACGTTAAGAAAACGCTTTGACAATTTGGAACACGTCGAGCCCGCGAAAAATATTGAGCATGCTCAAAATTTCTCGACGTACTCAACGTGTGCTTAATACGTTCTCTGCATACGTTCCCGGTAAATGTGTGGTACGTTAAATAAACGTTGACATACGCTGACATACGTTAGTGGTACGTTACTCGTACGGGACTCGTAAGTTGGTATACGTTGATGAACGTAGGCTGACGGGGAAACGTACAGCCAACGTAGTGATAACGAGTTGATAACGTATATGTGCTGTATGTCTAGCGTATGCCTGACGTATTTCCAACAAGTTTCGACGTATTCTCACGTATTCTCCTTATGCCGGGCGATCGGGTAAGGCCCTGTCACGTATCCATGGCGTATTGAACGTATACTAACGTATTGATAGCGTATCTAACTTATAACATACTTATGACAGCGTATGCGAGCGTATGCGAGCGTATGACTAACGTATGACTAACGTATGACTAACGTATGACTAACGTATGACTAACGTATGACTAACGTATGACTAACGTATGACTAACGTATGACTAACGTATGACTAACGTATGACTAACGTATGTTTAACGTAGCGTAGCGTATTCGTAGCGTATGATGATGGGTTGATGTGTTCAGCACGACAGACCATGAAGAGGTGAGGATGAGAAACTCAAGGGACCCATTTATATACTCAAACCCTCCATAAGTTCCCAAAACGCCGAATGCTCGCTAGCTGTACGGTACATACGCTAGCTGTACAGTAGCCCTGTCACAACATGGCGTATCGCCTGAACGTATGTCAACGTATGCGAAATATCGAAAAATACGTTGGCGTACGTTGGTGTACGCTGATACAAGTTAGGGGTAAGTTGGGGATACGTCGTTTACGTTAAGAGCACGCTGTGATACGTTGTGAAAATTTGGAACACGTCGAGCCCGCGAAAAATTATTGAGCATGTTCAAAATTTCTCGACGTATTCAACGTGTGTTACAAACGATGACATACGTTAGACATACGTTGACATACGCTGACATACGTTAGAGGTACGTTACTCGTCGTAAGTTATAGGTTGGAACTATAGATTTACCCTTCTAGATATTTTAATAGTTATCATCTAGGCTGCGTTTACTTGAATTGGCAACACTTGTCCCGCCGTGTACGAAACTCAATTTCTGCAGCGGCATAAATCACGTGTTCGTTGTACCCCGAGGATACGCTGAGGATACGTCGAACACGGCAGACATACGCTTCGAATACGTTAAGCATACGTTGGTCATACGCTCGCCGATCGCATACGCTGTGATACGCTGTCATAAGTTTGTTATAAGTTAGTGATACGCTATCAATACGTTATTCATACGCTATGTATACGTTTAATACGCTATGGATACGTCCATTCCATCACCGATGTCGACTTTTCCTACGTTATTCGTTGGGAAGTTGGACGTTCTTGGACTCTGACAATTTTCGAGCTATTTTGTGAATACGTCGGCATACGTTCAGGCCACGTTCAGGCCATACATACATTATTGGTATTTTTAAAGTCTTGTTTTGTCTGTCTTGTATTGTCTTGTTGTGTACACATAATATATAGTCACCATCGATGACTATTTAATTTTAAAGGGTCACAAAAACGTGATTTCTTTGAAATAAGAAAAATATGTTTCCGTATGAAACATCGAAATTGGAAGGACATTTTCCAATTCTTTTGCGCTTCAAGTTTTGATGAAACCTTTAGACCGCACACGTTAATCGGAGGATTATGTATGAGAGTGTGTGTGTTTGTGTTAGGCCATTTAAGGGATCGATCCCGTATGCGTGTTTGTTCAAAAAATCCCTCTTTACCGTGTGAGCGTAATCACTTGGAATTTAATCGCGTGAATTCCGGGTTAATACGGTCGCAGGTTTCCACAGGTTTGGCGTCGCAGAAGATTAATAATAAATTTATATTTAAGGCCAGGTAACATTTACGGATAGTTAAAATTATACAACCTGATATTAGATGCCGTCAATTTGGCAGACGGAAACATGGATAAAGCACATGTTAAATTTTGAGACGAAATAAACAATTCGTTTCTCAAAACTATTGATTTCACCCAGCATTCTTTAGGTTAATTGCCAGGTGTCAATTTTTGTAGGAAGGGCATATGTTGTGACGCCGTTTTACTATCTATTCTGGATATTTCAATTCCTTTCATTTAGGCCACGATTAACTGGAACTAGCAACACCGTCGGCCGTGTCGAAAACCGATTTCGATAACTGGCTCCGCTAACACTGACTAATTCCTGTCGACGCATCACGCTGAGAAAGTCATGTTTTAATTTACTCTATTCTAGATTATTTCCACGTGCAGGTTTTCTGATATTTACACAGAAACCCAGATTGCAGCGATGTCACTTTAGTTATGATTTAGTAAAAGATTGCTGGGTGTGCCATGTATGATATCTGAGTAAGTGAACCATTCATTTATTAATAAATAACATTATATATATATATAGTAAACTTAAAAAGCTTGTCCGTTATGATTATTCTGTGTGTTTTGGTCCCCTCTCCGCTTTGCGAGTTATTCCCTAGTCTCGTCATAAAAGTTTTATAAATATAAAAATCTAGTTGAGGGGCTTATTTTAAGATTTCTTATATTCCTTAATCATAATTTTCCGGGCGTGTTTCTGTGAATTAAACTATCAGGGGAGAAAAACTGTCAAATTTGATGGGTAATATCAGTCTCCCTATGAGCCGGAGATCGAAACCGGGCCGCGTGTGTACATGTCAGAGACTCTGCAAACTGCGCTTTACAAACCAGCTTAAAAAAAACAACCTTTTCTTGCTTTCGGAAGGTGATCCTTACGGATCGTGGCACGACATCGACCAGGCGATTGCGCGGAACCAGATTGTGGTAAGGAAGGGATGTGTATCGAGTAGGATGGTGATGGGTAATGTCTTAGTGGGGCAGTATTACTATAAACACAAATGGGTTCATCCATAGAGCTTTTGACGAAATCAGCTATTATAGAACTCGGAATGAAATTTGAATCGACTAGAGATAAACAAATACGACGTTGATTGATAACTAACGTGTCGAATTACACTGATAATCTTCAAATAGGTTACATTATTATAACTACGGACATGTCCTTGAATGTAGTCGTACGTCACGTCTCAAAGTACAAACTATGGATGGTGTCAGTTGGTTTTTGCGTCAACTCTAGATCGTATTAAATGAAATATATTAAAACCACAAGCCACGCTTTCTTCTACCCGCACGTCAAACGAATGCATTACTCCTGTATTACTATGCAGCGGACCTTCACATTACGTCTAAACAAACACGCTTAGTCTAGCGATTGGCCAGTGATAGATCTGATCGAATACTTAATGATTTAGATATACGTTGTAACTTTTCATTAATGAATTGCGCCTGTTTTTCGCCATTTTTATCAACGTATTTTGTATTTGCAGCTGCTCCACCGTAACAACCATGTGTTTTGTTTATATTCTGTTATTTGTGTTAAATAACTTCTGCTGGACTTACTTGTATGGTGGTTTTTAAGGGGTTGTATTCTTAACCATGTAGGGAATGAGTAGTCTGTGATGTGGTTTTTGTGAAGCGCTTTGTGTTGTTTGTAAGGCTATATAAGCATGGTCTTATTATGTTTATTACTATTATTATCATTATTATAATCATTCATAACTGTATCCAGAAAATTACTTATATACTTGATTATATACTTTATATATTACTTGATTAACCTTCCTTTACAATAAATCTACCTATAAATTGACATTCGCTCTTCATGACCTCGGAATGTGGGTCTTTTTATGTTTATCCTTGGTGTAAGACAGAAGGGAATTAACCTAGCATAAAATCCTCTATTGGCGGATCATTAAAGGATTATACAGCTTTATTCCGTAATAGGGTCTTTACACTAGTCCAACTTATAAATGTCTCACACCAAGGATATACCCTTTTGTGGAGCTCGGATACAGTATCTAATTTTTGTATTTGAAATTGCGTTTCTAAAGTAACTGGGAGGGCTAATTTTGATTGATTTTGTTAAATATAAACCGGACACCTTCCGTGCCAAATCTAGTAATTTGAAAATCTTCAATCAAACCCTCTAGGCGTAGGATCATTCAAACCGCGATGCATGACATTTCAACATACAGCGATACAACATTAATTAGTTATAAATATTTTCTGCCGAGACTCCAAAGTTTGAAGCAAAGTGTGGTAAGCATTACGTTGTGTGCGAGGCTACTACACGTACTGCCATGACTTTGTGAACATGGCGATATGATTTTGATTTATGATTTGCTTGCACGCCCGAGAGTAATAAGCTAACCAACAGATAACTGCGAATTCGAATTTCAATCAGATGCTTTAGTTTGACGAATATGTCCCTATGTGAGTTGCATTAATCATGTTCAGCTATCGGCACTCCGGTGATTTTTCTAAGCCATTGCTGACGATTGAAACTTACCTGATAGTAGTTGCGGAGGGGATGGGCAAAGTAATTTGTCTCGTATATAATCTCTCAGATTTGTTTTCTCTCTTCCCTTTGTTCGTTATCAATTCAACATTCCATGTGGCGTGACAACTTTATATCAGACATTAAGCCTGAAGTATTCCTTTCCACCCATCATGTTTAATATTGTGCGATATAGTCGTATGGCTCATATAAACATCGATTTGAGTGTCAGTCTTTCGCGCCTTTTGGAAAGGTTACTAGCTAATTTTGATTGTATATTCACAAGAGACGGTTTGCCTATGGCACTGTTAAATTGGCAATCAGCATGATCAGTTACGCTACCGTGATGTTCAGAATGTACAATTAAGTATCAAAGTGCAAGTGTTCTCGAGATATGATTTTCCCTACAGAAAATAGCCTAGGTAAGTCGAGGGTTAAAATTGGATATCTTAATTCGGTATATTAACAGTGGGAGGTGGGAAATTGCACAACTCACGAAAGCCTTTCTTCGCAGAAATAGTCAAAAAAGACAAACGAAGGCAGAGCATCTACTGATGTACCATATGGCGGGGTCGGGCATACAATAATGCTTTCCTTCTATGACGTCATCATATCTAAAACAAACCTTGACAATGAGGCTAAATGTATTTAAACATTTGTTTTATTTCTATATCATACTTATAATTTCCTCATATTTTAAACCAGATTGTAAGCATTTTCTCTCTGTCTAAACCAACAAACACATTTCGTTTTAGCACCCCGCCATAATATTAAGGTTATTGCATAATATATATCATCTAATAAAGTAAAATAAAAAATCTCTTGAACACTTGCACTTTGCTTTGATACTAAATATTCTGAACATTCTGAACCTCACGGTAGCAATACTGATTGCAAATTTAACAGTGCCATAGGCATGCCGTCTCTTCGGAATATAAGCAAACAGGTAGCAACCTTCCCGATTGGCGAGAATGACTGTCTATATGCAACATGGAACTATCGCGCAACATTAAAGATAAAATATGGATAGTAAGGGGTGCGTCCTATTTAATGACGGACTGTTTAGAATTCATGTATAATATTAAGTATCAAAGCAAAATGCAAGTGTTCAAGAGATTTTATATTTTACTTTATTCGATAATACATACGCTCGTATATATTATACAATAACATCAATATTTACAAAATGTAGGTATAGTAGAAGCTCCAGACCTCAACTTTAGAAGTTGACCCATGACCTCCGATCATACTCTTAAATTTACATTTTATGACAGCTACACATCCTATCTACAAGAAAAAATGAGTCCTGCTCTTGAGATTCTCTTGTAAACTTATGCTATGGCGATGATGATATTTCCATATGTATTCACATAGCAGACATGAAATAATAGAACCTATGGTAAGGGTAGGAATTGTATTTGACTATAAAAGTCAAAGGAAATGTCAAAATTACTTATCATATGTACATGTATATTTATTTTTAGAAAGAACCACTTGACTCATTATAATAGCTATTTCCATTGTAATGTCCGGATAACGGTCACAAACTAGATGGAACAATGAAAAAAATTATCATTTTAGACCAATTTCTGATAATCTCCGTTGTTCAATTTTGATAAAATATCTTTAACATTGTCATTCGGAAATAAATTACTATCACAACTTGTAGAGCAGTTGTGGCCAAATATTATAGCCATAAAACTACCCCTACCCCTTACACGGGTTGCTTTTTAAGATTTCTTACATGTGAATATATAGGGAAATACAGTCAATCCCATTAACATAGTTTCGCAAGAGAATCATAAGAGCAGGAATCTTTACTCTTGTAGTTGGCAAATGCAGTTATCATAAAAATACTAATTTAGAAGTATGTTCGGAGGTCATCGGTCAATCCATTTTATAAAGCCGAATTTAAAGCTCTGGGACTCCTACTAGTAATAATAATATTAATAACAAGTATGTACAATATAACAATCGATTGAAAAACACTGACAATATTTAATTTCACATCACTTTATTAGCATCATGACACACAATTTTAATAAAGGAAATCTCAGATCAGTTCTCCGTTTAGGTGGACGAACGCAGGGATAAAGGGAGAAGTTTACTGAGCACAGCAATGAAACATTAAAACAAAACAGACATGTTAAAGCATTAAAATAGATATCCATACAAACGAGACCTGCCCTGCAGTAGAACATGATTGCACGTTGAGAGTTTGATAATTGTCCCTCGTGGATTCCTTGTGAGAAAGGTGATTGAATAGACAATGTTGTGATGTTGTCCGGAATGTTTTAAAAGTAGTAGGGCTATTGCATATTTGAATATCAGCGATCAAAGTGGCGTATTTTTCTGATTTTCTTCTGTGGGTTTTCTCAAGATTGAGTTCAAAGGGCACAGTGATTTCGATAACGACCAGTTTCCGTTAATTCTGAGTCCCAAAAAACGCAGAGAGCAGGAATTAGGTTCGTCACGGTTTCAACCGATGGAATGGTGGAGCCCCTTTTTGAATTATGGAAGATCACAAACAAATTGAGGGTCTTCTAGGGATGGGATACCGGTCATCATCGTTTTACATTTATAAATCAGAATATTATTGTGGCGCTACGTAAATCTGCCCTTGTCAAGAGAGACAGAACAATGATTAAGAATGTGATGCAGGGTAGCTCTGTTCTTGCAAGTGTTACAGGTTAAATGTCCATACACATACTATACACGACATAATTAATAAAGTTAAATCAGTCGGTGTTCTTTCTCAAATAGGAATACAAGATTTGGATGGTTACAATATATGTGTTAAATTGATTGCGGTTTCACTGATCTTAACGTGAACAACATTTGTGGCGTAAAATGATTGCGGTTTTCACCGGTTAATGATGTTGATCTTATACGTAGCTCAACGTGTGATATCTTATCCCAAAAAGCAATTCTTGGCACATGTTATGCTATTGATCCTAATAAGGCCTAGTATAATTTGGCTATTCCAGAAAATAGGTGCACACTCCATATAGAGGGGTAATTTGTCAATTCAGAAAATTCCTTGATTTCCAAGAGCAACTTTAAAAAAAATATGGATTTCGAGTTCAAATTGATTGATCAAAAATCAATCTTAATTTTCCGAACCATTTTAAAGGGGACACCGTTTATAAGATGCAGATTCTTCGGAAATCGTTTAGAAAGAGGTAACAAAGGTCTGGATTTCTAATACTTCCGTGGGAAAAGTCTGGATTTCGAACCCTTCGGGTGGAAAAACAGTTCGGTTGTCAAACATTTTAAATTTCATGAAATCACCATGTGAAATGCATTGAAATAAGTACAAACATGTCTTGGTTCAGTAATTCTTGCGATAAGACTTTGAAAGTTGGAATGGTTACTGAAAAATCTGTTTTATATAATTATGGTAACACTATTAGCCGCGTGGAAAGTGTTAAAATAATCTTTGTAAAGTCATTTGGATTTCTCTTCAATTTGATCAAAAATAAATAAATATGGAATCATATTAAAAATGAATAGAATGCAGTTATATATAATAAGGTCATTGTCATGTCTTAAAATTTGCTGCTCGTTTACGATAAGAAAGAAGAAATAGTAGCAGTACAGACCACTGTCAATTCCTCTCAATAGGAAATGAAAACAAAATATCTTAATGATAATAATACTCGAGAACAATATATCATTGTTGCAATTCTTCTATCAAATATAACTATTATCGAGTCTAAGATGCCATATCAACTAAAGATTTTATCAAGAAAACAGATGGAATTATCACTCACACTTTCCAATCGCCTACGTCAAACGACTGCTAAGGTAACTGTTGAGACATCAAACATTGTATTACAGCAATTCTTCATATTCACCTCTAAACAAAAAAGATTTACCTGTGGATATGACAAAAAAAGATCCAAGCAAATATTAAATGTAAATACAATCTCCTACGTCGGATTGTAATCCTTATATCTAGATACTCAGCTAGCTGCGTTGGCATTCTAATATTGAACGCTATAGGTAGTGCATTATATAGCATTAACGCTGGAGACAATTATAGAGTTATGTGGCTTCTGAAATTCAGGAAACACGGTGTCAACACCATTTTGCAAACCAAAATTGTGCAATTCCCGCTTGTGGGCATAGTGCGAAATATGCGACTACGGGTCCGACAGCGAGTTGCCACTGCGGTTCAATGGTATGGCCTTAAGTAGCTTATCTGTCATTGAAAGTAATGGTTTCAGGGTGCTTTTACACCCTGCCATTAACCAGTGATTACTAATGCATACGATGGATTGATATGCAGCTACATCTAAGTACTATTTTATTGTCTGTTGAGCGCACAAATAACAGTCCTAATATAAAGAATGACATTATTGTGATTTGCCGCTGTCCGAGCACTATTTATCAATTCAATTGTCCGTTGAGCGTACACATAACCGTCCTTACATAGTGTAACATTGTTGTGATTTGCCGATGTCGCAATGTATGAGTGGTGTAAAATGAGTCATGTCTGGAGGTTTATTCCATTAGCAAACTTTCACAGAAAACTTAATAGAGAACTTGATTCTTGAAAGTGCTTCCCCGCAATTAGAATATCATAACCTTTTTAAAAGTTATAGCATCGCCTTTACTATACAAATATAACTGAACTAAAACCCCTAAAGGTAAAACCTAGTGGAATATAGTCTAACATGCCGCACGCGCTTTCAGATTGATATATCTTACAACACAAAACCACTTACCAGGCTTACAGAATGTGTATACAATTTTTTTATTTGGTAAGTGCTGTCAACCTTCAATTGGTTTCCCATCCCATTCAAAGTGAAGCTCAGCTTTTCTTATAAGTCGATTATGATTGATCGGAAAACTGTGTTTTTTCCATGCTATATGCATGACGCTAGTTTATAAGTACCTTAAATGTAATAATATAAAAGGGAGCTTACTTGAATCTACCGCCATATATTGTCTGGAACGATAGCTTATACACGGCAAAGAGAATTTGTTATTTTCTGTATCCAAAAAAAAGAAGACATTAAGTAAATTACCCAACAGATGAACTTCAATGCAATATTTTCTATTCAACTGTGTTACAATAAACTTTGCTTTTCTTTGTGAGACTCTGTCTCAATAAAACGTTGAGATATATTACTCGAATTTGACGACTGATGAGTGATTGGCATGAAAATAGAAAGGAAATATAATATTCCTGTCACGTCCAGTAACGTTGCATTACATATGTATGATAAAATATACACTATGATAAAAGATACGGGTTCTAACAGTACGTTTTATGAATGCTAAGTATTGCCTTAGGTACACGTTCTTAGTAATTATCATTCAAGAAAATGTATGGACTGTTCTTTCGAGTTGTAGCTAACATTACTAGTGCTATCATCTATTATTATTTTTGTTTGTACGATGGGGACGATTGAATAGATGTTACGATGAATGAGCTAATTTTCAAAACTTGTTTGGGCATTAGCTGTTATCGAAACCGGAACTGTAAATGCGGCGAACACATGGCCATCCAACTAGTTAATAACAATATAGGTTTACATCATTTGCCTGAAGTAGACGGGTTTAAGCCATTGCTGGGCAAATGTATGTCCTAATGATTGCTGGGTTAACAGCCAGTTACAATTGTTGGTCTTTATGAAAAATAAATTGTGTATGAAAGCTGTCCTTTTGTAAAATCGTTTGTTTTTCATATGTCGTCTGCGCGGTTTCATTACAAGCTATCGGAGGGCATCGTCCATTGAAACTATCAGACGTGTAGCCAGCCACCCAGGCAGCTGCAGACGACATTCCAAAATTTCACAAAATGTTTAAAAATATCAAAATTATGGAATGTCATTTTCATATTTGGAATCAGCTTGAGAAATGCATTGACATAAGTACAAAGATGCCTAGTATCGGGTCAGTAATCCTTGAGATAGACTTTGAAAATTGTGAAAAGGCCGTGTATAGGGAAAGTGTACAATGACCCGTCTTAACAACCTTGCTGTGAGTTATGTCAAAATTGATTTAATATTTCAGTTTATTCGATGCTTATGTTTTCGCACAAACAGATGAGACTTGCGAACTGGGAAATATATCAAATATTTCTATATTGTAGGATAGAGATCTGCAGCGGATCGACCTGTTTCTCCTAAAAACTGGTTGGCAATTTATCAGTGTACACAAAATGCATGACAATGTGTCAATGAAAACGTTTTAATTCATCCACAGCGTGGATGAAATAGTTCTTACATCAACGATTTGATTGATATCGAACGCATCGATTTCCCTTCTCTTACCTGATCTCATGATTGAGTAGATGTCATGATCCATACCTCTAACCACGGCTGTTTGATCCCACACAATGTGTCCGATTTATTCTGAGAACACCGTAACTTGCTGGCCCGGTTCTGGTTTTAACTTATTCAAGTACCTGAATATACTGGCCATCTTTTGTAGAAATTTCAGAACATTTGTAGTTGCCATTTCTAAGAAATAGAGCTTTGAATATTATTATTTACTATAATAGCGCCCTCATCGGCCACATTTCCCATAGAGTTACATGTAAAATGTGTGTAAAGTAGAAAATGCCGATAATTTAAAAATGGCTCCTACAATTTTCGTGAAATTTTCACCGTATACTCGTATTCATTAGCGCTCCCTAAATCAGGTCAAACCATAACTGGGCCACCATGTAATCTTTTTTTTATTCCATAATTTTAATTATAAATCGGACAGTCAAACAGCCGTGTAACGTAATTAAATTATTTCGAATGGCTATTTGCCCATTTTATTTTCAGATGGTATATCTAAGTGGGCCAATGGTCTGCCTATAGTCTCAAATTACATGGTTATGTACTTTATCAAGATCAATACTTCATGGAAACACTATAGTGCGACATAGTTGCGCTACTCCGTGTGTCGGCCAAAACCGTGCTGATATCTAGGGCAATTTGACGAATGTACGTATTTTCATAAAGGTCCTCATGGCGTGTCGCCTGAACGTATGCCAACGTATGCGAAATATCGAAAACTACGTTGGTGTACATTGGTGTACGCTGATATATGTTAGGGGTAAGTTGGGGATACGTCGTTTACGTTAAGAGCACGCTGTGATACGCTGTGATACGCTGTGACAATTTGGAACACGTCGAGCTCGCGAAAAAATATTGGGCATGCTAAAAATTTCTCGACGTACTCAACGTGTGCTTAATACGTTCTGCATAAGTTCCCGGTAAGTTTGTGGTACGTTAAATATACGTTGACATACGCTGACATACGTTAGTGGTACGTTACTCGCACGTTACTCGTAAGTTTGTATACGTTGATGAACGTATGCTGACGAGGAAACGTACAGCCAACGTAGTGATAACGAGTTGATAACGTATATGTGCCGTATGTCTAACGTATGCCTGACGTATTTCCAACGAGTTTCGACGTATTCTCACGTATTCACCTTATGCCGGGCGATCGTGTAAGGCCCTGTCACGTATCCATAGCGTATCCATAGCGTATTGAACGTATAGATAGTGTATGACTAACGTATTGATAGCGTATCACTAACTTATAACATACTTATGACAGCGTATCACAGCGTATGCGAGCGTATGCGGGCGTATTACTAACGTATGCTTAACGTATACTTAACGTAGCGTAGCGTATTCGTAGCGTATGATGATGGGTTGATGTGTTCAGCACGACAGACCATGAAGAAGTGAGGATGAGATACTCAAGGGACCCATTTATATACTCAAACCCTCCATAAGTTCCCAAAACGCCGAATGCTCGCTAGCTGTACTGTACATACGCTAGCTGTACGGTAGCCCTGTCACACCATGGCGTATCGCCTGAACATATGACAACGTATGCGAAATATCGAAAAAAACGTTGGCGTACGTTGGTGTACGCTGATACAAGTTAGGGGTAAGTTGGGGATACGTCGTTTACGTTAAGAGCACGCTGTGATACGTTGTGAAAATTTGGAACACGTCGAGCCCGCGAAAAATTATTGAGCATGTTCAAAATGTATCGACGTACTCAACGTGTGCTTAACTTACGTTCTGCATAAGTTCCCGATAGGTTCGTGGTACGTTAGACATACGTTTACAAACGCTGACATACGTTAGACATACGCTGACATACGTTAGAGGTATGTTACTATCGTCGTAAGTTATAGATATTTTAATAGTTATCATCTAGGCTGCGTTTACTTTAACTGGCAACACTTGTCCCGCCGTGTACGAAACTCAATTTCTGCAGCGGCATAAGTCACGTGTTCGTTGTACGCCGAGGATACGCTGAGGATACGTCGAACACGGCAGACATACGCTTTGAATACGTTAAGCATACGTTGGTATACGCTCGCCGATCGCATACGCTGTGATACGCTGTCATAAGTTTGTTATAAGTTAGTAATACGCTATCAATACGTTAGTCATACGCTATGTATACGTTTAATACGCTATGGATACGTCCATTCCATCACCGATGTCGACTTTTCCTACGCAATTCGTTGGGAAGTTGGACGTTCTTGGACTCTGACAATTTTCGAGTTATTTTTTGAATACGTCGGCATACGTTCCGGCCACGTTCATGCCATACGCTATGGTGTGACAGGGCCTTTAGGAAGTTGGACGTTCTTGGACGTTCTTGGACTCTGATTTTATTTTATTTTTAATACGTCGGCATACGTTCAGGCGACGTTCATGCTATACGCTATGGTGTGACAGAGCCTTTACAAAGACAAGTCATTTTATGATAGAAACGAGTTTTTTGGGGGGAATTACTGAGGTTCAATAAAACCTTCTAGAGATACAATGCTCTATATGCAGGGCAATGCTTACGTTATCATAGAACAGAAAGTAGACGCTGGTGAAGCAATGGGAGAGATTTGCACATCAGCCAACATTTGTTTGCCATGCAGTATCCTATTTCAATACACGTTTGTTAGAAAAGAAAGTTAGCATCATCAAATGCAGGTAGTATTTGTATAGAGGTTTCTAACGATGGAAATACATGACTGTCAACCAATGAACTTTTTGAATTAGTTAATCAAACAAATCTCTAAAACAACGAATAATCGCCTTATCATAATTATTATAAATCATATTATTTGGGTTTTACAATCCTGCAAATTGTATGCCTGGGGTATCGGAAAGTGGTAAAACTACCCTAAATTATATAAAAGGATGAGAACTGCATCCATTTCGAGCACCGGCAACAGCCAGGAGGGTTGTAAAAATCAGAACTCCTACAATTACCTTGTTTTATCATCAAATTTGTTGGTTTCATAAATATAAAATCTAGTTGAGGGGCTTATTTTAGGATTTCTTATTTTCCTTAATCCTAATTTTCCGTGCGTGTTTTTGTGAATTAAACTATCAGGGGAGAAAAACGGTCAAATTTGATGGGTAATATCAGTCTCCCTATGAGCCGGAGATCGAAACCGAGCCGCGTGTGTACATGTCAGAGACTTTGCAAACTGCGCTTTACAAACTAGCTTTAAAAAAACCCCTTTTCTTGCTTTCGGAAGTTGATAGCCTGGCGGATCGTGGCACGACATCGACCAAGCGATTGCGCGGAACCAGATTGTGGTAAGGAAGGAATGCGTATCGAGTAGGATGGTTATGGGCAATGTCTTAGTGGGGCAGTTGTATTACTATAAACATAAATGGGTTCATCCATAGAGCATTTGACGAAATCAGCTATTATAGAACTCAGAATGAAATTTGAATCGACTAGAGATAAACAAATACGACGTTGATTGATAACTAACGTGTCGAATAACACTTATAATCGTCAAATAGGTTACATTATTATAACCACGGACATGTCCTTGAATGTAGTCGTACGTCACGTCTGAAAGTACATACTATGGATGGTGTCAGTTGGTTTTTGCGTCAACTCTAGATCGTATTAAATGAAATATATTAAAACCACAAACCACGCTTTCTTCTACCCGCACGTCAAACGAATGCATTAATCCTGTATTACTATTATACAGCGGACCTTCACATTCACGTCTAAACAAACACGCTTAGTCTAGCGATTTGCCAGTGATAAATCTAATCGAATACTTTTTATTAATGAATTGCGCCTGTTTTTCGGCATTTTGATAAACGTATTTTGTATTTGCAGCTGCTCCACCGCAACAACCATGTGTTTAGTTTATATTCTGTTATTTGTGTTAAATAACTTCTGCTGGACTTACATGTATGGTGGTTATTTAAGGGGTTGGTCTGTATTCTTAACCATGTAGGTATGAGTAGTTTGTGATGTGGTTTTTGTGAAGCGCTTTGTGTTGTTTGTAAGGCGCTATATAAGCATGGTCTTATTATTATTATTATTTTTTATTACTATTATTATTATTATTATTATTATTATAATTATTCATAAATGTATCCAGAAAATTACTTATACTGTTTGATTAACCTTTCTTTACAAGAAATCTATCTATAAATTGAAATTCGCTCTTCATGGCCTCGGAATGTGGGTCTTTTTGGTTTTATCCTTGGTGTAAGACAGCAGGGAATTAACCTAGCACCAAATCCACTCTTGGCGGATTAAAGGATTATACATTCATTCCGTAATAGGGTCTTTACACTAGTCTAACTTATGAATGTCTCACACCTACATGTAGGATATACCCTTTTTTGAAGCTCGGATACAGTATCTACTTTTTGTATTTGAAATTGGGGTTCTAAAGTAACTGGGAGGGCTAATTTTGATTGATTTTGTTAAATATTAACCGGACACCTTCCGTGCCAAATCTAGTAATTTGAATATCTTCAATCAAACCCTCTAGGCGTAGGATCGTTCAAACCGCGATGCATGACATTTCAACATACAGCGATACAACATTATTTGGTAATAATTTTTTTCTGCCGAGATCCCAAGGTTTGAAGCAAAGTGTGGTAAGCATTACGTTGTGCGAGGCTACTATACGTACTGCCATGCCTTTGTGAACATGGCGCACTACGTTGTGCGAGGCTACTACACGTACTGCCATGCCTTTGTGAACATGGCGCACTACGTTGTGCGAGGCTACTACACGTACTGCACTGAAAGCCAAACTGGAGTCAAGTGACTCTTGAAATGGAGTAAATCGGCCATGACTCTCCAAAGGAGTCATCCTGACTCTTCAAAGGAGTCATCCTGAATCTCCAAAGGAGTCCTCCTGACTCCCCAAAGGAGTCATCCTAGCCGTCGGAAAGAGTCATCGGCCATGACTCTCCAAAGGAGTCATCCTAGCCGTCGGAAAGAGTCATCGCCCATGACTCTCCAAAGGAGTCATCCTGACTCTCTGGAGCTAATTTGCATATTTTACTTGGTCTTATATTAGCCGAGTAAAATGCACAAATCGCTCATTAGCATAATTGCATTGGTACAAAAAATAGCACCGATGCTCGTGTATACCATTTCAATTATGCTAATGAGTTAATTTGCACATTTTATTTATTTAAACCTATTAATTTATTTGAATTAAGTCGATGCCTTAATGTAACACCGTTGAATGTATATTGATATATATGCATATTTCTCACTGGTATTAAGGAAGGGAAGTGATTGCTCACTAAGTAAATGCAAATACATTGAGCAAGAACATAAACATCAAAGAGCCAATTACCCTAAAGCCCCCCCCCCCGTTCTCACTGTCTTATTCCTACCTGGAGTCACGGTGACTCTACTTAGCCAGTTGGAGTCATTATTACTCTCGAAAGGAGTCCAGCCTACATGTGACTCTATGTCAATATTGACTCCATTTGAAGAGTCACAAGACTCCCTTGAAGAGTCATGCATCATGACTCTCCAAAGGAGTCAGTAAATGTTGACTCTCCAAGGGAGTCATGTGACTCTCCAAACAGAGTCAATATTGACATAGAGTCACATGTAGGCTGGACTCCCTTTATAGAGTAACCCTGACTCCAGTTTGGCTTTCAGTGTGCCATGCCTTTGTGAACATGGCGCACTACGTTGTGCGAGGCTACTACACGTACTTCCATGCCTTTGTGAACATGGCGCACTACGTTGTGCGAGGCTACTACACGTACTGCCATGCCTTTGTGAACATGGCGATATGATTTTGAATAATTTGATTTGCTTGCACGCTCGAGAGTAATAAGCTAACCAATCAGATGCCTTAGTTTGATGAATCTGTCCCTATGCGAGTTGCATTTATCATGTTCAGCTATCGGCACTCCGGTGATTTTTCAGCTGACGATTGAAACTTACCTGATAGTAGTTGTGGAGGGGGTGGTGAAAGTAATTTGTCTCGTATATAATCGCTCAGATTTGTTTTCTGTCTTTTCTTTGTTCGTTATCAATTCCACATTCCATGTAGCGTGACATCTTTATATCAGACATTAAGCCTGAAGTATTCCTTTCAACCCATCATGTTTAATATTTCGATATAGTCGTATGGCTCATATAAACCCGATTTGAGTGTCAGTCTTTCGCGCCTTTTGGAGAGGTTACTAGCTAATTTTGCTTGTATATTCACAAGAGACGTTTTGCCTATGGCACTGTTAAATTGGCAATCAGCATGATCAGTTACGCTACCGTGATGTTCAGATTGTACAATTATGTATCAAAGTGCAAGTTTTCAAGTGAGATGATTTTCTCTACAGAAAATGGCCTAGGTAAGTCGAGGGTTAAAATGGGATATCTTAATTCGGTATATTAACAGTGGGAGGTATGAAATTACACAAGTGACAAAAGCTTCTCTTCGCAGGAATAGTCAAAAAAGACAAACGAATGCAGAGCATCTGCTGATGTACCATATGGCTGTGTCGGGCATACAATAATGCTTTCCTTCTATGATTTCATCATATCTAAAACAAACCTTGACAATGAGGCTAAATATATTTGAACATTTGTTTTATTTCTATATCATACTAATAATTTCCTCATGTTTAAAACCAGATTGTAAGCATTTTCTCTCTGACATTGTTTTACGATCGGCCGATTGTATCCCGTTTTGATTGAACTAAGTTAAACGTTTACCGCAAAGCCAATTTACGCCCAACAATTCTTTCCCTTTCGATAGTAAGTGTAATTTAGGTCCCAACTAACAATACTGGCATACCAGTATCACTCGCTACTGGTACCATTTCATTGTTCCAGTATTACGTGTTTATGTTCCAGTATCGGGCAATACTGATACACATGCTACCTATTGTCCCAGAATCTTCCGATACTAGAACACTGACTTTGTATCGGACGATACCAGTATCAGAGACAAAAAATATGCTTATTCCTCGATATCTACAAACACGACCAATCGCAAAATTGGGAAACCAGTCTTAAAATAATTGCCAAGCCTGGGCAAATCGGTACTTTGTTGAATACGAAGTCACACCATGCCTTCTAAATCACGACCGTGCTTTACGCTTATAATATTAGTCAATATTTTCAACACAATAACTCATTTAAGGCACAAGGGAAATCTTTGGTATGATTCTTTTGAAGGTTCTTATACGATAATATTTCCTTTTACTTGCCGCAATACAGTGTGCGTAAATGTACATGTATTTTATGTGTTAGACTGTTTACAGCAGCATGTTGTTGCTACACGGCCATATCTGGGTCTATAGTAAATTACTCAGTAGCGGATCAAGAGGTATCGATTTCGGTTGAATAATAATAATAATAATAATAATAATAATAATAATAATAATAATAATGAATTTATAACGCGCAATCTATTTAGGTAGCATATTCCGAGGCGCTGTGTAAAAAACCGAACTGCGTGTTCAAATTCGTTGAAAGTGTGGGTAACATGAACGATCAATTACTAAATCTTACATTTGCAAAATAGACGGCGTAGGGCATACGTTTCCGAGTCAAACCCCCGTGTAAAACCATCAGCCACGCTTTCTTATTCCCCATGTGAAATGCCAATTTCCTGCTATTATCCTGTATTATTATGCAGCAGACCATCACACTCATGTCTAAACTAACACACTTCGTTTTAGCACCCCGACACAATATTGATGTTATTGTATAATATGTATCATCGACTAAAGTAAATAAAAAATCTCTTGAACACTTGCACTTTGCTTTGACACTTAATATTATACATTATGAACCTCACGGTAGCAATACTGATTGCAAATTTAACAGTGCCATAGGCATGCCGTCTCTTCGAAATATAAGCAAAGATGTAGCAACCTTCCCGATTGGCGAGAATGACTGTCTATATGCAACATAGAACTATCGCGCAATATTAAAGATAAAAGATGGATAGTAAGGGAAGCCCTAAAGGCAAAACCTAGTGGAATATAGTCTAACATGCCGCACGCGCTTTCAGATTGATATCTCTTACAACACAAAACCACTTACCAGGCTTACAGAATGTGTATACAATTTATTTATTTAGTAAGTGCTGTCAACCTTCAATTGGTTTCCCATCCCATTCAAAGTGAAGCGCAGCTTCTTTTATAAGTCGATTATGTTTGATCGGAAAACTGTGTTTTTTCCATGCGTGACGCTAGTCATATATTGTCTGGAACGACAGCTTATTATACACGGCAAAGAAAATTTGTTATTTTCTGTATCCCAAAAAAAGATTACATTAATTAAAATTATCCAACAGATGAACTTCAATGTTATGTTATCTATTCGACTTGTGTTGCAAATTGTAAACATAATGTAAATGGACTTTTTATAAACTTTTCTTTTCTTTGTGAGACTCTATCTCAATAAAACGCTGAGCTATATTACTCGAATGTAACGACTGATGAGTGATTGGCATGAAAATAGAAAGGAAATATAATATTCCCGTCCAGGGGCGTAACAGAGGTTGGTTGTCAGGGGGGGGGGGGGCACAGCCAAAAAAATTCCTGGTTAGAATAATTCCGTCGCACGGTCACAAAATTACGCAAGGTCACAAATTTCGCACGGTCACAAAATTTCGCACGGTCACAAAATTTAGCACGGTCACAAAATTTCGCAGTACAAAAAACACTACAGTCAACAATTTGTTGACTGTTGTGCTTTTTGTACTGCGAAATTTTCTTTCTTTCTTTCGTTCCCTTTCTTCTTTTCTTTCTTTCACCTTTTTTTCTCCTTTTCCTTTTTCTTTTTCCTCCATTTTTCTTTTCTTTCCCTTTCCCCCTTCTTTTCCTCTTTTCCCTTCCCCCATTTTTCGTGGCGGGTAGGTTTGAATTTCCTGCTGAGCACCTTCAGGGGGGGGGGGGGGGGGCACAGTGCCCCCCTGCCCCCGGCTGTTACGCCACTGTTCCCGTCACCTCCAGTAACGTCGCATTACGTATATATATAATAACATATACACTTTGCTATTTGATAAAAGATACGGGTTCTAACCAATTCCAAAAGTACGTTTTATGAATGCTAAGTATTGCCTTAAGGCCCTGTCACACCATAACGTATCGCCTCAACGTATGCAAACGTATGCAAAATATTGAAAAATACGTTGGTGTACGTTGGTGTACGCTGATATATATAAGTTAGGGGTATGTTGGGGATACGTCGTTTACGTTAAGAGCTTGCTGTGATACGCTGGGACAATTTGGAACACGTCAAGCCCGCGAAAAAATATTGACTTTGTCCGGGCGTGTTTATGTGAATTAAACTATCAGGGGAGACAAACGGTCAAATTTGATAGGTAATATCAGTCTCCCCATAAGCCGGAGATCGAAACCGGGACGCGTGTGTGTGGATTTGTTTGATGTGCCCTACTTCCTTCTATATAAATTATTGAATATTTTCATGTTGTTTGCCTAAGGTTATGAATATGTCTGTCCTGTCTAGTCTTGTCTTGTCTCGTCTTGTCTCATCTGTCTTGTCTGTATTTGTTTTATTGTCTCATGTGATCACGTCACATTGTTTAGGTTTATTGTCTTTATACAATTTTGTGTTAGCATGTTAACTTTAAAGTGTAGTTTGGTATAACATTATTTGTATGTTGCATATCGTAACAAAAAATAATAACAAAATAACTAACAAAAAGTTGCCTTAAGGTTTGCTTACTATTTTGTCGTATTGTGCTGCCTCTTTGGTCCCTATCGCATAAATATAAATGTTCATGGATGTTCATGCACGGATCGCTGTCAGCTTTATTTATTCATTTAGTGCAGTTCAAAATGTGGTATTAGACCCATTAATCTGCTTATCATATTGTCTCTTGTGAACACGTCACATTGTTTTGGTTTATTGTCTTTATACAATTTTGTGTTAACATGTTAGGTTTAAAGTATAGTTTGGTATAACATTATTTATATGTTGCATATCGTAACAAAAAATAATAAACAAAATAAATAACAAAAATGCGCCTTAAGGTTTGCCTACTATTTTGTCGTATTGTACTGCCTCATTGGTCCCTATCGCATAAAGGTAAATGTTAATGCACAGATCGCTGTCAGCTTTATTTATTCATTTAGTGCAGTTCAAATTATGGTATTAGACCCATTGCGAATCGGTTTATCACACCTGACATATAATTCACATTCAAATGAATCACCATATCCCACACTTCAACCCTCATACTACTGAGCCTTTTATGTAACAGGGTTAAATAAGGAGGTAAAACTAGGCCAAACAAACTTTCGTTTTGCACTATTATTTAACATTATTAACTACAATGAATTGTTTGAATTAGTTAATCAAACAAATTTCTAAAACAACGAATTGGAATACACGCCTTATCATAATTATATAATTCATATTATTTGGTTTTTACAATCCTGAAAATTGTATGCCTGGGGTATCAGAAAGTGGTAAAACTACCTTAAGTTATATAAAAGGATGAGAACTGCATCCATTTCGAGCACCGGCAACAACCAGGAGGGTTTTAAAAATTAGAACTCCTACAATTACCTTGTTTTATCATCAAATGTGTCGGTTTTATAAATATAAAATCTAGTTGAAGGGGTTATTTTAAGATTCCTTATATTCCTTAATTATAATTTTCCGGGCGTGTTTCTGTGAATTAAACTATCAGGGGAGAAGAACGGGTCACATTTGATGGGTAAAATCAGTCTCCCTATGAGCCGGAGATCAAAACCGAGCCGCGTGTGTACATGTCAGAGACTCTGCAAACTGCGCTTTACGGACCAGCTTAAAAAAAACCATTTTCTTGCTTTCGGAAGTTGTTAGCCTGGCGGATCGTGGCACGATATCGACAAGGCGATTGCGCGGAACCAGATTGTGGCAAGGAAGGGATGTGTAGCGAGTAAGATGGTTATGGGCAATGTCTTAGTGGGGGCAGTATTACTGTAAACATAAATGGGTTCATCCATAGAGCTTTTGACGAAATCAGCTATTATAGAACTCGGAATGAAATTTGAATCGACTAGAGATAAACAAATACGACGTTGATTGATAACTAACGTGTCGAATTACACTTATAATCGTCAAATAGGTTACATTATTATAACCACGGACATGTCCTTGAATGTAGTCGTACGTCACGTCTCAAAGTACAAACTATGGTTGGTGTCAGTTGGTTTTTGCGTCAACTCTAGATCGTATTAAATGAAATATATTAAAACCACAAGCCACGCTTTCTTCTACCCGCACGTCAAACGAATGCATTACTCCTGTATTACTATGCAGCGGACCTTCACATTACGTCTAAACAAACACGCTTAGTCTAGCGATTGGCCAGTGATAAATCTGATCGAATACTTAATGATTTAGATATACGTTGTAACTTTTCATTAATGAATTGCCCCTGTTTTTCGCCATTTTTATCAACGTATTTTGTATTTGCAGCTGCTCCACCGCAACAACCATGTGTTTTGTTTATATTCTGTTATTTGTGTTAAATAACTTCTGCTGGACTTACTTGTATGGTTTTTTTTAAGGGGTTGTATTCTTAACCATGTAGGGAATGAGTAGTCTGTGATGTGGTTTTGTGAAGTGCTTTGTGTTGTTTGTAAGGCTATATAAGCATGGTCTTATTATGTTTATTACTATTATTATCATTATTATAATCATTCATAATTGTATTACTTATATACTGTTTGATTAACCTTCCTTTACAATAAATCTACCTATAAATTGACATTCGCTCTTCATGACCTCGGAATGTGGGTCTTTTTATGTTTATCCTTGGTGTTAAGACAGAAGGGAATTAACCTAGCATAAAATCCTCTATTGGCGGATCATTAACGGATTATAATACAGCTTTATTCCGTAATAGGGTCTTTACACTAGTCCAACTTATGAATGTCTCACACCAAGGATATACCCTTTTGTGGAGCTCGGATACAGTATCTAATTTTTGTATTTGAAATTGCGGTTCTAAAGTAACTGGGAGGGCTAATTTTGATTGATTTTGTTAAATATAAACCGGACACCTTCCGTGCCAAATCTAGTAATTTGAAAATCTTCAATCAAACCCTCTAGGCGTAGGATCATTCAAACCGCGATGCATGACATTTCAACATACAGCGATACAACATTAATTAGTTATAAATATTTTCTGCCGAGACTCCAAAGTTTGAAGCAAAGTGTGGTAAGCATTACGTTGTGCGAGGCTACTACACGTACTGCCATGACTTTGTGAACATGGCGATATGATTTTGATTTATGATTTGCTTGCACGCCCGAGAGTAATAAGCTAACCAACAGATAACTGCGAATTCGAATTTCAATCAGATGCTTTAGTTTGACGAATATGTCCCTATGCGAGTTGCATTAATCATGTTCAGCTATCGGCACTCCGGTGATTTTTCTAAGCCATTGCTGACGATTGAAACTTACCTGATAGTAGTTGCGGAGGGGATGGGCAAAGTAATTTGTCTCGTATATAATCTCTCAGATTTGTTTTCTCTCTTCCCTTTGTTCGTTATCAATTCAACATTCCATGTGGCGTGACAACTTTATATCAGACATTAAGCCTGAAGTATTCCTTTCCACCCATCATGTTTAATATTGTGCGATATAGTCGTATGGCTCATATAAACATCGATTTGAGTGTCAGTCTTTCGCGCCTTTTGGAAAGGTTACTAGCTAATTTTGATTGTATATTCACAAGAGACGGTTTGCCTATGGCACTGTTAAATTGGCAATCAGCATGATCAGTTACGCTACCGTGATGTTCAGAATGTACAATTAAGTATCAAAGTGCAAGTGTTCTCGAGATATGATTTTCCCTACAGAAAATAGCCTAGGTAAGTCGAGGGTTAAAATTGGATATCTTAATTCGGTATATTAACAGTGGGAGGTAGGAAATTGCACAACTCACGAAAGCCTTTCTTCGCAGAAATAGTCAAAAAAGACAAACGAAGGCAGAGCATCTACTGATGTACCATATGGCGGGGTCGGGCATACATTAATGCTTTCCTTCTATGACGTCATCATATCTAAAACAAACCTTGACAATGAGGCTAAATGTATTTAAACATTTGTTTTATTTCTATATCATACTTATAATTTCCTCATATTTTAAACCAGATTGTAAGCATTTTCTCTCTGTCTAAACCAACAAACACATTTCGTTTTAGCACCCCGCCATAATATTGAGGTTATTGCATAATATATATCATCTAATAAAGTAAAATAAAAAATCTCTTGAACACTTGCACTTTGCTTTGATACTATATAAATATTCTGAACATTCTGAACCTCACGGTAGCAATACTGATTGCAAATTTAACAGTGCCATAGGCATGCCGTCTCTTCGGAATATAAGCAAACAGGTAGCAACCTTCCCGATTGGCGAGAATGACTGTCTGTATGCAACATGGAACTATCGCGCAACATTAAAGATAAAAGATGGATAGTAAGGGGTGCGTCCTATTTAATGACGGACTGTTTAGAATTCATGTATAATATTAAGTATCAAAGCAAAGTGCAAGTGTTCCAAAGATTTTTTTATTTTACTTTATCCCATGATACATATTATACAATAGCATCAATATTTACAAAATGTAGGTATAGAAGGAGCCCCAGACCTCAACTTTAAAAGTTGACCCATGACCTCCGATCATACTCTTAAATTTACATTTTATGACAGCTACACATCCTATCTACAAGAAAAAATGAGTCCTGTTCTTGAGATTCTCTTGTAAACTTATGCTATGGCGATGATGATATTTTCCTATGTATTCACATAGCAGACATGAAATAATAGAACCTATGGTAAGGGTAGGGGTTGTATTTGACTATAAAAGTCAAAGGAAATGTCAAATTACTTATCATATGTATTTTTAGTTTTAGAAAGAACCACTTGACTCATTATAATAGCTATTTCCATTGTAATGTCCGGATAACGGTCACAAACTAGATGGAACAATGAAAAAAATTAGCATTTTAGACCAATTTCTGATAATCTCCGTTGTTCAATTTTGATAAAATATCTTTAACATTGTCATTCGGAAATAAATTACTATCACAACTTGTAGAGCAGTTGTGGCCAAATATTATAGCCATAAAACTACCCCTACCCCTTACACGGGTTGCTTTTTAAGATTTCTTACATGTGAATATATAGGGAAATACAGTCAATCCCATTAACATAGTTTCGCAAGAGAATCATAAGAGCAGGAATCTTTACCCTTGTAGTTGGCAAATGCAGTTATCATAAAAATACTAATTTAGAAGTATGTTCTGAGGTCATTGGTCAAACCATTTAAAGCCAAATTTAGAGCTCTGGGGCTCCTACTAGTAATAATAATATTAATAACAAGTATGTACAATATAACAATCGATTGAAAAACACTGACAATATTTAATTTCACATCACTTTATTAGCATCATGACACACAATTTTAATAAAGGAAATCTCAGATCAGTTCTCCGTTTAGGTGGACGAATGCAGGGATAAAGGGAGAAGTTTACTGAGCACAGCAATGAAACATTAAAACAAAACAGACATGTTAAAGCATTAAAATAGATATCCATACAAACGAGACCTGCCCTGCAGTAGAACATGATTGCACGTTGAGAGTTTGATAATTGTCCCTCGTGGATTCCTTGTGAGAAAGGTGATAGAATAGACAATGCTGTGATGTTGTCCGGAATGTTTTAAAAGTAGTAGGGCTATTGCATATTTGAATATCAGCGATCAAAGTGGCGTATTTTTCTGATTTTCATCTGTGGGGTTTCTCAAGATTGAGTTCAAAGGGCACAGTGAGTTCGATAACGACCAGTTTCCGTTAATTCTGAGTCCCAAAAAACGCAGAGAGCAGGAATTAGGTTCGTCACGGTTTCAACCGATGGAATGGTGGAGCCCCTTTTTGAATTATGGAAGATCACTAGGGTCTTTTAGGGATGGGATACCGGTCATCATCGTTTTACATTTATAAAGCAGAATATTATTGTGGCGCTACGTAAATCTACCCTTGTCAAGAGAGACAGAACAATGATTAAGAATGTGATGGAGGGTAGCTCTGTTCTTGCAAAGGTTACAGGTTAAATGACCATACACATAATATATACGACATAATTAATAAAGTTAAATCAGTCGGCGTTCTTTCTCAAATAGGAATACAAGATTTAGGTTGTTACAATATATGTGTTAAATTGATTGCGGTTTCACTGATCTTAACGTGAACAACATTTGTGGCGTTAAATGATTGCGGTTTTCACCGGTTAATGACGTTGATCTTATATGTAGCTCAACGTGTGATATATTATCCCAAAAAGCAATTCTTGGCACATGTTATGCTATTGAGCCTAATAAGGCCTAGTATAATTTGGCTATTCCAGAAAATAGGTGCACACCCCATATAGAGGGGTAATTTGTCAATTCAAAAAATTCCTTGATTTCCAAGAGCAACTTTAAACAAAATATGGATTTCGGGTTCAAATTGATTGATCAAAAATCAATCTTAATTTTCCGAACCCCTCTAAAGAGGACACCGTTTATAAGATGCAGATTCTTCGGAAATCGTTTAGAAAGAGGTAAAAAAAGTCTGGATTTCTAATACTTCCGTGGGAAAAGTCAGGATTTTCGAACCCTTCGGGTGGAAAAACAGTTCGGATGTCAAACATTTTAAATTTCATGAAATCACCATGTGAAATGCATTGAAATAAGTACAAACATGTCTAACATTGGTTCAGTAATTCTTGCGATAAGACTTTGAAAGTTGGGAATGGTTACTGAAAAATCTGTTTTGTATAATTATGGTAACACTATTAGCCGCGTGGAAAGTGTTAAAATAATCTTTGTAAAGTCATTTGGATTTCTTTTCAATTTGATCAAAAATAAATAAATATGGAATCATATTAAAAATAAATAGAATGCAGTTATATATAATAAGGTCATTGTCATGTCTTAACATTTGCTGCTCGCTTAATGATAATAATACTCGAGAACAATATATCATTGTTGCAATTCTTCTATCAAATATAACTATTACCGAGTCTAAGATGCCATATCAACTAAAGATGTTATCAAGAAAACAGATAGAATTACCACTCACACTTTCCAATCGCCTACGTCAAACGACTACGAAGGTGGTAACTGTTGAGACATCAAACATTGTATTACAGCAATTCTTCATATTCACATCTAAACAAAAAAAGATTTACCTGTGGATATGACAAAAATAGATTAAAGCAAATATTAAATGTAAATACAATCTCCTACGTCGGATTGTATATAATCCTTATATCTAGATACTCAGCTAGCTGCGTTGGCATTCTAATATTGAACGCTATAGGTATACAGTCATCAAAAAAAGTAACTATACAGGTAATAAATGTACTTTTAACTTTAAAAATATATATCCTACCTAGAAATATCAAATCATAAAGTTGTTGAGAAATTTATCTTCTTTAATATGAGATATGACACGCTAGGATCAGTTAAATATTTAGGAAGCGACAATCCAAAATGTAAGGTAGAGTCACAATTTCAAATTCACATTTTACATTTCAACACGGGGGAGAGAATGACAGGTAGCGTGTGTGTGGCGTATTGATCCATCTGAACAATGCAGCCGACTGTCCAACCTGCGCATGCATCCCCCAATTGCACTACCGGTAATCGATAAGGTACCCGTAGATTGGCCCGAGTGTAGAAAATAAAAATGTGAAAATGAAAATCGGACTTCTCCTTATATTTTTGAGTGCCACTTCTTCAATAATCAACAGATCCTAGCGTGCAATATCTCATATTAAAGAAGACAAATCTCTTAACAACTTCATAATTTAATATTTTTAGGTAAGATATATATTTTAAGAGTTAGAAGCCCATTTATTACCTGTATAGTTACTTTTTTTTGATGACTGTAGTGCATTATGTAGCATTAACACTGGAGACAATTATACAGTTATGTGGCTTTTGAAATTCAGGAAACACGGTGTCAACACCATTTTGCAAACCAAAATTGTACAATTCCCGCTTGTGGGCATAGTGCGAAATATGCGACTACAGGTCCAACAGCGAGTTGCCACTGCGGTTCAACGGTATGGCCTTAAGTAGCTTCTCTGTCATTGAAAGTAATGGTTTCAGGGTGCTTTTACACCCTGCCATTAACCAGTGATTACTAATGCATACGATGGATTGATATGCAGACATCTGAGTTCTATTTTATCAATTGTCTGTTGAGCGCACAAATAACAGGCCTAATATAAAGAGTGACATTATTGTGATTTGCCGCTGTCCGAGCACTATTTATCAATTCAATTGTCCGTTGAGCGTACACATAACAGTCCTTACATAGTGTAAGAGTGTTGTGATTTGCCGATGTCGGAATGTATGAGTGGTGTCAAATGAGTCATGACTGGAGGTTTATTCCATTAGCAAACTTTCACAGAAAACTTAATAGAGAACCTGATTATTGAAAGTGCTTCCACGCGATTAGAATATCATAACCTTTTTAAAAGTTATAGCATCGCCTTTACCATACAAATAGAAGTGAACTAAAACCCCTAAAGGCAAACCTAGTGGAATATAGTATAACATGCCGCACGCGCTTTCAGATTGATATCTCTTACAACACAAAACCACTTACCAGGCTTACAGAATGAATGTGTATACAATTGTTTTATTTGGTAAGTGCTGTCAACCTTCAATTGGTTTCCCATCCCATTCAAAGTGAAGCTCGGCTTCTCTTTTAAGTCGATTATGATTGATCGGAAAACTGGGTTTTTTTCATGCATGACGCTAGTTTATAAGTACCTGAAATGTAATAATATAAAAGGGAGCTTACTTGGAACGACAGCATATATATACGGCAAAGAGAAGTTGTTATTTTCTATATCCAAAAAGAAATGAAATTAAGTAAATTACCCAACAGATGAACTTCAATGTTATACCGTATTATCTATTCAACTGTGATACAATAAACTTTTCTTTTCTTTGTGAGACTCTGTCTCAATAAAACGCTGAGATATATTACTTGAATTTGACGACTGATGAGGAATTGGCATGAAATTATATAGAAAGGAAATATACTATTCCCGTCACGTCCAGTAACGTCGCATTACGTAGATATAATAAAGTATACATTATGCCATTTGATAAAAGATACGGGTTCAAACCAATTCCAAAAATACGTTTTATGAATGCTTAGTATTACTTTAGGTAGACACGTTCTTCCTTCAGTAGTTATCATTCAAGAAATGTCAGGGCAGTTCTTTCGAGTTTTAGCTAAAATTACCAGTGCTAACAATTATTATTTCTCTGTACGATGGGATGGGGACGATTGAATAGACGTTACGATGAATGAGCTATTTTTCAAAATTTGTTCATGTTGTATTGTTTTTCTCGCGAAGTGAGGTTGATACTACTTGTACAAACCTGTACTGGTACAAGTTCAGCACGCTCGTTGCAGAGATCAACTTATTTTCTGGCAAGGTCACATCATTGGATATATTGCATTTGGTTCTCTAGGTATAGTGTTAAAATAATGCCACCTAAACCGTCAAGTACCCTTGGTTTCATTTGTTCACACTTTCACCCATACAAGTCAACAAATAACTCTGTCAACCAATCATAACCATGATAACAGCTGATTATAACTATTTCCAATTATCCATACGCAACCTGTTCACAATTTTGCAGATATACTCATATAACACGCAAGGACCACATCACCGTGTTTGTGCACTTATAATATAATAGTCAGTCCAATTATGTGGGGTTAAAGCCCGGGTCAAAGAGCCTTCAAGATATTGACCTGCAATGGTGTTAATGGCATATTGTATTGCTTTGCTGACAGAAAAATATTTGGAGCTAACTAAACTTAACTTAAAATTGGCATATATCATACATTACTAGCCTTGATCAGGCTTTCTAAAGTTTGTATCGGGTTGTAGTAGTTCGGGCTATTATATACCAAACTCCGTGTCACTTGGTGTCACTGCAAAAAACCTTAGTTTAAAAATAGAACACTGCACAATCTTAAAGGTGCCAGAAATGTTCCATTTAGAAATTATATATAGGCTAAAATGTGGTGAATTACTGCCAAAGGTGGTTAACATGCACCAGCCAGTTTGTGTGCTACTCAATGGGCAAAATTATTGTGATCTTGTGCTTCTAAAAAAGAACCATTGGAGTTATGCAACTCAAACATTGGAATGTGACAATTTTCAGAATGACTACTCATGTAAAATAGAATCAAGTTGAAAATCTACTTTCAAGTTTTAATAAATTTAAACTGTTGAACAGTGAAATATTTTATTTGCAAGCATTTAATTTACAAGTACTTCAATCTATCTAACACCAAACTCTACATGTGCCTTTAATGGAAACACGTGCCAAAGTTTCTTGCTAATTCCCAGTCATCTGTCTACACAGCAATTACCAGGCCGATAATTCATTTCACACAAAACAATATGGGCATCTTTCTGCAGCGCTTTCTTACAAAAAAGAAAATATAAAATGTTTATTCCAGTATAGGCCTATACAGGGTGACTTAGGAAATATTTACAGTGTAACAAAAGAATTATTACAAGGAAATGTAATTTACTGTAAATATCCTAGGTTAGGGACGCACCATTAGATTTTCAGGGGGGGGGGGGGGGGTAGGAAGTTTTTGGAAGAAAAAAAATTCACCCTCTGTGCGGGCAACAACAAAAAAATTCCCCCCCTGATGAGTAAAAAAAAAAATCTACCTCCACCCAATTCAATATGAATGGATACATTTATTTTTAAAAATTAAAATTCACCCCTTACGGCGGCAAAAAAAAAAAAATCACCCCCCGAACCAACTTCCTACCCCCCCCCCCCCATAAAATCAAATGGTGCGTCCCTTATCGTAGTCACTTTAAATAAGAATAGAACTCAAGATTTTAGAATCCAAAGCCAAGGCCCTTCCAGTCATGGTGGTCGTTGTTAATTGTGAAACAAAAATACAGGGTGATCAAAATGTGTCAAATCTTTTGTTTACATTTACAGGGCGTGTTGTTTGTTGTTTGTGCTCAGGGCCGGACTTACCATTGGGCCAGATGGACCCGGGCCCAGGGCCCCAGATTTGTTGGGCACCAAATTCCGAAAAATATTAGATAACAATAAATTACCAACACTTTAACACTTATTAATTAAATTAATTGTTAATTATTTATTAATTAATTAATAATCGATCTTTTATTATTGATCATTAATCAATCATTAATTACTCGTAATTGATTATTTATGAATCATTAATTAATTATTAATTATCCATGAATTAATTAGTTGTTTTTGCCTCTGGTTGACTTTGATGTGATAAGTCTATTCATAATTATATACAAAATATTCCAATTTGGGACCTTCAACTCACCCCACGTTCAGTGGGGTTTGTGTATGTAAACAACCGTGTACAATATAACTATGACTCTATTATATATTATAAAAACAAATCTTGAACACTTAATTTCAAAGAAAGAGAGTGCCCTTTTTGGCATGACGCAATTCTCTTCATGATACGCTTCCTTTATTTCTGCTTGCATTCGAACTTAACCCCCTCTAAGCGAGTTTTGTATTTTTTAAGACTCTTCTTGTTATAGCTGTTATCGAAACCGGAACTGTAAGTGCGTCGAACACATGGCCATCCAACAAGTATAGGTTTACATCAGTTGCCAGTAGTATAGACCGGTTTAAGCCATTACTGAGTCAATGTCCTAATGTTTGCTGGGTTATCTTACTATAGTTGGTCTTCATTAAAAAGAAATCATGTATGAACGCTGCCATTTTGTAATATCGTTTGTTTTTCATTCGTCGTCACTCGGGCGCTGCGTCATAACGCTCGAGTGAAATTAACCACGCAGACGCGCAGAACGCAAGTTGTATAAGTGATGCACATTCGCAGAAACATGATTGAATTGCTCTCAACAACGGCCAAGAGATTTCCAATGACAAAATTAAAATACCAATCAAGTTCCCTTGAGTTTCAAAAGTCGATGTAAACAGCGATAATTCCAGAACAACACACACTGCGGCTTCGATCGCGTAGCGCGTAAACACATTATCCTCATGATGCGGTTCGATCGGCGTAGGCCTACTTGTTTCCATAGCAGCCTGGTTTATCTCAAATTAACTACGCTTTGTTACTGTACTTCAGGAATGGAGAGTTGTTGAACGGGATGGATACAAGCGGGTACTTGAAAGAAGGGTTAATATTAATATAACATGTATGTGCGAACTTATCGTATTTGAGAATAGACGTATTGACAGTTAATCAACCAAATCCCATGAAATATATTACTCTTTCAATTAGATAACTGATATTCCAAATCCAAAGGTTTGACGATTAAATTACGTCGCACTGCAAAAAACAAGACGTATGGCTCATACGTATAAGTTTTACGAGTAGCGACAAAGTGATAGTTTGCATCACCACCATACAAATATTTGTCCATAGTAATAGCATAATAGCATTGATTTTGGGTCTCGGTCTTGTTCATTCAGTTTTAAATTGCATATGAAATTTACTATTTTAAGTCAAATTTACCAACTCCTCTGCGTGTGGATTTTTCAAGCAAAACGATTTTTAAACTCAGTCCTGATTTACAACCATCGGCTAGTATAACATTTCACTTAATTTCACATATTTGTATGAGTATTGTGCGTATCAATACCACTCTCTAAACGCGTTTTCATAACATATCCCTCGATCCTTAGACAGTTAGATTTATTTATACAAAAGGTCTATACTTGACGTTGAAATAACTACGCAGAACATGAAGACCCTCGTGGAGATGGAGTAAAGTTGAGATGTTGACAGTTCGGAGTCTCGCAGAGGTCTGACTTATTTATCTTTTTTTATCATTAAGTTATCAAATTACTTGTGCGGCTTCAAGGTTAACGAATATATTAATCCTCAGATCTGTGACATTAATTCAGCTCTACAGCCATCACAATAAGTAACTGACCACATGCTGATAACTCTAAAAGTATAACTCCTACATAAACAAATTTAATTTTAAAGTTGTTGAGTAATTTCTCTTCTTAAATTTGGGATATTACACGCTAAGAATGGTTGGTGGTGAATTAGGCTACACTAGTTCACCACCAGCTTTCAATCTAGTCACCATAAAACTGTCCATGAGTAACTAGTGCAATGAGAGTCCATAGACATTACTTAATGTGGAGTGTCACATCCCACCATGAACATGAAATTGATCATTTTGAAAAAAATATAAAAAAACTTCTTTCTGTTTCGCTTTTTTTCTCTTTTTTTTCACTTTCATTTTTCCGTGTAGGCTAAACATCTTGGTTAAACGGACTTGTATCTGGGTCATTAAAAAAATATGAAGTACCCCTTTCTATCCATCTGTTTATCTATTATGTTGTGCGATAGTTCAATGTTTCATATACATCCGATTTGAGAGCCAGTGTTTCACGCCGATCGGAAAGGTAACTATGCTTATATTCCGAAGAGACAGTTTGCCTATGGCACTGTTAAATCGGCAATCTGTATCGCTACCGTGATGTTCAGAATGTATAATTAAGTATCAAAGTGCAAGAGTTCAAGAGATTTCACTTCTGCTAACGTAGATTTTGAGACTTCCGACATTGTATTACAGCAAACTTCATCTTTCCCAATAACATCTAATCAAATACGTTTATCTTAAGATATATCAAATAAAAATCCAAGCAAATATTAAATGTAAATACAAAATTCTACATCGAATTGAAATTCTTGGATCAAAATACTCAGCTGCGTTGATATTTTAGTATTGAGTGGATCAACCTGAAGCGTTGTTACATTTACAACTTCAACTTTATGCTTCACAAAACTGAATCCCTAACGCTAGGCTAAGCCTCCACAATTGCATTACGTAGAATTAACGCTAAAGGCCATATATATACTTATCTTGCTTTAACATTTAGTCAGAAAAAGGGGTATCAACCCCATTTTACCAACCAAGATTTTGCTATTCCCGCTTGTGGCCATAGTGCGAAAAAATGCGACTTGGGTCGCCACCAATTCTTTCACAAGTAGGAAAGGGCAACCTACGTGTTCAGTGGAATCGGCAATCCATCTGAACGGCTCTTTTCAGAGCCACCAATTCTTTCACAAGTAGGAAAGGGCACCTACTCTCAAATCATCGGGCAAGGGGCAGCCCAAATGATGATAACAAGAGAAGTGGCAATCTCTATGTTTTGTTCAATATTATAATAATTTGGTCCTGAAGAAGTCAGAGCTAATCCGGACGAAAGCTTAACAGATTAAAACTCGTTCGACGGCGAACCCGTTAAACTTTTAACTTATATTGTTCACTGAAACCTACAGAGAATATGCGCATGCGCAGACAGCAGATAATTTTGAATTGAGCCAAAAATGGCAAAAATCATGAATTTGACTATATAAAAGCTTACTGTGCCATCAAAATCTAATCGAAAACATTGAAAAATGCTTAATTGCATGAGAATAATTATGTTGATAATCAAAATGAAGATATACATGAACTCATCATTCAAATATAGCTGCCACAACCTCTCTTATTACTGCTATCTTTAGAGCTACTAGATGTGTAATGTTAGAGTAATCGCCACATAATTCCAACGGTTTGAGGACATTTTATGATCAGCCCCTTTTGGAATCCCCACTATTATTGCTTTACATCACACAAAAAGTTATTCAATTATAATCCCTCCATTGTTCTCTGTCCTTTGTTGCTTTTTATGGTTTATTTTTGCGGATAGGCTATACCTTAATAAAATCGTATTTGAGATGGTCTCTTCTCTTTTGTATTAGGGAATTCAGATCTGTCCGTGGGGTTCCGTGCGGTTGCAGCCGGTTTCCATTGTTCTAAACAATGATATGCGGTCCACGCCGGTTGCCGCGCGGTCGAGTTTTGATTTGCTCCCTAACGAGTCTTTGGTTTACGAAGTAAAGTTATAGTCTAAAACTGCCAAATTTGTCAAATTTGTTACCTTCTTAATCTTATTATCTGATTTTGCAAATGGAACAGGTAGACTGCTTAGGTAAAATGTTTCGTTAACATTTGTTGAACGGATTATTTGTGTAGTCTGATTATATTTATATATATATGAGCATTTAATTCAAAATATGGGCTATAAATTGGGATTTTTGACATTTGGAACGTGGTCTTGATTCTAAGTCCTTAACTTGTTGATCAGCTTTCTGTGTTAGAATACAGAAAAACAATATAATAAAACACGCGAGAAAAGAAAAGGAAATTAGATAACTCTAAATATATCTTGTTTTCCGTAAAATTATAACGGCATATCTGAAATCTTCCGTCGTCTCCGGGGAATTGTTTGTACAACTCGGCGTACAAACGAGCATAATATTATTGTTCTATTTATGTCTACGCCAGCAGTAGCGTTAGTACAATCAACCAATTACAGCAACCGTCCTACATGCTATAATGAAATGCAATTAGTATTACTCAATATATGATTTCATAGATTGCTTTCATATAAAGGAGGTGTTATTGGGATAAAGGAGCATTCGTCATTTGGAATGATGACGTATGATAATGCAGGGCTGTTCGAAAGTTGTAGTCAGTTGTCATACTTATGTATATTTTATTAAATAAACGTAATGAGACGTTACGGGACGTGACGCGAATATGACCTTGATTTGTTTTCAAAAATCAGGGAAAACAACAGTGCTTCTTCTCTTACATATTGCATGCTACAATCACCAGACCTTCAAATAGGATGCTCACAGTTTGGGGTCAAAGGTCACATAGGGGTCACTAGGGGTCAGGGTCAATTACTCATTAGCCGTTCATTTCGAGTAATATAGCTCAGCGGCTATGAGTATTTTACAGAGTCTCACATCACACATAAAACAAGTCCATAAAAAGCCCATTATTTTCTTAAATTTGTAACGCTAGTACTCACATAATATGAGACTGCTTTCACGAAACCAGGAAATGCGTGAATAGAGTTCTGTTAGGCCATTTACTTAAGAGACCTTGTGTGTAAAAATCAAAGAAGTGGTGGCAGACTTTAAAATATCAATTTCCTTTATACTTTGCACATGTTTAGACCTTTGGTCAACATGTATATATTTGGTGAAAAAATTACCAATATACCTTTGGTTGCCATGGCAACGGCCAATAATTTATATGAAATTACCAAATTTTCACTATTTTTACCCATTTCACAACTTTAAAAAAGCGTTAGTATTAGGTCATATTTCTGTATGAAGAACATGCATTACAGTTCCCTTCTTTTATACAGTGAAGTAGCCATCCTTGTCCTTTCCAAAAATGATGTCAACATTAACTTTCATTGTTTCAATGTGGGTTAAGCCATTTTGTAGAATAGGGGTGTTTTGAGGTCGTAAAAAATGACTTAACCTCTAAAGTGGTTTTTTTTTTTAATTAGCCTGTTCAGGGTTAATAGACAGGATAGGATGTTGGTCTACATGTTTCAAGAAAAAAAAGTTTCGGTAATTGTTGTACCGGAGAACAGTGTTGCCAGGAACTTTGCACTTTTTCAAATTATTGACATTTAATTCATTGTGAAAAATAGGGATTTTGAGGATTTACTTTCATAGAAAATTCTGATAAGGAATGATATGCATTCAAATGATATTTGTATCAATTCAGCATTAAGTTGGACATGATTTGATAGTATTTAAACAACAGCGTTTCCAGATTAAACGCCCTCAATGAAGCTGTTGCTCATAATCATTAGTAGGGTCATATTCAGTGATCCACGGAACACAAGAGCAAAGGTAGGTTAAGGGTGGGTTTTGATACTATAGGGTATTTAGCAACAAAATTAGCTCCTATTCCCCTCGCACAAGTTTGGGCAACTGCAGACAGCTGGGATACAGCAATATCCAAAATGGCCGCCAGAGGCCATTTTGAATTTAGAACATTGTATGTCTTCTAGATAAACCTGGAGACATGATTGATATAATGATATGTGTATGTTAATTAACTTTATGCCTATGAATCTAATACGGTGGATAGTTTATAATTTTTATAATTCAGCATGAAATCCAAGATGGCTGCTGGCAGCCATCTTAGAATTGATGAAATCATATAATTTCTGTGTGTTTTTTTACTAACTTTATGCCCTGGAATCCAAAACAGTGATTATTGTATTATTATGCCTTCAACATTAATTCCAAGAAGACTGACACTTGTATATTCAAATATTCATATGAGTGCACACCACCAAATCATATTTTGCGTTCTGGCAAAACCCGGCAGTGTTTGAAATCAAGAAAGACCCCACCACAAGTCTAAATTTAACATCCTAGAAAAGGTAAAAACTGCTGTAAATGTACCTTAATGTTTCATAATTTGGCATTTGTAGTTATTTCTTCCATATTAGGCTCGAAATCTCTAGCTTTTTCATGAATGTTATTATTTTACATGATCACTGTTTCCACCAATTTAGAGCAAAAATCCCGGATCTTAGAATATAGGCAGCCTGTCGTACCTAAGATAGATATTATTGGCTTGTAGCGGGGGGAAATGCCGGTTAACCCCCACAAAAGGGGTTGTTTGTAAGCAGAAGACATCTTGATCTTCAATAAAAACAATGATTTGAATGAACCAGCTAGCTCTAAAGGTGAGACAAATTAACACGAACTTGACCTCTAAACCACACAAAGCAATAGGGTACTTATTTGGTGGTGTGTGACCATATCGGCTGAACCATTCAATTCAACCTAGAAACACAATAGATGTTGCTCTTGAATAATTTAATGTTCATGAAATCTTTCTAGGATTCCCTGTAAGAGTTAATTTCTCACCATAGATATCAAAGAAAGCCACCAACAACCATTTTAGAACATTTATGGTTCATATCTTTTGAGCCAAACGACCTTAGTGATGATGAAAGGGTATTATAATGGACTATGAGAAATCCATTACAGAGGCAAGCGGGTATCAATCATTTTGAGATCATGTATAGTATAAAAGCATCCATGGGTGGATTCAAGTTACAGAAGTCAGCTGTTGTTAGCAAACTTGAATTGTCTTGGCAATTTTAAAATGTAGCAAGGCAAAACAGAAAGAAAAATTATGTGTGTTAAATGAAAATAGTAGACCCCGACTTCGCTCCTCTTCTGATGCTACCAGGCTTTTTGTGCCTCTGTCTAAACATCAAGCTGGTAATAATTCCTTTCATGCAATTCCTTTCATGTCTTTTCACTAAATCGTTATTTGGCAAATCTGTATCTATATTGACTTTTGCGCTTCAATTGTAGTTTGCCTTTTACTCATTTATATAGTTTGTTAATTTGTTATGGCATTTTATGGTTGTAAAGGTTGTGCGTTTTCTTAATTTTTAATTTTTAATTTATTGATTTTATCTGTGTGCGGCGCATTGAGTTTCCTTGCGGTTTGAAATGCGTCTTTAAAATGCCTGTTTATTATTATCATTATTATGTGGCCCCGACTTTGGAAATCAGCTCCCGATCAGCATCAGAGAGGCCCGTCCGTCTGTATCTTCAAACGCCGGTTAAAAAACGAATTTGTTTCCCAAGTACTGATTTTTTTATCTTTGCATGACTTGTGTTTATTATTTTCTTTGTATTTTTCTTGTATATAATGCTGTTTTTTAAATGCTTGTTATTATACTATTTTTAAAACATAGTATAGCTGTTTTAAGTATTCTACCACACACTTTCTTATAAAGAAGATGGTGGATGCAAACTGTTTTTGGGCAGTATGGTTCGGCTTTCAATATATATACCAACACTGACAGAATGGGATCCTTAATCAGTATCACAAGACAATTCAACGAGGGAATGTACTCTGGGATTATTAATGAGGATCACTACTTGAACCAGTAGAAGATCACCACATTTTGTATACAACGTTGGTTTAATTTGGCACATACACCAATGTTCTTGATGGTTGAAACATTATATTATTAACCCTAACAGTCCTATATACTACGAATTATTACGCAAAATCCTCTCCCCAAGCGCATGCTTTTCATTTGTCTTTATAACATTTGCAACAATTATTCATGATGGTCAGCAACAGTACAGGATTTTGTAACTGAAATCCACCCATGCTTTTGGGGCTTTAACACTGAAAATGAATGACAAACTTGCCTCTGGAATGTATTCAGCATTGTGGAATTATTGAAGAAATGCCCCTTTATCATATTTGAGAACATCATAACATTTCTAAAATAGTCGTTAAGTAGCCATCTTGAATTTTTCATATTGAGTACAATTAACCCATAGCCTACATGTCATAATACTAGTAGGTTTTAGAATAATTTCATATAAATAAGATGAGAGCAACATCTACATTATGTTTCTAAGTTATATTTCATGCTGGAAACAACTTCAGAATAATAAAATAACTACTGTAGGCCTATACAGACACCTAAATAACGTGTCCTGGTTAAGGTGATCAAAAGTTATGTCAGCCATCTTGCATTCCATGCTGAATACAGCCTCCAAATCATAAAATAACCACCGTATTAGATTCCTAGTCATAAAATTAGTCAAAAAAGATACCTCAATCTTGTCTCTGGGTTAATATGTCCAGAAGTTATGTGATTTTCTAAATTCCAAGATGGCTTCTGGGGGCCATTTTGGATATTACTACAAAACATATGCTGCAGAACAGTCTTAAGAATGGGTCATTGCTTGAGAATAAGTGTTTAAAAAGCTGGCCTACCACTTTGATAGTTCGCCACAGACGAACCAAAGACCAAAGGCACCCTGCTAGCAATCACAGATTAAACTAGAGCGGTTCTCGAGCTTCGCGGTTCGCGGGTTTTGCGGTTATCGGGTTGCATGGTTTTTGGTTGAGCGGTTTCGGTAGACGTGTTTAATGTGGTTGGTACTTTAGGATCCCAGCGGAACCAGATTCGATGACTGTCACACTCACATTGTTAGCGATGTGTTGTTATAATGGATAGTTTGATTCTCGAAATGTCTCTAAACATTTGATTTGAAAATTATCCATCATTTCATTCATCAAAATAATAAACAAAAATAATAAAAATAAGCTTACTTAAAAACACCTTTTCGGCTAAATCACGATTATTTAATGTAAACTTATATTGGAGATAAAATTTGAAATGCGAACATCATTTGATACGTCAAATGTGTTGCGGTTTGATCAGTTCATTATACACATACTTTACACGTAGCTCAAAAAGTGAAATCATATCAAAAAAATCAAATCGGGACACATTTTATGGTGTCCGTCATTTTTTAGGCTAAATTGCCGGAATTTTTGTCTCCATCAAATTTGTTGCGGTTTGACCAGTTAGCTACACAGACTTTATACGTAGCTCATAAAGTGAAATCATATCTAAAAAATCAAATCGGGAGACATTTTATGGTGTCACTCATTTTTTAGGCTAAATTGCCGGATTTGTTTTCTCCGTCAAATATGTTGCGGTTTGACCGGTTAGCTACACAGACTTTATACGTAGCTCAAAATGTGAAATCATGTCCAAAAAGTCAAATCAGGACACATTTTATGGTGTCTGTCATTTTTAAGGCTAAATTGTCGGATTTGTTTTCTCCGTCAAATGTGTTGCAGTATGACCGGCTAGCTACACAGACTTTATATGTAGCTCAAAATGTGAAATCATATCCAAAATATGAAATCGGGACACATTTCATGGTGTCCACCATTTTTTAGGCTAAATTGCCGGAATGTTTTTTCTCCGTCAAATGTGTTGTGGTTTGACCCGTTAGCTACATACGCAGCTCAAAAAATGAAATCATATCCAAACAATCAAATCGGGACACATTTTATGGGGTCTGTCATTTTTTAGGCTAAATTGCCGGAATTATTTTTTTCTCCGTCAAATGTGTTGCAGTTTGACCCGTTAGCTACACAGACTTTATACGTAACTCAAAATGTGAAATCAAATCCAAAAAATCAAATCGGGACACATTATTATGGTGTCCGTCATTTTTTAGGCTAAATTGCCAGATTTCTTTTTCTCCCAGTCAAATGTGTTGCGGTTTGACCCGTTAGCTACACAGACTTTATATGTAGCTCAAAAAGTGAAATCATATCCAAAAAATCAAATCGGGACACTTTTTATGGTGTCCGTCATTTTTTAGGCTAAATTGCCAGATTTTTTTTTCTCCGTCAAATGTGTTGCAGTATGACCGGCTAGCTACACAGACTTTATACGTAGCTCAAAATGTGAAATCATATCCAAAAAATCAAATCGGGACACATTTCATGGTGTCCGCCATTTTTTAGGCTAAATTGCCGGAATGTTTTTTTCTCCGTCAAATGTGTTGCGGTTTGACCCGTTAGCTACACAGACTTGATACGCAGCTCAAAATGTGAAATCATGTCCAAAAAATCAAATCGGGACACTTTTTATGGTGTCCGTCATTTTTTAGGCTAAATTGTCGGATTTTTTTTCTCTCCGTCAAATGTGTTGCAGTATGACCGGCTAGCTACACAGACTTCATACGTAGCTCAAAATGTGAAATCATATCCAAAAAATCAAATTGGGACACATTTCAAGGTGTCCGCCATTTTTTAGGCTAAATTGCCGGAATGTTTTTTTCTCCGTCAAATGTGTTGCGGTTTGACCCGTTAGCTACACAGACTTTATACGCAGCTCAAAATGTGAAATCATGTCCAAAAAATCAAATCAGGACACATTTTATGGTGTCTGTCATTTTGTAGGCTAAATTGTCTGATTTTATTTTCTCCGTCAAATGTGTTGCAGTATGACCGGCTAGCTACACAGACTTTATACGTAACTCAAAATGTGAAATCATATCCAAAAAATCAAATCGGGACACATTTCATGGTGTCCGCCATTTTTTAGGCTAAATTGCCGGAATGTTTTTTTCTCCGTCAAATGTGTTGCGGTTTGACCCGTTAGCTACACAGACTTGATACGCAGCTCAAAATGTGAAATCATGTCCAAAAAATCAAATCAGGATACATTTTATAGTGTCTGTCATTTTGTAGGCTAAATTGTATGATTTTTTTTTCTCCGTCAAATGTGTTGCAGTATGACCGGCTAGCTACACAGACTTTATACATAGCTCAAAATGTGAAATCATATCCAAAAAATCAAATCAGGACACATTTTATGGTGTCTGTCATTTTTTAGGCTAAATTGTCAGATTTTTTTCTTCTCCGTCAAATATGTTGCGGTTTGACCGGTTAGCTACACAGACTTCATACGTAGCTCAAAATGTGAAAAAAATCCCAAAAATTCAAATCGGTACACATTTTATGGTGTCCATTCATTTCTTTAGGCTAAATTGCTGGACCTTTATTTTCTGCGTCAAATGTGTTGCAGTTTGACCCGTCCCTTATGAAAATGGCAATCAATTCTGCAACCTTGCGCAAGGTTAAATTTGGAAAAATACAACCTTGCGCAACCAGTTTGGTTGTTCTGAGAAGGCTGCGCAACCTTGAAGCAATCATCCACAACCTTTGTGCAACCTTGCGACAAACTTGTGCAACCTTACGCAACCGTGCGACAACCTGTGACAAACTTGTGCAACCTTACGCAACCGTGCGACAACCTTGTGCAACCTGGTACCACCTTGCTGCAATCACATTTTGGTGATTGCATTTTCGTAAAGGGAATACAGTACACAGACTTTATAAGTAGCTCAAAATGGGAAATCATCCAAAAAATCACATCGGGACACATTTTTATCATGGTATCCATCATTTTTTAGACGAAGTCGATATCCCGGGGCCCATTTTGGGACCCGAGATTCCCAAAATGTCTCTAAACATTTGATTCTGGAATTATCCATCATTTCATTCATCAAAATAAAAATAATAAAAAATAATAATAAGCTTATTTAAAAAAAAATTGTCGGCTAAATCACGATTATTTAATGCACATTTAATGTGGAGATTCATTTGAAATTGATTTATTTTGTATTTAATCTGTGCATTATTTTTACTCTTTCGCTAAAATGTGATTCTTCGCCGGGTATTTTCATTTTCGTAACTGATGTAAGCTCTAGTTTCGATAGATTGGTACCAAATCTATAATTTGGGTATCGGGTAAAAGTACAATGTTGGAAGGGAATCATTTTTATGGCCCACTTGGTCCCACCGTCCATGGACTCACTCACATTTTTGGAGACTCAAACTTGTCCTTTTATGTTCTCTTTGGAATTCATGACATTGCTATGAAACTAAGAGCTAGCAAAAGTGGTTCAGAAAAGTCGCATTGGATCTTTTTATTTATGACTAGCAAGTAAACAACTGTGGTATTAATACAAAATCCTGAGAGTGGTATATACGTACTAGTCTCAGACAAAATCTTCGTCGGCCATCTTAAAAAACAATAATCACATTGGTAATTTTGTTTTTCTGTGTAAGCATGTAAGGCTACCGGACTGAATTTCATCCGAATAATAGATGCATATGGGTCAAGAAACAGGTGAGCACTAATTTTGTAAGTTAAACCTGTCCGATATGTCCGTGAAAAACCGAATTTAGACATTAATTATTATGTTACAATTAGTCACATGATAGCCTTGTCTTTTTGGTATGGTTCCCCCTTATTCATTTGCCTGAAGAAGTACTGAAAAGGACTACGTGAGCTCATGGTATCAATGAACTCACGCCAGCCGATTTGCTTGAATTATAATTGACTATAACTATCCGCATTCATTAACGTAGGCAAATTACCTTATAAATAGCGTATAAATGACAACAAACACCAACATATTATGCCAGTGAGAAGAATGAGAGGAAAATGATTGATGAAATACAATAAATACAAACACAAACCACATTTTAATTCCATGTAATTCGGGGTCTACTTCTTTATGCGTAGAAACTATCGTAGGGGCGCATCACTGTACATCCTAACACATATACCTAAATGTGAAACAGAGAACGTGCCTTGGTTACGGCCCAAAAACATCTTAGTAACGCCTAATTCTGGACCTCAAAAATATGCTCATGCAGTAGGTATCAATATAATACACAACCTATCAAAATTTCCTTCAACCAACGTCCTTACTTTTCAAGATTCTTGTGCCACAAAAAGTACGATAAAAAGCCACGATAAAAGGCAGTAACTGGTCCGTGATAACACAACACATACGGACAAAACCCCCTAAAAATGGCTACAAATGGAGATGATCAGAATCATGCTACCAAACACAGTATTCGAGACTTGTAGTCATCTCATAATGATAATTGAGTTGACAAGTGGGCATTGCATGGCCCAAAATTGTCCTTGGTATGGTAGCTTAGTACTGCTGATAGTACCTGCACTGCTATGAGTGTATCACAGTGGTTCCATGATACTAGCATACCGTATACCATGCATACTATTACTAGATACAATGTTTACAAGTCAAAAATTGAAATGAGAATACCAATTTTCCTCATTTTATATGTGAGCCTATTGTAGACCCTTATTTTATTGTATCCCAATAGTTACTGTGTTTCAAAATAATTCCACTCTAGCTAAATACATATGTGATGCGATCTGTGAAAACCCGCCACATGTCGGGATTTTTCATATTGGAGATATTTATATCATAATAAAGCTGAATCTGTGCTGATTACAGAACTGTTTCGATAATTTTTCTACAGTCACTACAACAAAAGTTATGAGTGAATGATAATTGAGATGTCATAAAACGCTACAAAACAAGAAATCATGAAAACAGGCCATAAAAGATACATAGTTCAATATAATAACATTATAAGGCTACTTAGAAAAGTGACTTAAGTAAGTTTTTGAAGGTGAAATTTCATATAAAGGTGATGACCCAAAGTAATAGAAATTAATTTTCTAAACAAAATCTTAAAAAAAGTTTAAAAAAAAGTTTTTTTATTTTTATTTTTTTATTTTTTATTTTACCCATAATCCCTTTTTCACATTTTGCGACATCCGACGGGTTTTCACAGATCGCATCACATATTTATTTGCTTGGTATATTAGGCCAAATTAAAAAATTAACATGTTTAGCGTCCTGTCTTTTTCAAAAAGAGGAAGGGGGAGGCCCTTTTTATTTTAGTTTTTTTGCACTTTTTGGAGCAAAATCGTCCCGATTAGCGACAAAATTTGTGAACCTGGAAGAGGAGGAGGCCTCCTTAAATTGATTAAAATGCATATAAGAGAGAACCAAAGCTGTTTCAAACATCTTAAAACTCTGAAACACCTGAACAAAAAAGTTATGACTGAAATAATGAAGAAAAAAAAGAAATTTGAAGCAAACCCAAAAAAGGAAGCGGGAGGGGACGTTAAACATGTATTTATTTTTATTTTGCCTTATTAGGGACATTATTTAAATTGCCAGTTCTCTGTATCATTTTTATGGTAATATAATGTATGTCCATTCCTGTAGAGTTTGATTGAACTTGAACTTTATATAGGCGTAAATATTTAGTTCCATTTGTGTCCCATGTATGGTACACCTGGAGGGTTTGGATATAATCCGCGGACTTGTTCAACTACGCATTCTGGTAGTATTTCCCGCTTGCTCCACACTTCTGTACCCTCATCACCAGTTGAAGAACGAGCCTTTTTATGTATATATTTGGGATGATTCCAGCCTCCACAGTTGGCGATTATTTTCCAAAATTTCTTATAGCGCTCTTTGCGCAAACCAGCATTGTTCTTATGCGGAGCCTGTCCATCTCCTAACCAAGTGTAATTGCGATGTGTTACACATGGATCCACAAAACAAAATTCACAGCCTCCATGAACCTCATCTGTATCTTCTGTTGTATCATGTTCATCTTGCTCTTGATCTTCTTGCGAACTTTCCTCGTTAGCAGTTGCACTCATGCAGGAATCATTAACGTCAACTATTCTTGGTTGTCCCGAGTTAGAATCACGACAGACTGTTGAAAAAGCGGAATGATAATGGTAAATTATTTTGAACATATGCAGCACATAACAATTATGTACATGACCAAATATACAAGTTAATTAAAGAACTTGAGATATTTAACTTAGGGTCAGAATAAATATTAGAATCAGGCATGACTAGTAGTAGTAGCCTACATGTACATGTATTTGTGTCTCTGAAATTGGAAATGGACCATGACTCAATTCATTGTGATTAGCAAATGGAATTGATGAGAAAGTGATGAGAATTTTAATAATTAAAATCCAAATAAGTTTTTTTAAACAAACAAACAAGCAAATGTATAGGAAACACCAAGTATTTAGGTCACCTAGCAAAGTTGAACTTGCTGCATAGAATATAATACATTTTTACATTAAAATTATTATGATTTAAAATTTGAATTTACATCCCAACAATCTGAATCATTTTTAAAATGCTAGTAATAAAAAATGACCAATAAAATGGTTTACATACCATTATCAGGCAGTGGCAAGTTCCATCCATAAGATGTGTACACTCCATGTAAAACCTCTAGTTGTTCTTCTGTACAATCAAGTACAACTTTAACAGATGCCATTTTGATAATTTGTTGTCTTTCACAAGGTATTATCAAAAGATTGGTAACACTGAAATCCAAGATTTTGCAGTAATCTGAAGAAGTTGGGCAATTATATTCACTATGTAAAGAAACTAAGTGTAAAATGGTGAAAAAGCAATGTGTGCATACAAAATATGGCCCTGACCGTCTGTTAACAGCATGGTATATGATATCATTATGATGTATGTTTATGGTTCATAATTATGTTACATCACTACTGGACATGGTTATAACATTTTTTGTATGTATACCTTTTTACATTTGAACTGATTCAAACTACATGTATTCACATTTTCTATTGTCCTACATTATTTGGAAGTGTGATTTTGACCAAAAATGAATAACAATATGAATGTTATTTGAAACTGGTAAAAAATTGAATACAATTTTGTATACCACAACATTTACGAAATGGAAATGTTCACCCAATATCCAAGGTCCCCTTTGAAAATAATGGAGTGGTCTTTCCTTACGAACACCAATCAAATGCAAGGTTACCATTTTTCAAATTAGGTAACATTCAACTGATTCTACACACATGTAACATGGTAGCTTACCAAGTTGCACATTATTCACAAACGTTTGACATATTCAGGATATTATTTTACAAAATATACTTCTAAATTGCATTTTTCAAGCATTTATATCACTATGGATGCTTTGCTTGATATCACCAATAACCAGTCTGTGAGAACTGTACGCAAGAAGAAACGCTTGTCTGATGGAACCATCAAGGAATATAACTACCAACGTCCAGTCCGAATAAAGACTGTTATTGATGCATCATTTAAATCAGAAGCTGAAAAATTGGATTTTGATGAAAAACTGAGGTCTGCGAAGGAGCTAACTGGAATACACAATATTTCCAATGCCGATTTACTGAATCATTTACTGGATACATTCATCGAGACAAAGACAGTGACATCAACTCCATCTGCTTCATCTGCCGCCGACTTCAACCCTATAGAAAATATGGACATTGAAACGCAACAAGATGATAATGCAGATCCAGATGAGACTGATGAGTTGCTGGAAGAAGAAGATGAGACATTTGATTCGTTTGCAGCATTTATTTGTGAAGACAAATGTATCGACGAATTAATCAACAAAATTCAATACCACAACGCTACTTGTCATGGAAAATTTACCTCTACAAAGAAAATGAACGGACATGTTGCTTGTGTTGAATTAGTATGTGATAAAGTTTCGCGGCATCAAATCAAGTGGTCGTCATCGTCACAGTTTGGAAAAACTACCGCAGAAATGCAAGTAAATATGAGCATGATGAATGCGTTCTTGTCTAGTGGCGTTCACCCTGCCCAATATGAGCGTTTGTGTACATATGGACGAATTGGAATGCTATCATGGAGACAGAGAAAAAAGATGTCGTCAACAATGTCCTCCATGACAGAAATGTTATTGAAAGAATCTATCAGTGATGCGGTTGCAGAGGAAATGCAAAAAACTGAACAGAATGGAGGAGACACCAACACATTGTCAATTATGACTGATGCTAGGCATGCTTGCCGAAAAAACTCGTATCATACTGACCATGTTGCTCTTAGTCAGTTAACCCATAAGGTTGTGGACATACAACATGTAACGAAAGAGGATGACATTTGTTCCCAGAGACATGAGGCATTGGCATGCAGGCGAATGTACGATGCATTTGATGCAAAGAACATACAAGTAGCAGATCATGCCCATGATAGGAATTTATCTGTAAATAATATAATCAAGACCCGGGATGGAACAACGAACTCTAACGACAGATGGCACGCTACCAAGCCTATACCAGCCAAAATTAAGAAGATCGGCAGTGGTGCCAAGAAAAACATAGGAAAGACTTGGCATCCACAACTGGCAGACAAAGGTGCACTTCTGCGAAACCATGTCTTTTGGTCTATTGACCATTGTAACAAAGATCCAGACCGTTTGAAACAACTTATACTGAGTGCAATATCCCATTTCCAAAATATACATGACCAATGTCATGTTGATTCTCCATGCAGGAACAGTGATTATATTCCCGACTTTATAATTGTAACCGATTCAAGTGCAATAACATTTCTTAATGATGTGGTCAAAGGCCTAACAGCATATCACAACGCTCAGGATTATGTCCATGGAAAGGATACTTATTATGTTGAAAGTTGCAACAATGTTGCTCTCGTCTACCTTGGCAAAAGGATTCATTATCGCAATGAAGCATACTGCATCAGACAAGCCCTCTGGCTTTTAGATTGGAACGAGAATGTGGACAGAGAATACACATCAATTAGCCATCTCATGCACGTCGCCAATTCTAGAAGCCAGAAGGGACGCAAGAATTATATAAAAAAACATACAATTTTGTCCGAGCTATATGGAACTTGTGGGTCAATATATCAAAATTAGATGACACTGAGTCTGTGAATGAAGATGAAACTGATGTATGAAGCATTATTTTTACACATAAAGGTTCCTGACAAGATGCTATTATGCCATTTTGCAAAGTCTATGAATCATTACAAGCATGCACTTGCAAACAAAGACAAAAAAACTAAAATCGTCACAATTTGACAAATCATCCATGAAATTGATTAGATAATTTACAAGTTATAATAATCAATTGATAAAAACTATTTTGGAACCAACTAAATTCTTCTATATGATTGCCTTTGTTTGTACATTGTGCACTATTATATATTGGAAGCATCAAGCATTTGTGAATAGGCCTAAATGCCTAAATGGTTCATTAGGATGGACACATATATAATGTTACTGTAAATACTGATTATTGAGTGCTTTTCGAGCTGGAGCTCAATAAGCAATAAAATCCCATAGAAATTTGATTTATTGCAACAACAAAAAAATAAAATAATTATGCGTCTTGTTGAACATAATGCATATGAAATTCAAAATTTAATTTAGTACAAATGTCCCCACTAACTTTATAATGTATCAGACTTTGTAATAAAATGGCATAATAGCATAGCACTTTAGTCAGGAATTTAAGTGTAATTTTCTAAACCAATCAGGATGCAATGTGATGCAATTTTGTGTATACTCATTTTGTGTTTCCTGACAACTAATCTAACCTATGGCTGAGCTTTGTAATGTAATTGTAATGTAGGCCTATTCATGTCAATTATATAGGTACTTTTGCTTTGGTGGATTGGTGTTTTGTTGCAATATGCTTCATCCATCCGTATACTTTTATTTTATAATTAACAAATCATTATGTTATACACCTTTATTTATCTGTGCAATCAACTGTATTTCCCACATAGAATTTGCAATGCATTGTGTTATTTGTGTGATAAGAAAATATCATAAACTCATTTTTATACACAATATATTTGGAGAAATTGCCCAACTTGATTTGTTTTGATTTGTTGTGACATAAACTTTATTTGTAGTTTTATATACATCACATTTACAATATCCAAGCAAAAACTAAATAAAACATACTAACATACTAACAACAAAATATTACCCAACCAATTATTGAAAGGTGTAAGATGTACAAACACACAATGAACAACTTTCCTTATAATACCTACACTGATCCTTACATTTTTACAAGAGTGAATCTCAGAAAGAATATCGAGAGGTTGGCCTTATCTACAATAGTTCCCATGTGTAGGTTGCATTTTTACCAAAGGCACACGTAGCAACAGAAGTGTATAATATATGGCAGCTTTTTTTACAGACAGATATATGACATATTACTATAAAGCATGGAAGTTACGTCCATGCTATTGTAAAAGGTACCAGTATCTGAACAAAAATATCATATTTTCATTAGCTGCTTTGAGTTAGATTTAATTTTCTATCAATTGCCTAGCACATACACAACCCCACATAACAGGTGGCAGCTTTTAGAGATTGGGCCTTGTGCCACTGTAAATAGCCCTGGATAACTTCTAACACGCACACATTTGCTGTGAATGAGCAAAAGTGCATAGCTTACATAACTACCAGGGCAACTAAGGACACAGCTCAAGGATGAAATGTACTTGCTCCATCCCAGAGACCCAGACACTAATTTTTATTAATAAGCATCTGTCAACAACTTCAAATTTGGTCACTAGCTAAGACTCTACCACCCAGTAGATCTGTGGTGAACTAGGAAAGTGGTAGGCCGCCTTTAAAGGTACTTTGTGATGCTTGGTTTCCTGTTAAAACATTCGTAGGGGCTCATTTACCCCAATATAACACTGTTATTTTATGGGAAAATGTCAAACTTTCTGGCAACACTGTTTGCCTCTGTCAAAATTACCGAAACTGTTTTTTGTTTATTTAGGTAAAGTACTACCTAGTCTAGCCACATTGATAATAGAATTTTTTTAAAAGCACCACTTTAGGGTTTACAGCTCGTTGAACATTGCTATATTTCAAGAAATAAATATTTACAAAAAACACCCCTATTTCAAACAATGGTATAACCCAAGTGGGCCATGATGGATGTTTGAGAACTACATTTCTAGAAAGCTTGTGTGTTGTAAATCATGTGGTGTGACTGTCAAATTCTACCTCTACTTTCCCTACATATGGTGAATCTTAAAAGTTTGAAATATTTTAGCTTTATAAAAGTGCAGAAAATAGGCCAAAACGTGCTTTGACTTTGACCAATGCTGCACCCTGACATTAAGATTTGTTTATTTTATTTTTTGAAGTCTGCCAACATTTTTTGATTTTCTTTGATTGGTACGCAAAGTTGCTCTTAATGTCTTTTATTTTTAACGGCTTCTCTTTGCCGTGTATGCTGTCGTTCCAGACAATATTATATCGCGGTGGATTCAAGTAAGCTCCCTTTCATTTTTATTACATTTAAGGTATTTATAAACCAGCGTCATGCATGGAAAAGATCATCGACTTATCTAAGAGAAAATGGGCTTCAATTTGAATGGGATGGGAAACCAATTAAACTTATGTACATGTAGCATAGTCTGGTAAATGTTGTTTGTTGTTGTAAGAGGTATCAATCTGAAAGTGCGTGCAGCACGTAAATCAGCGTCCGAATTAAGGAAAAAAATCCAAGCAGGAAATTATGGTTGCCCGGCAGATTTTTGGTTGCCCGTTCTGTAAAATATTTAAATGCATGTGTTAAGTGTTTCACTTCTTGTAAAAAAATTGGTTGCCCACCGGGCAACCAAATAAGTACATGTTGGTTGCCCGGTGCTAAATGTGGGTGTCAACCGGGCAACCACTTAACGCGAACGCTGAGCACGTTATCCCTCGTCCTCCCAAGGGCGTCTATGTGATCGCTTTTATAACCCTTGCGCTAATTTTGACAAAAAGAAATTGAGGGTACTACCTTACTGGGGGTAGGGTAAGCCGTTAAAGTCCGGTAGTCGGGGGGGGGGGGGGGGGGGGGGGCACCTTACATTTTTTTACAATCGCCATTTTGAAAAATATCTTAATTGTATGGTCCTGAATATTTTAGTATATGATATGATCACCATTTCCATCACTTACGAGCAAACAACCGGGAGTAATTACGATATTTGGAACTTTTTTGGCCAAAATGTCAATTGGCCTGTACCGTATTTCACTGTACAGCGAATACTGCGGGATTTTAAGGTCAGCAATGTTTAGTGACGTCATTCTGGGATGTTTGTACCTGTTTGGGTATGTCTGGAAAGGGGGGACCTCTAGCTATACAATGGTACCCAAATAAGCAACTCTGCATCTCGGTTTTTTATAGGGGTTTGTAGCAGTGCTATAGAAACGTCTCAGGAGGCCCAGGGTTAAACTATGTTTTACTACTTTATGCCTTTAGGGGATACAGTCAGCTCAGTTCCTATTGTATGGTAATAGGTGAAGCTGTAACATTATAATCGCAAGAAACAGGTGCTCTATTAAGTTTAGCGTGAAAGTTCGCTAATGGAATAAACCTTCAGACATGACTAATTCCAAACCGCTCATACATTGCGACATCGGCAAATTACAATATTGTTACACTTTATACGGATATGTGTACGCTCAACAGAAAGTTGATACAAAATGCTCCGATGCATCTGAAAATAAGACATGCAAAATAATGTCCATACAGCTTCAATATTCTTGTTCAGGGAGCAAATAATATCAATCCATCGTATAATTCATGTTCTGTTTTAGATGCATTGTAATCACTAGACAATTGTGTTGTAGAGAATGAAACCACTACACACAGAAAACACTATGTAAAAAAATTACACAAATTATGTAAAAAATACACAATCTGTGTAAAAATAGAACTCCATAATACTATGTAAACAGTTGTGTTAAGCTTTTGCATAGGAATTTACACAAGCTTGGGTATATATTACATGTTTTATGTAAACTCTTACATATTATGGAATTCTATATTTACATAATTTTTTACATAGTGTTTTCTGTGTGTACAGTACTGTCAATACCAGATAGCTACTAAAGACAATTTTGGACCACAGTGGCAACTCGTTGTCTCTGAAAAGAGCCGTTCAGATGGATTGCCGCTTCCACTGAACACGTAGGTTGCCACTGGCCTACTATATATAAATACCTCCTTTGGAGGTTCTATTAGAACCAAATTTATATATAGTAGGCCAACTCGTCCGACGGCGAACCCGTTAAACTTTTAACTTATATTATGAATACCCGTCGTAAAAGCCTATCTCACAATTCAGTGAACAAGTTCAGATAATTAGTTAACTATCTAATGGAATCGCGCAAACTGGTTGATTTCTTTGATTTGTCCTCATTTTTTAATTTTCCTCAACAAAAGTGATTTACTTGCTGGGCATTTTTCAATGAAAAAGGGTTATTTGAAATATTGATATTTGTATACTTTTCATTCAATTGCTTTTCCTTACTTTTTCCTCTTATACTAACAATTTAAAATTTGACGGGAATTAAATTTATTATCTTAGGTATCATATGCAAGCCAACAAATGGGATTTACCTGCTTCTGGTGTCATGTTATGCAATCTTCTTACCACGTGTTTCTTACAAACATTTCAAATTTCCCGCCAAATAATTGATTTAGCAGTGTCCAATGTGTACTACCGTTAAGCTAATACTATGACGTCATAGTTCAAATTTAGAAATCCAAATGTGCATTGTTGGAAATACGAAGGTTCATATATTGATAAAACACTATCTCTCAATAGAATTACTCATGCATCCCATACCAGTCACTTTCATAACTTAATGACCAGCCCTCGTACATATTGAATTGGCGATTCCTTATGAAAAATTTGCGGCGTAATACCATGTACACGACGTTCACTCACCCCGACACGCCTGACTGCACAGATACTGCACCGCGCTTGCATAACAGTGAATGCATGAATTTAATATGAACATTAACTTGAAACTATAACATGCATAATACATAACTTTCGACTATAGTAGAACATGGATGCAAAGTTATAATAATATATTGAAACGTCAATTCCGTTAAAAGGGGATCTGTACAGTCGCTGGTTACATCTTATGACTTAACCATTTAGAAAATCGAGTCAACCAAAAATGTATTTAAGTTGATGGCAATCAGGCTTATATGTTTGAATTTGTTTCTCTTTGACTTTTCCCTCGCTCCATTTGATCATGAAGCTAGAAGACATGATTTGATTCAACTTGAATGTTTATGTTTTTTCATCGAGACTGCATGTCAATCAGTATAGAACTCACTAAATTTGAGCTTACCTCGTAAAGTTACCTCGTTAATTTCACGTAAGTGGTGGGGGGAGGGGGGGGGGGGGGGGTGGTCACAAACAAAATCGCACAGTCCTAAAAATAGCACCGTCAGCAAATAATAACCAATACTTAATAATAACCAATCAGGTTTTCACCAGTTTGTAACATTTTCCTTTATTTAGCCCACTGCTGCATACATTTGGAGACTATTATGTACACATTTTACGACTATTTTACTATTTTTTCTGTCAGGTCGGGACACCGCCCGACAGTGCCAATCTCGACCGACAGTGTCGAGTCTCAACCGACACGACTCTATTATGGGGGGGGGGGGGGGGGGGGGGGGGGGGGGGCGACCGAATAATCGTATATCGTGTAATTTCTTCTGGGAGTTTATGCTTCTGTGCGATCGCTTTTTAAAAAGCTAATAGTGTCATGCATATAAAATCAAATAAATTAGTAAAATGGCAAATTGGCTGTTGCTCTAATTAGATTTCACAATCTAATTCCCGCAAACGTTAACTCTTTAATGAAAATAAAACCCCTATACATGCTTAGAAATGAGTGTCACATTTTGCTGGGTAAAAAAGAAATGTGTAGTATTTTTGTGCTAAACATCGATTTCGTAAAATAACATTTTACACATGCAATAGTTTACTATTGAATTCCGAGATTTACACTCTGGAAGTGTAGAAAAGTGCCCGTAATTGGGTAAAACATGATTTGACACCATGAAAGTGTAAGATTGTTGGGTAAAAATGTACACAACAAAAATGTGCATAATGTAGTGTAAAGTGTTACACAATAAAAGGGTAAATTGCCTTCACATAATTATTGGGTAAAGGAAATTTACCCAATTTATGTGTACCAAAAGGACACAAGTGTTGGGTAAAACCTCTTCACAACCCGGTTGTGCAAGTGTTACACATAATTGGGTCAAAATAGGGAACATGGTCGTTTTGGGGTAAAAATTTACCCAACGATATTGTAGTTTTAAACTTTGTTGGGTAAAATGTCTTTGTAGAAAGCCGCGTTACCGATCGATGTAACTATTGTCCAGACAAGGTAAAGTAAACTATGCGTGTAGCCGGGGCGCGTAGTAGTGTCGCGAGAGCACATTATTATCAAGGTCGACTTTTCAATGGTTTGCCGGCAACCTGACCTTCACACATCGGTCTCCCTTAAGATAATATAGCATTATAATTTACTAGTTTCATTGAATTTATGCTTTTGTCATGCCAATCTCAACTTTTACCAATTAATTTCTAATTCTTTCATATCTAGTCATATATGAAATAGTTTATATTAACACAAAGCATTTCCATAATATCAACTACTTTGTGAGCACAGTGGATCGGCGTCAGTCTTAAAGTACAAAGGTTGTGGGTTCGAGCCCTGGGCAGGTCAAGTTAAGGTAAGTTCTTCTAAAAATCTTTAATTCCGTGGATAATAAAATTACGAAAGAACATTAGAATGCAAAAATATGACACCCAAAATTGCTTAAAATATATACCTTCATTTTTTAAAAATTAATTTATGTGTACCAAAATGACTCAAGTGTTGGGTAAAACCTGTTGTGTAAAGTGTTACACATAATAGGGAACTTGGTCGTTTAGGGGCAGCGTCCGAATTAAGGAAAAAAATCTGGTTGCCCGCCGGGCAACCAAGCAGGAAATTATGGTTGCCCGGCAGATTTTTGGTTGCCCGTTCTGTAAAATATTTAAATGCATGTGTTAAGTGTTTCACTTCTTGTAAAAAAATTGGTTGCCCACCGGGCAACCAAATAAGTACATGTTGGTTGCCCGGTGCTAAATGTGGGTGTCCCGGGCAACCGGGCAACCACTTAACGCGAACGCTGTTTAGGGGTAAACATTTACCCAACGATTGATGGGTAAAATGTTCAATGTGTTGTGCAAGACTCTACACAACCACTGCTGTGTTCATTTTTACCCAACAAACAACCATGTTCCCTTTTTACCATCCTGAAGTGTAGTATTTTACCCAACATTGCTTACTTTTTTCTAAGAGTGTAAAACGTGATCTAAACAAGCGAATCACGAGATATGCCACCAATGACAAAATATACCGTTCCACTTTTAATATAGATGTCATCAACATCCTGTTGCGTCTAATGGCTTGTCAATGCGATATTCCGCAACGATATAAATATAATCCAAATGAAATTAGCTATCATTTTCAACTATTTGGCCTTCCATCATTCCAATAACTCAATACATTAGTGCTATAACGTTTAGCGCTATAAGGAAATTGTCCACCACTAGCATAAGTGAAGTAATATCTGTGAAAATGATAATCATTCTCGTTTTTCCAGTAATAGATAATTACAGTATTGCCACTTCTATACTATTGTGGCCCAATTATATATAGCCTACACACCCCACAGCAATCCAGCAAAGCTTGTGACATGGGTCTGTGTGAAATGTTTCGTAGGCAAGGCTCTGTCCCGTGCGCGTGGGCCAAGTGCGGTTTTGTATTGCGACGTACACTTTCATGTATCAGAGACGTGCACGATTTTGCGTAACATTTGACATGGCTGCATCAAATTGTATATACACTTGTAGATTGCAAATTCAGTCAGCATTTATTCATCTAAATCAATAATCACTACAGGGTGTCCCTACAAAAACTGTGCACATGTTTGCGCAACTTGTTGACCATGAAGTCCTAGAGTTTGGTGTAATATGTTTATACACACGGAAAGGGAAAACACTCAGTTTTCAGATGCCGTTTATTTTATGGGATCTTTTTAAGGACACCCGGTATGTGTATCAGTAATAGAGAGCTTTTGATTTGGACGACGGACGCTTAAGATGACACCTTGAGTCATGTGCGCACGCGTCGACTTCGCAATCCGTCGGTCGTCCAATTTCTTGGACCTGTCTTCGGCTGATCTTCGGGAGCTTTCGATTTGCCCGACGGTTGAATGACACTTTGAGCCATGTGCGAATGCGTCAATTTTGTCATCCGTTGGTCCTCTAAACGCTACAACGCGCAAAGGGACAAACAACCGACGACGGTAACTTTGTGTGTATTTACCGTCGTACATGCGTCCATCGCGCAAATCGAAAGCTTAAGATCACAGGTCCCAGAAATTGGACGACCGACGGATTGCTAAGTTGACGCATGCGCACATGACTCGAGGTGTCATCTTGTCGTAGAAGCGTCCGTCGTCCGAATCGAAAGCTCCCTAATGTGATGACGTGACGCAAGTGTCTGAGCCCAGTACGAAAGTACATAGAGCGTCGTTAGTGCGCATCAGTTCAAATCGCAAATAGCACATTAACCCTAACCTTCCTAGACACTAAACGCAATGTCCACGTGCATGCAACAGCATTGATTCGACGATGTCATCATCCCAGCTGATAATATGTGGGTAGGAAATCGCTGCCCGGGCGAGCTAAAAAAAGTTAAATAAGCTTACTGTCAACGTTACAATGGGTTCCAACTAGCTGCACTGATGCATAGAATAATTGAATTTTTACAATGTAATCCTAACCTGGTAATATTATGAATCTCGCCCGTGTTGCAACTAGTGAAAAATAATAAAGATGTCCATCTTCCGACGAACTACAATGTCAAATTTGATGCACTGTTCACTCAGATCGACACCATTCTGACTTCAGTACCATTTAACCTAGCTGATTTTAACCAGTTCAATAAAACGTTGACAGTTTTTTGAAGCTATTTTTTTTAAATTCTCTAGATTTAAAAAAAAATCTTTTTCAATATTCATCAACTATATGATCATGACCATCTATGCCGAAAATATCTTACAAATAACCTTACGGTTGCAAAATAACAGCTATTTGAACCAAGTCTGTCCCATTTCACTCTGTCCACGGGTACTGATTTCGCGACGTTACATTGAATACTGAATGATGAATTGCATGCAAGTAATCTAAGATTTGAAGATCCCGCCAGGTGAAACGAGTGTTATTGTTAACTATCTATCCAGGTGTGAAATTAATACGTAATAATAATACCACGATTAATCCTAATTAGAATTATTGATTTTCATAGATTGGAAGTGTAATTGTCTATGCTCTATGCCTCAAAAGTGACGATGCTATTTAATGTTATCTTGCTGGCCATTTCCCGTAGACTTACCCGTGGACAAAGAGATTTTGGAGAGATTCTCTTCAAATAGCTATCATTTTGCCGCCATAGCATTATTAACATTGATATTTTCAGCATAGATGGCCAAGATGATATTTTTGAGGAATATGTAAATAAAATTAAACCAAATCCCACAATTTAAAAAAAATATAGCTTTGAAAAACTGTCAACGTTTTATTGAACCACACTGGTTGTAACGTCGGGAAATCAGTCCCCGGGGACAGAGTGAAATGGGAGAGACTTTGTTCAAATAGCTGTTATTTTGCAACTGTAAGGTTATTTGTAACAATATTTTCAGCATAGATGGTCAAGATCATATAGTTGATGAATATTGAAAAGATTTTGTTTAGATCTACAGAATTTTTTTTAAAAATGGCTTAAAAAAACTGTCAACGTTTTATTGAACCACCCTGTATAACTAGTGCTAAGCTTTTTTGAGAGTTTCCTTTGACGACACACCGTCCCTTACAATGAATTGGACTAAACATTTCTTTCAGGAAAACCACCTCTCGGTTTATTGCAGGATAACAACAGACAATTAATATCTTATACATTTAGTGATTGCTTATGCATCTTGAATCATATATGATTTACATTTGTTTATGTTCCTTTGGTCATTTGTGTTATTTTTGTAATTATTGATTTGTCACCGGATTTTCTTTGGTACTACAAAATCGATGGGATTGGATCCGTTGTTTTAAATCATCTTTGTCATACTGTACTATTTCATTAGAATTTTAGATCATGAATATCGGATTTATCAAACTTAAGATACACTCCATTATGTAAAACATGGTGATTTCACCAAGTGCTAACAAATGTGTGTGCTATTACAGCTTGTTTGAAAGAAACTTGTGTATTCTCATAATCTCTTGTCTACTCAATATAATCTTGTGTGTTTCTCTGTTGTAACTGTTATTAGTTATGGGTGTTCAAATCGTCACACTTGAGTGACCCCATGCATTGTTTTATTTGACAAGTGTTTAGTGACTTCTAAAAGAAGTGGTATTTGGTGAATCACCAGTGGCTTATATTTCATTTTCACGTTGAAGAATGGATTTCGTGAGGTTAAACACTAAGGGACTATATCATTTTTAGCACGTTTGTAGGAAATTCTATCCTCAATATTAAAAAGAAGTCTAAGCCACTGCTAATTACCCATGACCACGTCTCTACCTATTTAAATGTCCCTCAATTTAGCCTCAAAACTAGCTCATTATAGAAAAAAAGCTTGGGGTCGCTCATGCGTGACGATCCATTTTTACTCTTCAAATTAAATCAAAATGAAGAAATATTAAAGGTTTGAACAACAATATGATACAACAGCAGTTTAAAATGGAAAGGAACCACAGATATTAGCAGACAAGAGATTAAGAGAATGTATTAGTTTCATTCAAACAAGCTGTTTAAAAACACATTTTTTTGCACTTTGCCAAAAAGCATTAAAATAGGTTCGATATTCATGATCTCTAATTCTAATAAAAGGGTACAGTATAGTAAATATTATAGAAAAACAATGGATCTAATTTAATTGATTTTGACGATGATTTTTTTATTGAACTTTAGGCATCGATGAGTACTAATCATTTTGGGACAGCCTGTATTTTCTTCTCGACCAATTGCCCTCCTGAATACCTATCTATGTATGCACACCAACCAAGTTTTAAAAGATTACTTTATACTTTCATTATATTTATATAATCTCCCTATCATATTGATTATCTTTGTAACATAATTGCTTATTTGTATTACCTCATCCATTAACATTTTTCCAAAGGGTCTCGTTGACACGTGTAGTAAGCTCTTCGTGAGTTTTTTCAACGACGCCTTGCATATGCTATTGTTTTGTAAACTAATTTTGCTCTGACTTTGTATTGCTATGTTGTATATGCGAAATAAATAAACCTGTAAAAAATAAACCTGTATCTGTTGTTTCGTTTACTTCAAAAACGTTTGTTACACCCCTATTATAGGTTAAAAATAAAATGTTGTTGTGAAGTCACTAAGCTGGTAACGTGCCTGTGCATATACTCACTGTAAACCATACATATAGAAGCAGTGACCATTACAGCATCTGGCGTACTGTAGTTGAAGGACCCTTACAATCAAGTAAGAATGGTAAATGAAACGTTTCTGTCTGTGCTTTCTGGTACTTCAATTACAGTTGAAAAGTAGCAGATATGTTTACCCACGTCTTATATGGATTTTCATTAACCATAATAGTTGAAGCAAGTTCAGCCCTATTAACGTTTATCATTTCATTGTGGTCACCACTCGATGTGGATGAATGCAAATGATAGGGAGAAGCAGGTTAAATGATGGTTAAATATAGCGCTATTCAAAGCAATTTTTTTATTAGAATGAAAATAGTACTCGGTCGACAATTCATAAAGTATAATACAGCTTTGTGTAGAATTTTACCCCTTTGACCTTTTGATAGCTCCTTCGGGGAGTTATAATGTGTTGTATGGATGTTATTGACTGAGACACGTACGTACAGATCTCAATGCACTATCGCACTGTTACACTAGTGTTTACATATCGGGCGATGACCATAGGCGGCGCAAGCGGAGGGACGAGGTATTTGTCGTGGGGGAATGTCCCCTTATACAAATACAGGTGACGTGTTTTAACGTTGTACTGCAACTTTCAGTGTAAAACTTACCGAAGGTTCAAAATAATCTCAATTTGTCACACAAGATGGCTTCGGGAACGTTTTCTGGGGACAATTTTAGTTGAAAACTAGATATGTTTGCATTTTGTCTACATCCACCCCTATTTGTTTATTCCTCTGCCACTTGGTGTACAATCGCTTTCTAATAGTGCGCATTACGAACCAAAATCATGAAACATATTGGGCCGTATTCTCGTACTAAACACGGGTTTAGCTTAAAACCCTGTCTAACTAAACGCGTGTCCAACTTAATCGCGAGTTTATCTTTTAAACATTATGTTTAACAAAACACGGTTTTAAACTCCGCGAATCTCGTCCCCAGAATGGTCAGGTATTCATTTTTATTATGGCTCTAATGGATTACAATATATATCGTCCGAATACCTCAAAAGCTCGTGTATTTTTAATACTAGACGATCTGAACGTCAGCTTGCAGCAGGCACGGTTACGGTTGAGTGATTACGTCTAGATGTTCTTAAAGTCAAAGTAAGAACCGTGTTTAACTACGTACGAGAATACGGGCCATACTCTCTAAATCTCACCAACTCCTTGCTCCTGGTACTGCCACTTCTGTCGCTGCTTTTATTCTTACTGCTGCTACTGATAATGGTGTTTTTGATATTTCTGCATCTGTTTTTCTTACCAAACCTATTAACCATGCTTACACAATCAACATTTGATAAGTGGTGTATCGTACCATTATGTACTTTTCACATTTTCACTTATGAGCTTGTTTTTGTAAAGATACGTACACTACTCTTGACTACAGAACTGGTTGGTCACTACTTCTATAAGTGCTTTTAAAAGTGTAATGATATAATCATGATAATAAAGGAAAGACTGTAGGTTGCTTCGCAATATCCTGTCTCGAAACAATGATGTGCAACGTTATCTTGAATAAAATGTCAGCCCACTAAGCCAATAGTTAGATGTTATTAAAACGATGACTTCGGCATATCTCTTGTTACAATGTGTGAAAGTAATGGCAATGTACTGCTTCTCTTAGCTTGTGCCACTTTACTGTGACAAAGACCGGATGGTCGAAACATCGGACAATAAATGCTATCACATACATCGGAAAAAAAGTCATCTCTACTATATAGTTTTTGTCCGAATATCAATCAGTTGATCGAAGTATGCAGGGATTTTAAATTAAATGTAAATAGGTGTTTTCGTGTGTCTCATATGACTCAAACATTATAAAAATACGGTAGTGTTTCAAGAAATGATTACATCAAATCGTGCAATACAATTGGTGGTCAGTCTCCTCGGCATTCTTCAGTTTATTGCGCGGGGGTCATTTGCCTTGGCGTTGATGTAATCTATCAAAAGAAATTTCTAGTTTGTTCATTGTTTTGTTGTGGCGAAGAGAATACAGAAAGGCTATGATGCTATTCTATGCACCAACACGTACGAACACACCCCAACGTATTTTCCTAACTCGGTGAAAATATACCAATTTCTATCTTCTGTATAAACGCTTCATCAATCGATATCCCTATTGTTACGCTGTATCGCTGGGGGTGAGTGTGAAATGTGTACATTTTTCGGAGCGAACATTTCCAAACCAGGATTTCTCTCAGGTTTTCAAATAAAAAGTAGGGGAGAGCGGGGAATGTTCGCCCCATTTTCATTTGAAGAGGTCTAGAGACGCAAATTTTAAAGATTGAATGGACCTATTGATATCATGTGAAAAATTGACTACATACGACCATGATCTCAGTACTCTAAGCCTTACTGTAAAGACAAGAGTAAATTATAAAGACAAGTGTCTCAAAAGGGCTAACTTGCCTGACGCCGGGGTAGGTTCGCCCATATGCCGGACGCGAATTTATTAGACGTAACAAACATTAGCCGATTTTAACGATCTATACACAAAATTGTTGAGAAATCGACGAAGCTCAACGCAAGGTACTACATGAAAATTAAATCTGATGAAGACAAATTAGGAAAGTTTAAGCAGCTGCTGTATTTCTGCTGATGAGCAATTCTCCACGAAAATGTTTTTGCGTTGAAGTTCAGTATTTTCTTCATCCAATGCGTCAATGATCTAAGATCTATCATTGGTGAATTCTCTAATTTAATGTCACCTTTCATTGTTTCAACACCTGTAGCGACCTATGTTTATAACATGTAGGCCTGTGGTCGTATAATTGTCATCTATGAATAGCGCCACCAGGCTCAACACAGCTAAACTTTTTTGTGATAAAAAAATCAACAGAGGGCGGTTGCTATTATGTCCCAAATTTCAAATTTCTAAGGGATGTGTGCTACAATGTACATGCATGTGTATACTATACGCTTTACTCCGTCAATGTATCAAATGTTTGTTACGGTAAATAACATCGCGGCCGGGGCAAGTTCTCCTCAGGCTCAGAATTAGGCTACACAAAGTACCATACTATCTTATACATATAGATTCGTTATTCATCGTTATTTTATTCCAAAATAAAATGTAGGGGTCCGAAACATAGGGGTGGGGCCCTTTTGCGGAACATACTCGTTCAGAATTTAAAAGTAATAAGAAATACAACATTTTTAAATATTCTCCTCTAATAATTAGTGTTACTCCATTCCTTATAACCATTTTATAATTACAATTATCCTGTCAGAGGACAATTACAATTTTGAAATTATGCAAAATCATAACTATATAAATCCCAATTTTGCGAACCTGCCCCATCATCATAGGGCGTATGTGCCCCATATAGCGCAATAAGTGCATTGACCTATACCACGGATGTCCCACATACATTGATGGGTTGTTAACTGCATCAAATCCATAATCAATCCCATACCTACCTAATGATAATTTTACATTAAAAACTATTCTGCGAATATCTTTGGAAAAAAATCAATATGAAAAATTCACTTTTGTGAGGCAAAATTGGTTTTTGGATGATAAGCTGACAAACATGTTACAGTGGTCTGTCACCCTAATGTGGGAAACTTGCAACATACTACTGTTTTTATTGTGTGTTCGCCAAATTAAACCAGTGGCCGCAAAGATGAGAATCACGTGATGGGCGAAATTGCCTATACCTAAATTTATGATTTTTCATATCACTTGACTCCTTTCTTCATAGTCTATACATTGTACATTGTTTCTGGAAACTTATCAGTAACCCGGAAAAACAGGACGTTTAATTGCGTAGCTTATCTTTCGAGTCGTCGGGCAGCTACAGACGCCTGCCGTTATATATTGTACAAAGAACATGTTGCTGTAACTGCCTGCCGCGTGCAAAGGGTTAACGAGTAATTGCCCGATTACATTCTTCTACTTTACTTGGGGTATTGATCAGGCTACAATAAGATCCCGGATATACCAAGTTTTATAAATATGACAAAATGATAAAAAAACGCTGTAAAATAACACTTTCGTATTATATTTTAAATTGTGAACTTAATTGTAAGTTTAATTGCTAGCAATTTTGTAATCAATGACAGCATTCAATTACGTTTATGCAAACATGTAAATTTGCTATATATTATTTTTGATATCTATCTTTGTATTGATATATTGATATCGTCACACATGAAATTGTAGACTCTTGGGTATATTGATATATCCCCATATGAAATTGAAAACTCTATGAATAGTCACCGGAATCACACCTAAGAGGATGCACTTGTATCCTATGAAACAGTATCCTAGCGGTGTGTCCCTAAGGCAAAATTAAATGTGTCCTGGAAAATAATACCATTATGTACACTCTTAAAATATTTTACTCTAGTTAGGGTAAAATCTTACTCTTTGGAATGGTAAAAAGGGAACAACGCTTCTAGTTGAGTAAAGTTTACTCAACTTGATTGAGTAACACGTTTACTCCGATATTGTGCAAAATTTTACTCCACAGCTGAGCAAAATCTTTACTCAACCACTCATAATCAGCTTGATGAGGCCTTTCATCCCCACACCGTTAGCAACTTCTACCGTTCCATCATCAGCCATCTTGCTTTTGCCGGGATTTTATGCACGAGACTTACGCAAGGTTTTACTCCTTTTACGCATAAAGTTTGCTCATATAGCAGGTCAGAGACTGCCAAATGTATGTCAAAGATCAAAAGTTGAGTAAATTTTACTCGGCCGCCACGATTTTTGTAATTCACCTTTTATTTTTAACCCATCCAGTACATGACAGCTTTAAACAACCGTTAAGTATAAGTTTAACTCCTTCGAGGGTAAAAAGGTACTCAACTTTCTACTAAACTATTTTTACACGGCAACTTTTTACTCCTTATATTTGCAGTGTACATGTACTACAGGGAATATGCATAGAAATGTTTGTATTTCCGTGATATCACCAATATTACCTGGGTGTATGGTGTATTGTTTTTCACAAAGAACTCAACAAAAGAAAGTCATACACTTTGTTTATGTCCTATAGATTAACTTCCGATATGTGTTGAACATGTTAGGCATTTGGATGAAGATACTCCATGATAGCACCATTTCATGATAATCCGTGCCGTTTCCAAATGTGCACACATTATATATTACATAGCCATATTGTACATGTTGTAAGGTACGCCTGTAGATTAGTAAACTCATATGGGCCGTATTCTCGTATAACTCGCGTTTAGCCTAAAACCGTCGCTAACTAAACTCGCGTTTTGTTAAACGCATGTCTATCTTTTACACTGGACGTTTAACAATACACGGTTTTAAACTATGCAAATATCGTCCCCAGGAAACTCGTAGGGTAATTTCATGCAGGCGTATGAAACACAGTGGCCCAGATAAGACACCGTAGTTACAAATCTAATGCATCAAATGCACGTGAATTTTAGCAATACCTGGCCTAGTGATAATAATGCCTTAATATTATATACATTTTACTCATTTATTACTTATTGATTGATATTTTTATTTCGTGGAATATATAGGCCTATTACGCCACTATAATAACAAGAAAAAACCTTCACCGAGATAAAAAAAATTCACCGAGAAAAAAAAACTTCAACGAAAAAAACCCCCATCACCGAGAAAATAACAACTTCACCGAGATAACAATAACTTCAACGAGAAAAAAACTTCAACGAGAAAAAAAAAACTTGCAGTGAATTTCTTATTAAGGTGGTTATCACCCGACGAGTTTGTGTACTACTCAATGGGACAATTGCATGTCACCTTGTGTATCTGAAATAAGAACCATTGGAGTTATGCAACTCAAACTTTGGAATACGACTATTTTTAAGATGAAGGATAACCATTTATGCAGAATAAAAAACATCAAGTTGAAAGTCGGACTAGCAATCGGAACACCTAGCTTTAAGATAAATTATTCAGCTTAGTACCTTCTAGCAATCGGAACACCTAGCTTTAAGATAAATTATTCAGCTTAGTGGGCATGTGTGGCGCAGTGGGTAGAGTACTGGATTCATGATCTAAAGGTTGTGGGTTCGAGTCCCGCTGTGGTCAACATGTTGTGCTCTTGAGTAAGGCACTTTACCGCAATTACTCCTCTCTACCCAGGTGTATTTAAATGGGTACCGGCATTCTTCAGTGCTGGGAAGGTAACAGACTCGCTGTGAAGGAGGTATAGCGAGCCCCACACAGCAACATTATAAAAGGAGTGAGTCTGGCCCTATGGCTTAAATTGAAAGAGAGATGGGCACTCCGCTCCTGGTATTACAGGATCGACCGCCTTTACCTTTACCTAGTACCTTCTATCCGTACGTATGCGCTAAAAGTGCATTTCAAGGCAATTTTAATTAATATATGCAATTACAACCGTTGATCAACTATTCCGTCGACATTATTTTGCTACTTTATAATCAGAGGATCGGATTTGACAACAAAAGTGTTGTGCATTGCAACAAGACATGGCAATGATTTTAACATGACAAATAACAAAAAGACTTTCCCCGACCGTGCTATTCGAACCAATGGTCCAATTCTCTGGAATTCACTTCCCGAAAACATGAAACAATCCAAATCGTTAAAGCATTTCCGAACCCAGTTAAAGCAAAACCTTATCCAAAACTACGAGTAATCTCTTGTATTTGAGCCCGTCCTTGTTCTGTCTTGTATAATGGTGTTGTGTTTTTTTTTATTGTTTATTGTAGTATAAAATGTTTGTTTATGTACTGCTTGTTTTAAGGGGTAGACCATAAACGGGCCTCATTGGCTTTCCAGTCTACTCCTCTATATTGTGTTTTTTATATATGTGATTGTGATTTGATGTATTATTTTTTTATATGGAAATAAAGATTGATTGATTGATTGATTGATTGAAGCTGTCATAATGTGAGATGACACATTTGTTCATGGCTGACCTCCCTGTAAACACCTAGTACATTTCTGTTCTGTGAGTGTGTTTTGTTGTTCATGGCTGACCTCCCTGTAAACACCTAGTACATTTCTGTCCTGTGAGTGTGTTTGTTCATGGCTGACCTCCCTGTAAACACCTAGTACATTTCTGTTCTGTGAGTGTGTTTTGTTGTTCATGGCTGACCTCCCTGTAAACACCTAGTACATTTCTGTCCTGTGAGTGTGTTTGTTCATGGCTGACCTCCCTGTAAACACCTAGTACATTTCTGTTCTGTGAGTGTGTTTTGTTGTTCATGGCTGACCTCCCTGTAAACACCTAGTACATTTCTGTTCTGTGAGTGTGTTTGTTCATGGCTGACCTCCCTGTAAACACCTAGTACATGTCTGTTCTGTGAGTGTGTTTGTTCATGGCTGGCCTCCCTGTAAACACCTAGTACATTTCTGTTCTGTGAGTGTGTTTGTTCATGGCTGACCTCCCTGTAAACACCTAGTACATTTCTGTTCTGTGAGTGTGTTTGTTCATGGCTGACCTCCCTGTAAACACCTAGTACATGTCTGTTCTGTGAGTGTGTTTGTTCATGGCTGACCTCCCTGTAAACACCTAGTACATTTCTGTTCTGTGAGTGTGTTTGTTCATGGCTGACCTCCCTGTAAACACTAGTACCTTTCTGTTCTGTGAGTGTTTGTTCATGGCTGACCTCCCTGTAAACACTAGTACCTTTCTGTTCTGTGAGTGTGTTTGTTCATGGCTGACCTCCCTGTAAACACCTAGTACATTTCTGTTCTGTGAGTGTGTTTGTTCATGGCTGACCTCCCTGTAAACACCTAGTACATTTCTGTTCTGTGAGTGTGTTTGTTCATGGCTGACCTCCCTGTAAACACCTAGTACATTTCTGTTCTGTGAGTGTGTTTGTTCATGGCTGACCTCCCTGTACACACCTAGTACATTTCTGTTCTGTGAGCCCGGGTCTGTGAGTGTGTTTTAAATTTCAGAGTTAGAGTAGTAAGGCAACGACATGCTCTCTGAAATGCTATTAAAGTAATCTAAACTGCTCACAAAAAGTATCGAAACACTTAGAAATGATCCAATATATAACGGCTCGAAAGGGTATGCATTAATCGATGCAAATAACCAAGTGCATACTGTTGTTCTGCGTATTTTGACACCTCGGTCGATGAGAGACGATGTTGCGGAGCGGGGTTATTGTCGTTTCAATGGTCGTGGGTCCAGTTTCAAAAGTGACAATCATCCTATAGAAAGAGGTTTGCATTACTGTTTAGAATGATCAGATTCGTGATTTTCAATAGGGATGAGTGTCACTTTTGAAACTGGACCCACGATCATCTCAACGATCGAGGTGTTAAAATACGCGGAACAAAATTATGCACTTGGTTATTTGCTTCGATTAATGCATACCCTTTCGAGCCGTGATATATTTGATCATTTCTAAGTGTTTCGATACTTTTTGTGAGCAGTTTAGATCGTCAGTGGGTAAGCTTCAGCTTCATGTATTTCAATGAAAACATGCGACACACGGAAACGAGGACCAGCCAAGATGAATGAAAATGACCAGAAATTTATATATCCTGACATCCTGACGGGTTACCAACGAATGTAAGCCCGGAATCCATAACCTTAACTCCTCATGGGGGGGGGGGGGGGGGGGGGGGGGGGGGGGGGGGGGAAAGGACAGAGAAATGGAGTGTACCGCCCCCGGGTCGTTGCCAGGCGCGGATCCAGGGAGGCGGAGGGGGCGCCCCCCGGTAAAAAAATTTAAAAAAAAGAGAAAAGAGAGGGGGAGAGGAAAGGGGAAAGGGGGGAGAGAAAGGAAGAGAGAGCCTTTAATTGAGTGACTGATTGGTGAATAAAATAACGTTGAATGTCGTGATATAGGCCTATATAAGGCCTATGTAGGCCCATACAGGCGCGTCGCAACCGGGGCGGCCATTTTTGCAAAGAAAGAAAAAAAGAAGAAGGGGAAAAAATGTTGGTCAAAAGTATACACCAGATCGCACCAAATCAGTCTGAGAATTGATGTTTTCCTTCTACTTCTGAGGGGGAACATCCTCCCTCAGACACCCACCTGTCCGAGCATAGCTCGGAGGGCGGTGCTGCCATTTAAAGATTTTATTTCTTCTTCAGCTTCCCGGTAAACTCAATCTCTGGCTCCGCCCCTGGCGGCAGGAGTTCGGGTGAACGTGCATCACGCTTCGGGGGTCGTGCTCCCAAAATTAAATTGTCGGAGCCTTTATATGTACGGTTGTGTGATTTGGGGAATGGGGGACCACCGGCGCTGTGCTTCTGATGGATTTTGAAGGGGTAGGGTTCATACAATTCCGTTATAATGATTGAAAGACACATTCACAAGACACCCTCCAACACTTTATGTGACTGTTGGAGTGTCAACATCAGTTTAGTTATTTGGCATAACCGTTCAACAAAGACTGTTCTCGGAACTCAACACACAAACACACCACGATTGTTGCATGTGCAATTGTTTCTAGTTCATATTTGAAGGCATTTCTACTTCATTTATCGGAATGACAATATTGTCATGGTTCATTTTGATTCATATTGAAATAAAAGGAAATCACAAGCTTCAAGCTTCAAATTTGTTTCACACTCGCACTTTAGATATGTTACTGATGTGTTTGACTATGAGAGATTTACACAAATCCCTTTGTGGCTGTTATCGTGTTTTTTCAGTAGCTAATTTGTGATAACATTTAAGGACACTGCTGATATTCCCAAGGTGGGTAGGAGCCACCGGCACGGATGGAAATCAAATTCTGTGATCGACAATCCTGTTTAACGTGCTTGTTTTCCAATACTTCCATCCGCCGTCAAGTTACTACAAAATGAGCGATGAGTCGCCAGTGTGTGCATTGGGAGTTATGGTCCAATAAACGTGCCAAAAATCAATAGAAACACTAAGGAATTTGCAAGTTCAATTTAAATTTTGACGGGGAAAACGTTGAGCAATTATAACATGTTGCATATCGTTATAAAGCTTGTTTTCTGAGCATTTTGAATTTGGACAAACCTGAAAATAAATATTCCGACTTATGTCTCATTTTCCGACTTAAGTCTCATTTTCCGACTTTAGTCTCATTATTGGTAGATCAATGTCGCTCTGGTCTCACTAACGCGTTAATAATAAAGTGTTCTCGTGTTAGGAAACGAGCAACACGTTTCCAATTTTCGAAATGCTAATGATTAATGATCGGCGTAATCTATAGGGAAGATATTTATTTATAATAACCGTTAATAAAGATCAAGTTTATACCGTCAAATTAATCGTATAATGTCGGCAGACAAATCAATGTCCAATTGTGTTTCGTTAATAATGCACTTGATAAAGAGTATAATAACGATAAGTGTTCGACTGTATGCACCGTATTTCATTTCGTTATGGATTTGGAACCATGCACGCCTTTTGGGACACAACTCGGAGAAAACAGACTTTTCTAGTCTTAAATGTTACCAACGGACAGATTATAACCAAATATGTAAGAACTTTTTATCTAGATTTTCTCTGCATAAATTCCTTGATCAGTTTTCCCTACTTGAAAAATCCATAATGTAATATGAAGATAATCGTGTGTCTTTCTTATGTTAGTTCGGCTCTCAAAAAATAATGTAAGAATAATAAGAATAATGAAAATGCGCATTGGGCTATTCCACAAAATAGGTGCACACCCCCTATAGAGGAGTATTTCTTTAATTCAACAAATTCCCGGATTTCCATTAGTAACTTTAAAAAAAAATCTGGATTTCAAATTGATTTAAAATAAATCTGTATTCCGAACCCCTCTATAGAGGATCGTCCGACTAGGATGCAGATTCTTCGGAAATCGCTTCGAAGGAGGGGAAATTCTGGATTTCCAATGCTTCCGTGGGGAAAATGTTGGATCTCCAACGCTTCGGGAGGAAAAAAAGTTTGGATTTCCGATTAACACTTGAAGCTAAACAGTCCGGACATCCAAACCCCAGGGGGTGTGCCCATATTTTCTGGAATAGCCAATTAGTCTCCGCCCATGACTTGGATCATTAGTGTGCTGCTCAGTTAATATTTTTTTCATACCATACTCTACGTTGAAGGGTTGGTGAATGGTCATGGAAACCAGTTTTTCGACCTTTTTAGTACAATATTTCACTTGCTGAATGGGTTGACTGTCTATTTTTAGAAGTGTATGATAGATAATTGATTCGATAACAGTCCATTCGTGCTTGATACTAACTCTAGAGGATTGCTGCACTCATATTATTTTAATCATCAGCCAGCAGGGAGGTCACGCTGCATGTCAGATTTTGTTGTACGCAAGAGAACAATGGAGTCTGAGTGACTGCAATATTTGCTAGAAATAGCTTCGGAAAATGGTCTATTTGGGCATCTCAAATACTGAGAAACGTGTTAAAAATCATGTAGAATTTTAGAGGAGGGTCAATAACATCTGCAGAACGATAAAATGTATAGTATTAAACATGTTTTCTGACCAAATTTATGTCGTAAAATGTTGGAAAATTCACGTTTTGAAAATCTGTGGTCTTCGAAATTACAGGAATCCTAACTCATTCTAAACCTCACCAAATAATGAAATGAACACTCGTCTACAAAAAAGTCAATGTACGTATTGTTCTATCTGCTTGGAGATAGCGAAGACCACGGAAACTTCATAGCTTCATACACGGAATGAAATCCGCCATAGACATTACATGGAGAAAATCGTACAGATTTGCACTGCAGTCCTCTGTGTAGGGAGTGTTGACAACAGCAAGGACGTTTGACTATTGTGTTTGTGCATGTGTGTGACGACTGACCCGTTTAACAATCTTCATAGCTTTCATATAGGTCTAAAGTGACCTAACTATTGACTGTCATGAAATGCTTGTAAGTGTTGTTGTTATAATGGCGGCATGCACCTGTGACCTGGGATCTAATAGGGGTGTGTCTGTACTATTTTAAGATTATATATGTCATGGAACAAAAGTGACATTAGTGTTTATGTTTATGTTATTTGTTTATGAACAACAAAGAAAAAAGTTTGAACACATTCAAAATTACTAGTAAAATCATTCGCATGTCATGTAATTTCATTACAACAACATAATAATTACACCACAAAAATAATAAAAACTTCAACAGCATTATCAACAATTTAATTAATAATAATCTCATCATTTCTTTATTAGGTCTGAGAATTCAGGTTTTTTCTCACTAGCCATATGGTATGTCAATTTGTTCGTATCTACATTTGCCTGTGGGCGTCTGTGAGAGGTTGTATGCCTGGTATTGTAGATCTGAGTACAACTACTGCAGAGTGCACTGAATATCAGTATTCAATTACCCAACATCTCGATTTTCAGATAGCAGCATGGAGCTAGTGCTAGACAATGCCCCCCGCCCCCAAATCCTGGCCTATAGATGGTGTGACCGGTGACGTCATGTATTTACAAATGGGACACCCTCTGTTGATTCCCTCCAGGCAGAATATACAGTAAAGTTAATGAAGACAACATGAAATTTCTTTCTAATGAATTGTAAAACTCATTTTTTTGTTGTTGTGTGAAATGCGATAGCTTATAGCATTCCTAAGCAAGTTTAAAGAAAGTTTTGATAACAATTTGCTGTGACACCACAATCTAGTTAGAAAACCTGATCTGGCCTATGTAAACTATAGGAACTCTTGCCTGGTGTGTTTTGTCTCAAATCAACAAGGGCGTCCTAAATGTAAACAACGGTCAACTCATCTATACGATTCTTATTAAATACATCACAGTGACGGGACCAACTAACTCTAGGCTAAATAGTCTAGGCCCAATACATGTTCATGATGAAATGTGTACTAGAAGTTACAGTATGATCTGTGATAATGCCAATGGCTAATGTAAGCCATTTCTTAGGCTGGTCAGGATCAGGAGGCTGTATGTTTATGAGATGACTACTAGTAGTCTCGAATACTGTTTTCGTTGGCATGATTTTGATCGGTCGATTTTTGGTAGGTTTTACATACATACATACATACGAAAGGCTTTTATACCGCGCCATTTCTATAAGACCACGGCGCAAAAATATATACACAAAAATACATGAAAATCTACATGGCATCAAAAGCAATAAACAGAGAAATATCTAACAAGATTAAATAGAAGCAATCAGATTTGTGAAAACAGGTGATGTTTGAGAGCTTTCTTAAACACTGTAACAGAGCATGATGTGCGGACTGCAACTGGTAATTTGTTCCATAGTTTTGGTGCAGCATAGAAGAAAGCTTTGTCAGCAGCTGATGCAAGAGTCCGGTTATGAATTTTGTGTTCTGTCAGACGAGACAAATCGGATGCAGAACGCAATCCCTCTCGCCCTGGTGAGTACAGAGTCAGGCCAGATGTTAAGTAAGCCGGACCCAAACCTGCGAGACATTTGTAAATGTAGAGCATGGTCTTGAAGTAGATGCGCTCCGTCACAGGTAGCCAGTGCAGTTGCTTCAAAAGTGGGGAAGCATGTTCTTTCTTTGCAACACAGAAGATTAGCTTCGCAGCCCAGTTCTGCAGAACTTGTAGACGAGCAATTTCTTTAGCATTTGCACCCATGAGTAATACATTTCCATAGTCTAGTCTGGACAGAACAAGGGAACGGACAATGTCCTTGCATGTGTTGAAGTCAAGAAAGCGTCGAATTCGCGAAAATGTTCCTCAGATGAAATGATACACTACTGCGAAGAGTTGAAACTTGCCTGGACATAGTCATATGGGTGTCAAATATGACTCCTAGGTTTCTCACAGTCTCAGATGGGTGAATGATTTCATTACCAATTGTCAGTGTCACAGGAGGCAAACGGCGTTTATTATGCGGTGAAATGGCTACGAAAAACTCTGTCTTATCGCTGTTAAGTTTCAATGAGTTGCTTGTCATCCACAAGCTGATCTCGTGAATGCAAGATGTAAGTGAGTTGAGAGCAGATTGAATGGAAGAGCCATCTGAAGGATCAAACTTCGCCAGTAGCTGCACATTATCCGCATAGAGATGGTACATCAAACCATGCTTCCTTATAATCCTTCCAATTGGTATTGTATAGATGGAAAAAGATAATGGTCCCACTATGGAGCCCTGAGGCGTTCCGTATTTCAGCGAACATTTCTTGGAATGAGCACCATTGATATTTACACTTGTGGTTCGCCCGGTGAAATAAGAGACAACCCACTTCAAAGCAGTGCCTGTCAGTCCAACTTCGTTCTTCATTCTATCAAAGAGTACACTGTGACTTATAGTGTCCGTATGTGTTGTGTAATGATGAACCACTTACTGCTTTATAGCGCGGATTCATTGTGCGTCGCATATTTGGAAAAGTAATGGTGTTGGTTAGGCGAAAGTGGTTGGTATTATATTTTTTTAAATTTAAATATTTAAAAAGAAGGCGTTGCTAAGGTATTTTGGGGATCATAACCATGGCACGTTTCTGACCCACATTAAGTCTTGCGCTAAAGCCATGGCGGTATAGAAATGTAGGCCCTATGTTACGCTCCTAGGGCTATATTATACCTCCTACCTCATAACTTTGCTATTATAAAATCCAGTCGTATGAACTATTCCAAAATTGTAGCTTTGAATCTCAACTACAAATTCATAGTACATTGGTTTGAGAACTTATTGTACAGAAAATGGACACATAAATGCGATCACTTTTTTCGTACACATTTATATCTTACACAGCCGCTAGAGTAACACTATTACGTGTTTACGAATGTGCATCGTAAACTCCAGTATAAGCATGTGTCAGATATTGCCTAAAGGTGTCGCATTGAAATTGCAAGGATTTTTTCGCTGCTGATTAAAAATTGAATTTAGGTTTAAACATGACGGATACTGACCTGATTTGATTTGTCTGATATGATTTCACATTTTGAGCTGCGAATAAGGTCGGTGTTATGAATCGGTCAAACCACAACAAATTTAACGGACAAAATGACGTTCGCATTGAAATCTCAAGAAGATAAAAATTGCCAGCGATTTAGTCTAAAAAAATGATGGATACCCTGAAATGTATCCCGATTTGTTTTTTTGGATATGATTTCACATTTTGAGCTACGTATAAAGTCTGTGTAACGAAATGGTCAATCCGCAACACATGAATGAATTGGTCAAACCATAACAAATTGAACGGAACAAATGACGTTCGCATTGAAATCGCAAGATAAACAAATTACCGGTAATTTAGCCTAAAAAATGACGGACACCATAACATGTGTCCCGTTTTGATTTTTTTTGGATATGATTTCACATTTTGAGCTACGTATAAAGTCTGTGCAGCTAACCCGTCTAACCGCAACACACTTTGACGGAACAAGTGATGTTCGCATTGAAGTCACAAGGAGAAAACAATTGCTGCGGATTTAGGCTAAAAAAGTGATGGAAACCCTAAAATGTGTCCTGATTTTGTTGTTGTTGATACGATTTCACTTTTTCAGCTACGTATAAGGTCGGTGTAACGAATCGGTCAAACCGCAACAAATTTGACGGAACAAATGTCCTTCACATTTCAAATGAATCTCCACTATAAATTTGCATTTAATAATCGTGATTTAGCCGACAAGTTGTATTTTTAAGTAAGTTTTTTTATTTTTTTATTATTTCATTATTTTGATGAATGAAATGAAATGGATAATTGTTAAGAGACATTTCAGGAATCCTGGGCCCCGCCCGAAAACTAATCGGGTCAAGGGATTAAGAATTCCCGACAATCCCAGCCATATAACGTACGCATTGAAATCGCAAGGATTTTTTTCGCTTCTGATATAAATTTGAATTTAGGCCAAAAAAAGATGGATACACTCAAATGTACCACAGTTTGAATTTTTGGATATGATTTCACATTTTGAGCTACGTATAAGGGCGGTGTTACTAACCGGATACGCAACACATTTGCTGGAAAAAATGACGTTTGCATTGAAATCCCGAGGATCATTGCACATTTTCGTCCATAAGATCTCAAATATGTTCACTTAATGTTGTGATTCTATTATTATATTTATTAATTATCTGTAGAGCGTATTAAAACCGTCGTTACAGTGCAAACATATTGTGATTTGACGATGTTGAGATATAAGTGGCGGAAAATCATTCATATCTGTAGATTTCCCATCAGCGAACCTTCCGGATAAACTGAATAGAGCGCTTGTTTATTGAAAGTGCGTGTCCATGATTAGTATATCATAACCTTTTAGATTTCAATCATTGCACTTACCGTAGGCCACAAAAAAAGGAAATGAATCCGCTAAGGGCAGACACTAATGAAACATAGTTAAACGGCTGCACGCACTTTCAGATGGACATATCGTACAACACTAAATTACTTGCCAGACTAATAGATTGTATGCACAAACTGTAATTGGTGTGCTATCAATTTTGCTACATAATATGTTTAATTGATTGGAAGAGTCTATTCGTACAACTGTTGCACGAATTAGCGCGGTATCGAGAGTCTCTTTCATTCTTACAGCTATTGTAAAAATAAAAGGGGAGTCCCTGTTATTCGTACAACTATTGTAAGAAGATGTGAGTCCCTTAGGAAAGTTCCCGTGATTCGCACATCTTGTAAAAAAGGGTGTCCCTAAAGTGTAATATTCTTACAACTATAATTCGACGGAAGGGCCCTCTTCGGAAGTCACTGTTATTCGAACAACTATAATAATAATAGGGGAGTATCTTAGTATAACTGTTGTAAAAAACAGGGGAGTTTCTGTAATTCGTACAACTATTGTATAAAAGAGGGTGTCCCTTCTCAATCATTGTAAAAATAAGAGAGAGTCCCTGTATTGTCGTACAAAGCTATTGTTGAAGAGAAGAGGGGTCCTCTGTGGGGGAGTCCCTGTAATTCGTACAACTATTGTTGAAGAGGGGTTCTAGTGTGGGGGCCCTGTAATTCGTACAACTATATTGTAATACGACATGGGATGCCCTTGGGGGGAAAAGGGAGTCCCTTAGTACAAGGGCGGAAATCCCGGGGTGTATACCCCCCACAATTTTTGACCTGGTCAATGTAATCATCCCTCTGATTTTTCATATAGTGTATGTGATGGCCAAGGCACTGAAATAAAGTGATTGCTTTTCAATGAAATATTGGTCAAAAGTATACACATATCAAATCGCACTATTTGGGTACGAAAATTAAAAATAAATCCAATTCTGAGTGGGCACATCACCCATCAGACTCCCCCAATTCAAGAAAATATCAGTATATAAGCTCAACTTCTTTCTTGCATTGATAAAAAAAAATGATTGGAAATGAAGAGGTGGCTTTTCGATAAAATATTGGTCAAAAGTATGCACCAGATCGCACCAAATTAGTTCGAAAATTGAAAATGTTCTACTTCTGTGGGGGCACATGCTTCCTCAGACTACCCCCTGTTCGAGTTTTGTGGACATCCCCCTCAGACGCCCTACTGTTTGAGCTTTTAAACCAGCTTTATGCAGGCTTGATGTCAAAGGTCATAGTTGCTCGAACCTCATTGGTCCAGAGTCGTTGTGCGAATTACAGAAATCTTCGTGCAATTCGTAAAGGGTTCAACAAAAGAAAGTATACCACTTTGTTTATGTCATTTTGAGTAACTTTCAATTTGTTTTTCTCCAGACAATCTAGATAGGCATTTAGATGAATCTTTTAGGCATAATTTGATACCAAATTTGTCCCCTAACAACAAAGATAAACTATGATTAGCACCATTTAAAGGAAAATATCCCATTTTCAAAAGTCGCATTTCCAATACACAGCACGAGAAGCATAGGCCAATTGTTAACACACACATATGCCGTATTTATCCCGTACTGATCACCGCGCATATCCCTCAATGCGCGGGCTAATTCAAATGTAAACTGATGCATGGGTGAAGGATTTGAATGTAAAGGAATGTTATGGATAGGTAGAACATGGACAGATTAACCAAATCTTCTCGTGCTGTGTATTGGAAATGCGACTTTTGAAAATGGGATATTTTCCTTAAAATGGTGCTAATCATGGTTTATCTTTGTTGTTAGGGGGCAAATTTGGTATCAAATTATGCCTAAATAATTTATCTAAATGCCTATCTAGCCTGTTTAGTCAAAAACAAATTGAAAATTACTCAAAATGACATAAACAAAGTGGTATACTTTCTTTTGTTGAACCCTTTACAACAGTTGTACGAATAGCCATTTCCTAATTGATTTGCCATTGAAATTGAAGCCCATTTCTCTTAACAAGTCGATAATGATTGATCAGAAACTTATTGTTTAATGCATGATTCTACTTTATACGTACTTTAATTGGAATGATATGAAATGGAGAATTGTCTTTAATCCTTTCGTCGCGCCATTATTGTCTGAAAACAACATCATGTGGCAAAGAGAAGTTGTTTTTTTCTATATCTAAAAAGGCATGACAATCTATTCCATAACCACAAAACAGAACTTTCAATTGCGAAATGCTATATTCAAACTACGATTTCTTCGCAAATGTAAGTGCTAGTGATACAAATTGTAAATGTAATATAAATTGACATCGTATTGACTTTTTCTTCAGTGTGATACTTTATCACATAAGACTCTGGGCTATATCACTCGTGTTTACAACTACTGGCTGACATGATAAACATTGAATATTCGCGTCACGTCGTAACGTCGCATTAAGTAAATATAATACAATATGTTATGACATTTGATGAAAGATAACATTTATAAACCATATTCTCAAACAACTATTTATAATTGTTAAAAGTATTGCTTTCGGCAGACCTTCTACTGACAACAATTATCAGTCAAGAAATGTATGGACATTTGTTCGAGTTATAGTTAACCATTGTAGTTAACCATTGCTAATATCGACTAAAATGTGTTGACGATGCATTCAGGGCACGTTAAGATCGGAACTCTAAGTACGGGTAACACGTGGCCGACCTACCAGTCAATAATGATGTAGGTTTACTTCATGACAACTTATTTTTCTGTATCTGATGTTTCGATCGTATGATCGACCTTCTGTTGCTTTTAATTATGCTGAAACGAATGTGTATTGATACCATAGATAAGTTAATGGTAGAGTCATTTATAAAGCGTTATAACGTTATTATCTATATTGGATAGAATTAGGTTGGAGACATACCATTTAGTGAAATGTGGCTTGTTATAGGCCCAAAACGAGTTAATATGACCTATTTTAAACATTTTACACCATTCTTACAATCTTCCTAACTCACAAGGCTGACTGAGGCAGAATTGAAAGTGTGCATTTATCAACACTTTCATTTGGTCAGGTATACAGCATGTGCATAATGCAATGAAGTCATGATTTATGCAAAAAGCTAAATTTCGCTGAAAAGTGATCTAGGCAATTATCGAAGCAGGCTGACGATACATAGTGCGACGGTTTTGACAGTTATATGCAATATGGTTATTTATGTTCTAATTCCCTGTAGAGTACGCGTATCCACTAGAATAATTGGCACAGATCAGGCTACTTTAGATATACAGCTACAACGAACGGGATACAATTCCCTGATCAGTCTCAAATTAGCAAGTTCCGTTATGGGAAGCATCCACATTTGTAATAATAATTCAACCAGCATGCTTATATAGGTTTTTTAAGCCTGGCCCGAGCATTTTGCTTGAGTCTGGTCCCTTCAGGACCCAAGCGTGTTCTGTACGGACCGACTGTGTAAACAAACAAACAAACAAACAAATGTAACCAGCTTGTTATTCTTTGAGCTGCAAATCATAGACCTTAATACATTGATGTTAAGGCTGACTCACATAGTAGCGGTAGATAACCCACGAAGGGTGACGGACGTGATAATCACAAAATGTTGGCGACAACACGACTGCAAGGGACGAATGACTGCGGCATGGCAGGGAACGGAGTCTAGCGACCAAATCAGACGTTATCTGAGCGGCGAGTGACGATGGAGCCCGGCAACAAGGAACGAGGTCAGACGGTCCGACAGTCGTATAAATAGTCGAGTTTGGCGTTCACACTCTTCACAACGTTCTGGTCATCCACTCAGATATACGCTGTGCTGGGCTGGAGAAGAATCTACTAACTAAAAGTATAAAATCGTAGACCATCGTTACAAAATCGTAACCCATCGCAGATCACCGTTGCAATGCCGCAGGTAATCGCAAACGACCCGCCATCAACAGTCACATCACCCGTCACCCTCCGGCCAAAATTCGCAATCCATCGTCGCACCAAGGTCGTTACAATTTCGTTACTTGCCGCAATGTGTCGTCAGGGTTCTAGATGTGACGTCACTTGCCGTTGTTTAGCCGTCAATAGTCGTTGACAACGACTACCAACGAAATTGTGACGACCTCAAAACGACTAGATACGGCCTCGCACGGCATTGGAAACGTAAAGGAAATGATAATTCGGCCGTCTGCGGTGGCTAGCGGATTCGTCAGCAACAACTGACGGCAACACACGATGATTGGCGGGAAATTCAAAATTGCAATCCGTAGCTTACCGTAGCTTGCCGTTGACCCCTCTCCGTGGTGTGAGCCAGCCTTAAAGAACAGGGAAACATTTTATTTTTATATGAAATTCAAAATTGCATCGTGCCGGACAGCCTATTGAAATCGAACTGACGTCAAAAAACGTCAAAATCGGACATTTTTTTTAAAAATCGTGCACCATCGTTTCAAAATCGTAACCCATCGCAGACCACCGTTGCAATGCCGCAGGTACTCGCAAACGACCCGCCATCAACAGTTATCACCCGTCACACTCCGAACAAAATTCGCAAGCCATTAAGGTCGTTACAATTTCGTTACTTGCCGCATTGTGTCGTCAGGGTTCGAGATGTGACGTCACATGCCGTTGTTTTGTCGTCAATGGTCATTGACAACGACTACTAACGAAATTGTGACGACTAGATACGGCCTCGCACGGCATGGAAACGTCACGGAAGTGAGAGTTGCGGTCTCCAACGAACTCTGTACGGAATCACAACGATTTTTTTGCCGCCACAACATTTTCAACATGAAATTTTGCCGACGGACGCGACTGATTATTTCGTCCGTCTGCGGTCGCTAGCGGATTCGTCAGCGACAACTGACGGCAAAACACGATGATTGGCGAGAAATTCGAAATTGCAATTCGCAACTTTAACGTAGTCTGCCGTTGACCCCTATCCGTCATAGTGTGAGCCAGCCTTTACAAATGTAGTGATTCGTAAAAGTCCAAAAGACTTATATTTTTAATCCAACGCGAACTTAGTGACAAAACTCTTGGATTTAAAAACAAAACTATCCTTAGACTTAAGAAGGCTTATTTTTTAAACCCAGTCACATCTCGGGGATGAAGGTTGGAGAAATCATTTCATATTTGGTCCACAAATCAAAATAAATGATTATATAATATCGTTATTACAGTATAATATTTAGGCACCATATAACTAATCATGGGTATCTTGAAATAACTATGTTGACCACCAAATGCTGAATGTGACCATGAAATGCTTGAAATGTCTTAGGTGACATGTTAATGACATACCGGTATAGTATCCATTGCTGTTCAAGTGTAAGCTGTCCATGTGAATTAGGAGAGATATTGTGATTCAAGCATGGCAAGTGATAATGACCACACTAGACAAACGTTTCTGCTTGCCATTAGAATGGGCATTACAATCAGGACCCAAGCGTGTGTGTCGTGCGGACGCACCGTGTAAACAAACGACAAACAAACAAACAAAATGGCAATACATTGCTACCAGTTACATAATGTGTGAATGGTAAGGATCATTGAAGGCACAGATTCACTGTTTAAAATTTGACAAGCAACTGGTTGAATGTCAAAATAGTGACAGTACCCAAATTTTACGAATTTCTGCATGGCATTCGAACAACAGTAAGTATATAGACCTAAATTGATATAAAGATACATTGGAAAATTAAATAAGTCTAGCAAAACAAATGAGATATGAAAATTACGTATTTCAATCGGTAATTCCAATTCAGCCACATGTGTCTGTATGGTACCATGATTTTTTAGGACTAACATACAACGACATACAGGAATAAAAAGCTAATAATGATTATGTATATTTTAAAGGCTAATATGTATAGACAGCATTGATTTGTAGATTATTAAAATTGGTTAATTGATTATAAACAAATAACAAATAAAGAATCATTGTTCCATCCATTTAATGTCCATTTTGACATGATCGGCGGCGGCCATCATGGAAGGTAAAGAATCCTCAAGAACGTCGTAAATTAGTGTCTCCTTTCAGGCATTTCGATCATAGGCATTGAAACTGCATAAATTAGTGTATGGAATTCAATATGCGCATTCTATATGTTTTTGCCAATTATGGCGGCCATTTTGGAGGCCATCTTGGATTTGAAGATTGTAATCAAGATTGGATATACTAATTATTTAGATGCACGTCGTAGACACAACATTTCATCCCTCATATGACCGAGATGCTTGATATACTATGCGTCATTCATTTTCCAACATTTTATATAAAGTGATATACACACGTAACTTTGACGTCACACAGCGACTTGTAGGAATAAAAAGCCAACGGTGATTTTTTATATGTTGAAGATTAATATATAAAGATTGCATTAATATGTGAATTTTTAAAATTGGTTACTTGACGTAAAATAATTCCCGTTTTTAATTTGACACATAATTTGAGCTATTTTTCATGAAAAACACAAGTTTGATCCCATTATAAAACAAAAGTTACAGAAGCTAAACTAAATGTAATGCACATGTAATATACTCTATAGGTATCTTAAGATGATACTGCAGTGTAAGTGTCTTGTGCAAAATCGTTTTGCAGTTGGAGGGTTTAAACTAAAACTACCCGTTTCTGAATATAGGCTAAAATGGTCGAAATTGGCAAATTTAGGGTGTTTTGATCTAGTAACACTGGGACTCGCGATGAAAGATGTATCACTATCATATGAGATGGTTCATCATAACTGATGTGTGGACCAAATATGAAATGATTTCTCCAACCTTCATCCCCGAGATGTGACTGGGTTTTAAAATTAAGCCTTCTTATAATAAGTCCGAAATGAAGCATACAGAAGTAGGCAACACGACACACATACACTATATTACTTGACATGGCCGTCACAGTCCTACACATATTCGTGTGCTTACAATATACATCAATGACTAAACCATAGGGGTTATCCAAACAGGGAGCACCTAAAATCTAGATACCGGATCTGCCAGTATAAATGGCCAAACATCGCACCTGCATCTCTTCCGTATAGGAAATACGCGCAATGTGTTCACGTTCACGTGGTATTTCATAAAAGATTCGTGTTAATATTTTATTGAAATCAAAGTCTTTTTAAAGAGGTCTTAACACTTTCCACGCGGCAGGCGTCTGCAGACGACATTCTAAAACTTCACAAAATGTTTCAAATATGTCAAAATTATTCAAATTCATCACCATATTTGGCATCACCATGACAAATGCATTAAAATAAGTACAAAAATGTCCAGTATTTGATTCAGTAATCCTTCAGATAGACCTTGACATTTCAAAAAGGTTTCTGAAAAATCTGTTTTGTATTTGGTAAAACCAATAGCCGCGTGGAAAGTGTTAAAAGACCTGGAGAGGCCCGGAAGCAGAAGTTGATACACTAGTTCAAGACACTACAGGGTGGTTCATAATTATGCTTTACGTATGGACAACACGCGCATTGTGTTCAGATTGACCATGATATTTCATAAATAATTCGTTTGAACAGTTTCTGGAAACCGAACTGTGTCTGTAAAGTCATTAAAGGCATGCTGCCACTCTGGGTTGCTAGCCACCTCCAGTTCTCTTGGCAATTTTATAAGGTTACATTTACAATATCTCTCTCCGTGTTAAATTTGTACTACGTCTGTCACCAACGAGAATTGTATGACCAGTTCGTCTGTGGTGAACTATCAAAATGGTAGGCCAACTTTAAGACTAGAAGAGGTCGGATATCTTACGCAGTAGATTGATCAGCTATTTTCACCTACATGTATTTACTAATACCATAAAAGTCTTATGGTTCATATTAGTGCTGTCGTCATTGAGTAATACTGTCATCATTGAGTAATACTTGAGTTGGCATTATCCGTTTAGGAACTGAAGACTGTATCGTGTCAAATTCTTAGTTTGATAACACGTACGTTGAAGTCTAGACTCATCTCATTTGAATATCACGCGAATAACGTCACTCAAACAAGCGATTTTGAACATGGATTCATGAAGTAATGCTATGTAAGACATTTGAAGCAGTATGTATATATAGTTGAAACATAAATAAAACAAAAGAAGTTCTGATGTTACATTTCGTTTGTTTTTACTTGCAATTATCGAGAAAATCGCGATATGCGATTTGAATGCGACAAAAAGCATAAGCATATTAAAGTTGAAATATTATCTTTTACCTCAATACGTGTAATAGCTTTTAATAAAAAAAAGGTAAATCTACTAGAATCTTTCATGAAATATGTGATACGGTATCCCTTTTTCCGTTCTTTTTTCTATCCTCATCATTTACAGTGTTCCCCATTATGGATCAACTTAATTTATCTTCGATGGTAGTTATGTACTGATGCTCATTCCTAAATGGTCTATCTGTGCATCTTTGACTTTCTGTGTTGAATGCGATGCTCTACAATCCTAACATCCGCCGTCGTCAAAGACTGACATATCAATTTCGCTCTGATCTGACTACGCGCTAGAATTGAAGTGGGCGTCGTCACCAGGAGAAACAACTTTAGTGTAATGACGAATTGACTATAGCTCTCATGAGATTTACGATCCAATTCCCAAACACTCTAACTCTTTAACAACAGAAAATTAAATTCTTAAAACTGTAAAACTGTAAAACGTGATCATATAAAAAAGTAAATCATGAGAAATACCGTATTAGAGCCACTAATACTACCGTGTCATCAACATCTTATTCATCGCGTCTCTGTGTTAAAGGTCCCAATTTTATTAGCCCATTTATCAGAGTTTCCATTGGGCCCATAGCCTCTTTCTCACATTGTATTATCATATTAACACTGTAAATGATGAGGATATAAAAAAGGACAGAAAAACGGATATCACGTATTTCATCAAAGATTCTAATAGATACGCCTTTTTTCAAAGCGATTACACGTATTAAGGTAAAAGATAATATGTCCTCTTTAAAAATTTAAAAAAAAATTCCTCCCCCCCCCACCACCAACCACCACCACACCCCTACATTCCCCCATCCCCCAGCATAAATAGTGAACGGTCCCTATCCATTTCATAATTTTGGTTTGTAAGTTGCAAACGTTAAAATGCACCTGACGGAGAAGGTGCTTGTCGAGATAACTTTACCATTTGTTTCTTTGACTTTCTGTGTTGAATGCGATGCTCTATGTCATGAGTAAAATAAGTTTTTTCCCTCCAGAAATACTTTTGACCAATGAGGAACAAACCTTATTGATTTTCTAATGGATCAGGCAATGATCAGTGTTATGTCACAACACAACACCGGCATTGTTGGTATGATTCAGTGGTGCATAAAAAGCTATATTGATATTTAGATTAGCTAGACTAATTCTGTGTGGGGAGAGTTTTTCTCTGTGCAGATGAATTTAAGACCTGGTAGGATACACATGTATGGTAAACAGTGTAACTCCTATCCCGCCCGTTTGTGTGGCGAAGTTTATGCGTCACCAAACGTACACTATGTCAAATAGTTTATAAGTCGAGTCTACCTATATACAAGCCACCTTCCATGAGAGAAATACATTCCGCAGGGCGATTTTAGGCATTTTTCAGTTGAAGTCAAATCAGGACTTCTTATGTGCTGTGTATTGGAATTGCCAAGAATGTTATGCATGGAGCTGTAAATTGTGTGCTGTAACCAAAAAGAGGGAAGACAAAAAGGATGACTTAACAGCTTACGACATGGTGCAGTTTTATTTGAGTTTTCGTGTAAGTAAATATCTTTATTCTGAGTGTATAATAATATTATGATTAGATATTATTTTAAATAATATTTGGTGAAATTTAAGTCAATTTCAGTATCATATTATATACACCAAATTTTGTTTCTAGAAAATTATTAGTTATTAATTTTCGGCAGAGTGATGTTATTTAAAGCAAGAGATGAAACACTCTTGTATTGGATAATTTAATGCTGTGTTGATAATGTATTTGAAACTAGTAAGATTTTGGCATCATATCCAAAACCGATTCATTTTGGAGTTCATCAACTTGATAACATTTAGTATACATTCAATCTGATTATGGTATTGTTCATCATTAGGTTAAGCTCTTGTGAGTTGAGAAATATTCAAGTTTGTCAATGCGTTTATGATAAAGGGCCATGTGGATACATCAAAGAAATGGTTAAATTTACATTACAATGGACAGTAAATAATGTAGATATACAGACTATTCGTCAGTGGATTATATTATGCCAATGCATATAAATGTGAACATTTAGTTCAAGCGAACTGGTATTTGTGAATGTTCCCGTCTTGTAATTTATACAGCCGTTTTGGAGTTTTGGAGAGAGTTATATTTTCGAGTTTTGACATCGACGGCGACGACGTATTTTCCACGACACTGAGAACAACGAGAAACAACAATGGCCATATAATCAAGACATCGACGCAAGACAAGACGCAAGACAGCTACAAGTCCGTGAGCTAAACAATAAACATTTTTGATATCCTGATTTCACGGGAAACACAGGTTGCCCACGACTACGATTGCCGGCTCGCGTTCATTAATTTTCTTGTACTGCAGTACTTGTTATATGTATACAATTGTTTGTTTGCTTTTTCAATATTCAATAAATCTATGATATAATTTGATCAAAATAACATCTTGATTGTTGTGACCGTCTGAGTATCCATTGATTATTAGTCACTGTGTGGTAGGTTCTAAGGATATTATTTGTGTGAACCGTGGTATAAAGAGGATCCGAGGTCTTCTTTTGACACTCTACAATCCTAACATCCGCCGTCGTCAAAGACTGACATAACAATTTCGCTCTGATCTGACTACGCGCTAGAATTGAAGTGGGCATCGTCACCAGGAGAAACAACTTTAGTTTAATGACGAATTGACTATAGCTCTCATGAGATTTACGATCCAATTCCCAAACACTCCAACTCTTTAACAACTTTAAAGAAAATTAAATTCTTAATACTGTAAAACTGTAAAACGTGATCATATAAAAAAGTAAATCAAGAGAAATACCGTATTAGAGCCACTAATAATACCGTGTCATCAACATCATATTCATCGCGTCTCTGTGTTAAGGGTCCTAATTAATTTTATTAGCCCATTTATCAGGGTTTCCATTGGGGCTCATAGCCTCTTTCTCACATTGTATTATTATATTATGTATTCATTTTTGCTGAATAAATTGAATCGAATATAATTGAATTGAATCTCGTGGTGCTCGAGATTCTGATCTATTTCTGATTTAGCGTCAAAACGTCAATATGACAGTGCATTAGCAGCATGCTTCTTCCATGCACATTTGGAATCTATACAAAGAAAATGAAACATCTTGTGAATGAAGTTCAGCACACCAATGATTTGAATACCTCTATAACATTAGACACCTCCGATACACCAGCATGAACACACTCGGGAGGCAGATGTGTATAGTATTTACTCGCTATTATTATGACCGACCATTGCGTGGCGGAAGGTAAACCACTTCGCGATGCATAGATCTTTAGCAGGATAGCAACAGAAAATGATTATCCTATCCATTATTGAGTGTGTAACAGGGTTACTTTTATGAATGTAGTACTTTCTACAAGTGGATTGATATTATGTTGATGTGTTTTGGTCATTCTTATTACTTTGTTAATATTATTTTGTTACCAGATGCGAGTGCCTATTTGACGGAATGCTTTAATTGCCTATATAGTGTTCCGTTCACTTCGAAAGCCTGGTTGCATCGCTGTCGCAGAAAATGAGGTGAATGCTATGATATTTTAAAGTCCTTGAAATTGGAAAACGCGTCTGGGCATATATAATCCTGTTAATTATACGTATAAACTCAATGACCAGTTAACGTATGACGTGTAGAGTAAGTTGAAGGACCTCTTCACCAAGTAAAGAAAACGTTTCTGTCCGAGTATTTGGTACTTTAAGCTACTATGTTAAAGACATTATAAGCAATGCGTCAAATAGGTTATAACCCTTGTCTTATGGATGCTCTAATCTCTGTATCTATTGATGAATAATATTTGGCATTTTATGCAGTATAGCACTAGGTATGTGGATAAATATAGATGTGGGTGAACAGCATGTTAGAAATATAGTGCTATTGTGATATCGTTTTGATTAATATGAAAATAGTAATCAGTTTGTTATCCATAATGGAAGCCATAACTGGGTTTAGAGTGTTACCCTTTTACTCTAAACCTATAGAAATAAGAAAAAATGAAACCCTTTTAAAGAAAAAAATGGTAAAGTTATCTCGACAAGCACCTTCTCCGTCAGGTGCATTTTAACGTTTGCAACTTACAAACCAAAATCATGAAATGGATAGGGACCGTTCACTATTTATGCTGGAGGGATGAGGGAATGTAGGGGTGTGGTGGTGGTTGATTGGGGGGGGGGGGGGGGGTTCCTATACATTTCATATGTTGAAATAGGGGTGGGGGGTCCTGTAATATTCATATGTTGAAATAGGGGGGGGGGGGGGGGCTGTAGCTTTTAAATCCTAAACAATGGAGTTGTGTTACGTTGATAGCTTTGAATCGAACTATTGAGATGGTGGTGATTGGGGTGTTTTTGGATGTTTATTTTGAAATGTAATCAGACCTAGTCCGACCTATCAAGTTCAACAGCATTACTTAAAAGACAACCTTTGGGCAGCAACATATCATCAGTGCACGCCCCTGCTCGGACGATCTGTTGGAAAAACGTATTGTGATTATAAACTTTAAAGTTTGAGATAGGTTTGAGCTTTAAGAAGTATAAGGTTCATATTTTGTTTAGACCATACAATAGAGGTCACAACTTTTTGCCCAGGATGTTCTAACATTTTGGTTTCATAAGGCTCACACATGATCACATGATATGACCAATTTTGCTCGCTACGATCGCCATATTATAATATCACACGATGAAAATTTTTGTTTTTGTTTTCGTTTTATGTTGTTGTAGAAAACTACTGGATGGCAGAGGGGTAATGAAAATTTTAGTTTTAGCTGTAGGGGTGGGGCGGCTAGTTATTTTTGTATATACGAGTCTGTAATTTTTCACAGCCCTCCACACACCACCGCCCCAATAAATTATGTACGGTCCCGTATATCTAATCTTTCGAACGTTTAGTTCACTGCGCCTGATGTCGCCACTGATGTTGATGATATTGATATTTCCACATATGAAATTGAATCATCTCCTGATACCAGACGGAATTACACCTTAGAGAATGCACTTGTATACTCTATTGAACAGTACCCTGGCGCTGTCCCTATGGCAAAATTAAACATTCTCTTGACAATATTATTACAAACTACTAAGTTAGTGTACAGATTGTAGGCATAGGAATGTTTGTATTTCCGTGATATCAACATTACTACCTGGGTTTAAATGTGCTATTATTTCTCATATTACGGCAAGCATGTAAGGTGATATTCTCATATTAATTTCGATTGAAACAGGTTGTTTAAGTAGCGATGCAGACATCTACTTTTTATCATAAATGATGCATTGCACAAATTGTAATGTACGCCGCGAACCGCTTATAGACTCATAACATACCGTGCACATACTTAGTAAAACTTTGTTCTTTGAAACAACTTTTGTCCAATAGGATCAGGGCTCTGAACAACTTGGTCTCCCTATTAAACTGCTATATGTACAGTTAAGAAAGGTGCTTAATCTCGGACGACGCTGGTCACGATTTGCCTAAATTTGCAATTTGTATTGGTTTAACACGTAATCGCGAAACCATCTAAAAAGTCTAAATATCACATTCCTAGGTACAACTAAATTAAATTATCCCAAAACCAATGCTATTGGATAACCAACTCCACTCTAAAAGACCTTTCTTTTCATTTTTGCAAGTTAAATAACAGTTCTTGAACATGGCGTGTAATTTTAGATACGTCACGTGTCTATCTAGCCTATTTCACTCCACTGCAGAAGGAAGGCCTCTTCATCAATTTTCCATTTCACTCTGTCCTGAGCTGTCCTTTTCCAAGTAACGTTGCCATACTCTATGACAACGTGTTTAGCTCAAAATGTTATTGATTATTGGGGAAATAACGGCATTTAAATTAGTATTAGGTATTTCTTTATTCTTCGCGATCTACTTTGATATCTGACTTGACGGCCGAGTGCCTTTAAGGCGATGGCTTTATTCGTTACGAATATTTTGACAGTGAGTTCGAATCTCACTAGGGTCACTTTTTTGTTTGTCTTTATTTTTGTAACAAATGACGTTGTTTAATCAGTTTAAAATTGGATATTTAATTTATACTATATCAATGTATTTTTCTCCCTCTAAAATATGACATTTAAATTAATTGCAAATTAATATTAGAAAAATGTATATACGACTTTTCAAGAAAGACGGGGCGGCGATGGCGGATTCCGTCGGGTTTTTTCGTGTTGCCGGTGTGTTCTTAGGATACCCGCACATGACCAGGAGTTTTGCCACAATGATTTTTCGTGACCAAGATTGTCTGCTTAATCTGTTTATAAAGTTCAGTTTAACGCCTCAACGGAATAGAGCGCAATAACACTGACAAATATGTTTAAGAATGAAGGATATCCAATATTGACTGTTTAAGAATGTAGGATATCCGATATGTATTGTTTAAGATTTTATTTGGTTCCTATGTATGTATTGATGAACGGTGTTCGTTGGTGGCGTAACACTTCTATCGTATGAGGCACACTGTTTACAGATCCTGTATAGCAAGCAAGAAGTATGTGTATTTGAAGGAAAAAAGTCTTGGTCATATCGAGAGGTGTTGTTTTTCTTTCCGTAGAGCGTCATCGATGTACATAATTTACAATTGGCTGGACAAGTTGGACGCAATAAGGGACATGTTGGACGCAATAATAATTATAATCAAATTATTAGTATTAATTGAAAGAGCTGAAAGAGCACGTTCACATCCACATACATGGTAACCGAGCAAGGGCTCTGATTGGCTAAACATGGGAACAGTCATAACTCAAAAACCAAATAACCTACTGGGATCATATTGGGGGGATAGATGGGGGATTTTTTGATTGGTTGCCATGGTAACCAGGCCGCAGCCAATCAGGAAAAGGAAATTTAAAACAAACTCTTCATGAATTTGTTGGTATTGCTCTTCTTAACATCTGTGCAAATTGTCATTACAATCATACATTGCGTTTTTGAGTTATGACTGTTCCCGTTTTCCAGACATGCGCTTTCGCTGTTTTGAGATATAGGCCGTTACAGTTTTGAAACACATGAGGGCGCTTTTGCATATCAGTCAAACATTTAATCAATTTTCTTTTGCTATTTGTAGTTGGAGATTGAATTATCATAACTTTTAATGAAAGAATCATACAAATTGAGTGATACGTTCTCCTTTTATTAATTATTTAGTTAATTTCCTTATATATAGCAGGGTGAAAAACAATAAAATACATAAGAAATTCGTCGTTACAAAATTTCTAACCCCATCTTTGTTTTACATAAATCCTAAAACACATTTTAGCCCAAAGTTATTGCAACATAATTGTTTTAAACTATTTATTTATAATTGTTTTAAAAATGCCTTATATATCACTGGGTGAGTGTTTTTGTGTATTAAAGTATAAGGGGGCACAGCACTAAATAAACCGCCCATTGTATTACATGTAAATTAGGGCTAAAAGAGTCGCTATTTTGGGCCCTTAGTAACCATTTTTGGAATGACTCGAATGCTTTATTCTAATAAACAAACATTCAAATTTCATAAAATCGTCAAGAAGTGTTACACCTTCCAATTAGATTTTACGATACGATCATTTAAACAGCGCCACCCCTATTTTCAGCCCGGACGCTCGCCTTCTAACCGCCTCCGATCACGTGTATTCATCCACGTGATAAATTTTCAATACAATCGAAAATCAATATTTTGCAATATCCTGATCAAAGTACAAGAGATCATCTTTCATTTTAATTATGAAATGCTACCCTCACGCCAAACTGATTCCCAAAAGACCCCATTAATCACAAAATCGTTTTTTGTTTTTGTTTGTAGCATATTTCTCAACATATCCTACTTAAAAACATGAATAATTCAGTTAGGACTTGAATTCCTAGAATATTTCTCAACATGTCCTTCTTGATTAATACACCTATCAGTTGTAAGACGCACTATACGACCCCCGGTCTTATATTTTCAGGATATCATAATATAATAATTAATTGGGCTTTACATTGAGACTAAAGTGGTCATGGTCCAATGATTATAATAAGAATTACACCGTCATGAAACAGAGTCCTAATTTTTTTGAGACACCCTGTATGTAAAACCGATGAATTATGGCAAGTTCACTGTGTAGTAGATAGGGGAAAAGCCAAGGACAATACAATCGATTCGTGATTACAATTGTTACGTAATAGTTGACACGTTTGTTGAAACAGAAACTTATAGAATATAAAACAATCTATAAAATGAGAGCAAAATCATGTTTGTACCATACAGAGATGAGGAGTAATTGTAATTTGAACGTAGAATTGGGAACATTTTCTATATTCCCCATAGAGATTGTACACAACGCCACCGCCAACGCTGCCACCGCCACCGACGCCACCCCTGACTTTCGAAATATAATCAATCATATCTTAGCCAAACAGTTATAGAAATACCTGAATTATTCACACAGTGTAGCTAGATAAATAAGCTTTCAAATGACACCTAAACAATAGCTCTAACCACATTTAGTTGTTAAGTTAATAGAGAGAGATGGATGATTCGTCACCAAAAATGCAACGCATGTATAGATCAAATTAGATCAAGAAATACTTATAACTCTGTCCCATTGTACATGATAAAATGGATCACTATTCAATTTCGTTACTGATTAGACTGTTTGATGGAATGGAAATCGAATCCGGGGATCATATTTATGTTCATTTGACCGGATATCCATTTCGACCAAATAATCGTATGGCTTTGAATTGAACAGACTACGGTAGCCACGCGAAACCTAATAACACGTACGTAATCACGAATCGCGAATGTTAATTTTATCATTTTCAAATAGGTTAGAAGATTTGTTTTCCAATCCAAAACCGTTGGACTGGCTAACCAACTCCATCGTAGATGCTATTTTTAAAATTATTTCTATCGTTAACCGGGCGATGACTGTTAAAAATATTTCAAAATGGTGCACTCCCGTTGCCATATTGGGTCGTCCGAGATGCGTGGCCGCCAATGTCTGGAATTTAATGTAATTTGATAGCGCCCTCAGGGAGTCGACGTTTATGAGCAATAACCTTGACAAGGATAATGGTGTACGATAACATTTGCGTGAAACAAATGAGGTGCGAGATTACTTATAGTTCATTCATTGACAAGGTTTAAATCTATTATTTTGTAATTTTCTCTACGATTACAGCTTTCTATACCATTACAGTCGTCTCGTAGTTGCGATTAACCATTGAGAGTTGCTTTACCCACAGCAAAACAATTCTGTGTACCTTTGATTTTACTGTGTTTGATTTGTTTATTTTTCAATATGTACTTATCCACCGTCATCAAACAATAGCATATGATTGTACTTTCCTTTTCCACCCCTTTAGACAATGTATGCCAAATGCTTAAAAATGTGAATGGTGACATCAAGAAGGACATGTTGTCGGCAAACGCAGATAGAGGACAATATATTTTGTGAAATATAAAGAAAAGAAAAGAAGAACAAATATGCTTCTTTAAATCATATCTTGTGATTACAAAGAGTCCCATTATCTTCAACATGGTATCATCTCAAAGCTTAAAATGTACTCTTTCAAGTCATTCCAATAATTAAGATTTGACTCGGGCCTCCAACATGTTCATTTTGACGTGACGGGTCACTACTGTGACGGTGTGAAGCTAGTGTTCAATCGACTTCCACAAGCCCCAATTCTTCATCAACAAGTATTCAAATAGAAATAATAGGCATATACGACGGGTATGATTTTACCATTATTTTATCAAGCGAGATCACACCAAAAGACGAAATAAAATTGTGACAAGGGTATTTCCATTGTCAATACAAATACGAATTATATCCCAATATCCCACCCGTCGTTGACGGCAATAAATGGTTATTTCAAAACACATTCATTTGGCTATCATCTTAAACACCTTAGACACTTTCTGGCAATGTCATTACAAATGAATATATTGTCATTTGATCAGCTGCCCTGAGCATAAGTCTGATATTAACTACTAACTGTATTTTCCCCTAAAAGACCTACATGTATATATAATACGACATATTATTTTGGTTTCATTCCCGTACGTGGATGTGCCTCCCGGACTTCAAAAATGTGACTTTCTCTATACTTATTTTTCGGCCAATTTCCCACCCATCAATATACCAATTTTGTTAGAAAAGCAACCAATTTTGCATAAATTGGGCGCCTTTTACCAAAAAATGCCTCAAAATACACCCAATTTATGCCAATCGGGCGCTAAAAAAATAAAAAAGGGGAACGGAGAGGAAAAGAGAAGGAAAAGGAGAAGGAAAAAGAGAAGGGGAGAGAGGGGACAGCGGAGACAGGGGAGAGGCAGTGGCGTAACCAGAGGGGGGGTCGAGGGGGCGATCGCCCCTCCAATATTATGACTGTATGTCGGTTGAGATTGGCATTGGCAACATTTTTGGCAACATTTTCGCGCGCTACGCGCGCATATGTCCCAAAAATGGAATAAGTTGGGAGAGGGAGTAGAAGCTTGTTTAAAACAGAAATGTACCTCAATCCTATGACAAATAAATGTAAAGTCGAAAATGTTCGGTTCACTTTTCTTCCCCCCCCCCCTTTTTTAAGCATGCTATATATGCGGCGTCTCCGGAAGACCGGCGCATCGGGTACAAAGTTATGTTGAGCGGCCGGTAACGTGCGTCGGGTAATTGGTACACCCCCTCCCCCGTCGGTACTAGTCTTTTCTCTTACTCTTTCCTTCCCCGTTCCCAATTGACAGTTCAACGAGGCTTTCTTTCCCTCTCCCCAGTGGCGTAATTAGGTTTTTCATATTGGGGGGTTTGTTTACATTGCTAAGACGACTGGCGGACTAGACAAAGTGGGGGTAGAGTTCCAACGCCTGTATTTCTCAACAATTGAGGGCTTTTATCAGCACGTGTGTGTGAACCGTGGGAAGGCTAAGGCGAGGGGAACCCCCGGGGGAACCCTAGCTGTCCTCCTCTCTGTTTGTACCCCTCAGTCAGTGGCGTATCCAGGGGGGCAGCAGGCCATGCCCCCTCCATTGAAAATAGTTTTTAAAAAATAGGAGGAAGAGGAGAAGGAGGAAGAGAAGGAGCTAGGGGAGGAGGAAGGGTATGGACATATGCAGCGCAAATGGGGGTGGGGGGGGGGGGTTACGGGGGTCACGTCCCCATAATTTTAATGTGAGGAACGTTTTTATACTAGACCTTTTTAGTGTTAAGAATGCAAATTTTTGCGCGGTTTGCACGCTTTAGTTTCAATGTTTCAATATTCAAGCTTAACAAGAGTGCTTCAGTTTTTTCTGGACCATTTTAATTCAAAAACTGGTTGTTTTTTTGCTCGATTCGCGCTCACTTTTTAAACAGGTTTCAACATTATAATGGGTCTCAAAACACACCAAATATTCTAAATATTATGTTTGGACGGTAAAACGTCATACTGGACCATTTAAGTGTTAGAAATATCAATTTTTGCGTACATCGCGCGCATTAGTTTGAATGTTTCATTATTCAAGCTTAACAAGATGGCATTACAGGGCAGTTTCCCATGACCCTCTTAGTTCAAAAACTGAAAATGTTTGCGCGTTCCGCGCGCATATTTTCTACAGATTTTAACAGTATAATGGCCCTCAAACCACACCAAATTTTCTATACTAAATATTATGTGGGGGACATTAAAAACGTCATACGTTACTTTTTAATGCTAAAATAACAATTTGTGCGCGCTTCGCGGGTATAAGGTTCAACTTTTCAATATTTAAGATCAACAAGATGGCTTCAGGTTTTTTTTGCCCCCCCCCCCCCTATTAAAACAGTCCTGGATACGCCATTGCCCTCAGTGAGGGTTAAAAACAGGCGGGGACAGCGAGGGTTCAAAGGGTTAACCACGTATTAAACACCCCCTCCACGCCGGGGTGAAAAAGAAAAATGAGAGAATAGGAAGGGAAAAGACAGGATAAAAATGAAAAGAGAGAAAAATAAATAAACTAAAAGAAACTAAATTGAAAGGATTATTAGGCGTCGATGCCTTTTCTGTCCGTCTGTTAAACCTGAGAGGGAGAATAACACGTGTCATGTGACACACATTGAACCAATGAGATAGCCGGTAAAACCAATGTCTGCGGATTAAGTTACTGTATTATAATGATGTTTTTAGGGTTGAACTCAGTCAAAAGTATTAAGATTTTGTGAGTTACTGGTGAGAAATTGCAACGTTGAACTAAGAATAAACCTGCAATAAGTGTTCAAAAACATGCAAGGAAATGCGTTCTTTTCAACCGTGAATTTCAAAAAACTTCTGGCGTCAAGGGGGGATACCCACCTCGAACTCCCCCCGGGACACGCAAGCGTGTCCCGGCCAGCGCTTCGCGCAGGCATGGATAGTGAAATAATTATATCAATAGTTCTAAAACACCCCCCTTCACAAAATCCCCCTTCACAAAATCCTGCGTACGCGCCTGGGCACATACGTATACCATATCAATGTGAGAACCCCTCATTTATAACATACGAGGGGGGGTCATTCAATAAGTTCTACCTCCTCCCTCATAACATCGCTAATATTAATGTCAATCTCATGAAATTTGTCATGATTATAGCTCCGAATCATAGCTACAAATGTGTAGTAAATGATAATTGATATCTGTATTACTTTTGTTATGACGCGGTCAAAGCCAGAGAGAGATTTTGGACAACGGACACAGAAAATTACCTTAAAAAAATACACATGTTTTCAGGTGTTTTTTCGTATTGTATGGATAGATATAAGAGCATGCTGAAAATGGAAATGAATGAAGATATCTGAATATATTACAGTATTATCATGTATAGATAAGATTGTAAACAATATTAACTCTTGTAGGCTTGCAAATAGTGTACTATCAACTCAAATGTCTTGCTATGCCTTTGGCATACCAGAATACTGCCATCAGTCAAATTTTCGTTGTTACAACTTAAGCCACAATGATGCCTCGAATGTTAAATCTTTACCATAATAGTCACTTTATGAGTTTTACTTATGTGCAACCTTCAGAGTAGTCAATCAGGTAGTCAATGATAGAAAATTATCGCTTTGACAGACTTTAAATCCCTCCATTTAGTTCGATATATTGAAGATCGCTTAGTTATCATGAAAGTCAAACATGACTTTTACAGGGTTCTCTAGGGGAGGGGTAAACTGAATGGTTGTCCTGACCTTGATCTGGCTGATAAGAGGGCATATTTTTGACAAACCAATCAGTCAACTTTATTGTTTACAGTCTGTTGAAGAGATATCTGACATTTAGAACGGTTATAATTGACCGATAGGTATGTTTTGCCTCTTACAATAGGCCAATTGAAAAGCACTTCGGCGATATTTTGCTGTTTTTCTTCCGTTTCCGTCACACTAAATCGAGGTTTGGATCTCACTGCATCTCTGGAAAAGTACAGTCATTACTCAGATCAATTTACATTGGATTTGTAGCTGAGGTTCCAAGCTACAATCGTGTGATATTTGATAAGACTGGCTCATATAATAATAAAGTTATGAGGTAGGAGGTAGAACTTATTGAATGACCCTCGTATTTAATCTAATTTACATTCGACAAACTGCCAATGCTTGCCTTGATGGTTAACTTGAAATTTGCAATGGACAGACGCGTCCCCATAGCATAATTAACTTCATGTTTTGCACTCAATTCACCCGATCCAATTACTCGTTATGTATTACTACATGTACATGTATGTCTACAATTGATTCTGCGTAATCTAGGGCAGATATTTATTTCTAATAATCGTTATAATGATCACACACATACCGACAAAGTAATTGAATACATTATGCCATTTAGCCATACGGGTTAGGACTAAAATGTAACAGCAGGTTGTAGACACATAGCATATAAAAATATGATGTTATCCAATTGTGTTTTGTTTATAGCACTTGATAAAGGGTATAGTAATGGTGTTAGCATGTATCCGGGGGTGGGGGGGGGGGGGGGGGGGGGGGAGTGCACTCATGTATACAAGTTGTAATCATCCGCGAGAATCGACTCTCAAAAACTACCCTTAACCAGGATTCTCAAAGAAGGAAAAAGTGACCCTTAACATTCGAATCATACTCGTAGCATAGTTCCTCAAGATGGAGTTTGGACAGAAATGAAAGTACGAAGTAATTGTTTCATTCAGTCTTGTTAGTATATTTGTCTAGGCCTTACTGTTCTGGGCTATTTATACAATGATTTTTACACATGACTATCGGCCCAAGCAACCCTTAGCGCGGATTCAGATTCTCTGAAATTTGCGATTTGTATACCCTTAGCACGTGTCCGCGCGGACACGTGTTGTGGTCGGAAAAAACACCCTGAATCCGAGTTTTCGTACACGCGGATGATTACAACAATGAACCTGACTGCTCGCATCCCGGCCCCGGGTATGTATGCACCGTATTTCCTATATATGCAAACAATCATGCTCAAAAACAACCCTTCTTATACTCATCTAGTATTTGTTTTCAATGGGCAAATTGATACGGATGTGTAAGAGCCGCATGTTGAATAGGATGTTGATATCACCTTTCTATAACTTTCTGTCTAGGTTTTCTCTGAGTAAATTCCCTGAGCAGTTTTCGCCACTTAGAATATCCATAAGGTAATACGAAGATAATCTTTAGCCTTTCTCGTATACTTATGAGGCTCTCATAACATGTGGATAGAACTCGACATGGACTCCGCCATTGACTTTGGGGTAATAAGTGTGCTGCCTAACTGTAAAGTTATATCATAAGATACTCTACGTTGAAGGGTTGCCGAATGGTCTTGGATACTAAAGTTCCCGACGTTTTTTTACCATAAATCAGTAAAATAATTCACTTGGTGGATGTGTCCCTTGCGCATGTCAGACCCTACTCCAATCGCATCGTCACGTTTACGCATGGTCATTCTTATGAATAGCCGTGCAATTTGCAATGTTGGCTGTTTGGTTGGTAGATTAATTGGTAGATCAATGTGGTTGTGTTGGTATGGACACATTTGTAAAAGAAGTATCGGTATAATTGTATTGGTATTTGTTTTAGGATCTCGGCATGATCGATAGAATTGTATCGGTATGGTCCTGTAGTTATAGCAATAGGCCTATAATACATAATCTTCTGCTCGTTACTTCCATTACTGCTTAGGTCGTGTCAGGAAGGTCGATCGTTATTAGTTTGTTGTATCGTGTTCTGTAATTTCTGTGTCATTCGTCTCGATAAATGGGTGACGGTATAGTCATCATTAACATTGAGTATAAATAGGCAATGACGTTTCATCGGCATGGTCATGTAGGCACATGGTATCTTAATGGTCGTTTTTGAGTTTACGATTTATTAGGAGCTATTGTAATGTAGTTTTCTCGTTATCATTGTATTTGAAAAGTTAAGTTCCAAAAGGAGCTAGCTCACTATAAGTAAAATAGGAGAAAAGCAACGGGTTTTTTTAAATGAGGATGTTGCACTTCTTCGAGTATGCTTATTTTCTGCCCTATGAAAGATACCATACGTGGAAGCTTAACAACTGGTTTGATTTCATTCTTTGAGGTTCACTGTATTTCCTATGTCTTTCTTTATTTTCTGAAACGAGTGGATTTTCAGAAACCACTTTACCAAACAATCCCTATTTCAAAATAAGGTGCACCTGAAAGACAATGTAAAATCACATTGAAAACAGAAAACCGCATTCAAATACCTCTTACACTTTTTAAATTATGAATTTCATGAGAAAACTGTACATTTGGACAATTTGGCACATTTTGTGAAATAACAAAAAAAAATGTTCGTGTGCAATTTTCAAAACTATAATCCCATACACCTTATGTTTTCTTCATTGTATTTCATTAAGGACATTCCTATCAATGTTTTACTACGATAAAATAACCATATTTTCAACATTTTGGCTTTAAAATAGTGAATTATATACAAATTTCCGGAAATTTCTGAAAATTACCGAGGGGCATAACTTTGCTACAGATGTAGAAAAAGTGTAAAAGCTGTTTTTCGTAACTATCTTTCATGTTCTGCACATAACTCAGTTTCGACACAGAGTGAGTGAGCGCCTTTTGGAACTAATCTTTTAATTTGTATTGTTATTGTTTAGATATCCATTCGAAAGTGATGCCATGGTCATGTCGGTGCTGTCAATATTGCAACGATGCTTCGATGTACACCTCGCACATAAAGTCACTGACCAGGTACTTTGAGGTTGGCTAATTCAAAATAGATAATCGGTACCAAAAATCTGAGATATACATTAAATTATAAAATTCCTTATCCGCAGTTTGATACCTCATTCAACAAAATCGAATGAATACTTTTAAAGTTATGGCGATTTCAATGACCGCGCATAACAACAGCAAAGTTGCACTAGGTATAGGAAACATTGATTTGTGTGTGAGTATATCTCAGATTTTTGGTACCGATTATCTTTTTTGAATTAGCCAACCTCAAAGCACCTGGTCAGGGACTGTATGTGCTATAAGGGTGTATATGGTCATATAATTGTGCAGTTTTCATGGTGTAATGAAGGTACTATCGGTTAAGACAGGTCACATCCCTTAGAAATCCAAAAATCCTGGACATGTTAGCTATCGCCCTCGGTTGTTCTTTTACACCCTATTACACATGTTAGTGAGGAAGTGACATGATTCATTCGTGGCACGCAATTTTAGCTTACAATTATATATAAGCCATAGCCCGCTATTGGTGTTAGAACAATGAAGGACATTATTATTGCATTTGATTAATAAATTCACCAGTCGTAGAGCTTGAATCATTAGCATATCGGATAGAGAAAATTCTGAACAACGCTAGACATTTTCATTGAGAATTGTCTATCAGCGGAAAAAACAGTAGCCGATTCAATTGTCCCGGTGAATTCTTGACTGTCTGTATCATATTGTTTGTCTATGTGTTTGAACAAGCATTGAACTTCATCAATTCCTTAATAATTTAGTGTATATAGATCGTAAACATTGGTTCACTAAAACGTCTAATATAGTGACATTTGTAAGATCATTTAATCTATTTGTTTGAGAACTTAATACCTACAGATTATAATATTGCGCTTCTTCGGTAGTTGCCTCCTTTAGCTCAATTGGTAAGAGCATTGCGGATGATACAAAGGTTGCAGGTTCGAATCCGGTTTGGCTTGTTTTAAAATTAATTGAAACGGAATTTAGAAAAGCTAAACAAAACAAGTTAAACGGAGGCGTTCTGAAAATTATTCCTCTCTAAGGGGTGTGAAATGAAGGTATCGCAATTATTGTTTCGGTATAATAGGTATAGTCGGAACGATATGTTCCTATAGTATATTGATCTCAATTGGTTCTATTGGCATTGTCGTAGAATTATGGTATATAATTATACGAGGTATATATTTATTATATATATATTATCGGCATGGTTTGATATCGTTTCGTTATTGTCGTGATGTCATTGATGAGTCGTTACACTTATGTCAGTAGAGATGGTCGAATATAAAGGTGTGTGTTGTCTATTATAGTCATAGTCATTAATTTTAAAAGGTGTGTCGGTAAAGTCTTAACAGTGTCGTGAAACCCGGTTTGGTCTGACATTGTATTTTTGGTTGTATCGTTATCGTAGTTTTGTAATAGTCGTGGCGAATTGTTTAAATTGACATTCGAAACATTACATTTATAACGTTATTGTTTTATCAAGAAGGTTGTTTTCGTATGGTCGGTCGTATAGTGTTAGTCCTGTTGTATCATAAAGAAACGTATGGGAATACTGCAAGTCTTAATTATATATACACACTTAACAGGTTGTGGGAAAAAGTTAAATAAGCGACGGTTTAGGTTTAGTTGTAGTTGTAATGCTATACCGTCTAAGCACGACGCGAATATACCTCTACGGTTTCCATAGTGTTAGAAAAGTGTGTATCGTTAGGTGTTATTTCCTTTCTAATATATATATAATTGGCAGATGTTTGCATTGGCTTATGCATTCGTATTGATAGACTTGTCGTACAATCCATTATAAATTGGAATTGTCCAAACCATTTGTTCCTCATTCGTACAGCGGCTGCGTGACTCGTGTATATATATGCATTCATAAACAAGAGGACTTGATATATTATAATATTATAATAACAACAGTCTACGTGAATCTCTAATACTAGTACTAACAGATGGTTATACAGTCATCAAAAAAGTAACTATACAGGTAATAAATGGGCTTCTAACTCTTAAAATATATAACCTAAAAATATTAAATTATAAAGTTGTTGAGAAATTTGTCTTCTTTAATATGAAATAGGATCGGGTGATTATTGAGGAAGTGGCACTCAAAAATGTAAGGAGAAGTCCGATTTTATTGATCTTATTGATTACCGGTAGTGCAATTGGGGGATGCATGCGCAGGTTGGACAGTCGGCCGCATTGTTCCGATGGATCAATACGCCACACACACGCTACCTGTCATTCTCTCCCCCGTGTTGAAATGTAAAATGTGAATTTGAAATTGTGACTTTACCTTACATTTTGGATTGTCGCTTCTTAAATATTCAACCGATCCTAGCGTGCAATATCTCATATTAAAGAAGATAAATTTCTCAACAACTTTATGATTTAATATTTCTAGGTAGAATATATATTTTTAGAGTTAAAAGTACATTTATTACCTGTATAGTTACTTTTTTGATGACTGTATGGCATTATCTACTATATGATACCAGTGATTTCACGTGTGCATTCGCCTAGGTATAAGCAAATAAAGGTAAAATAAGTGACGCACTCAGTTTAGTCAATTATGATATAAGTACACTGTAATGTAACTTTGGCATATATGAATGTCCTGATGCTTTAAAAATCAAAAAGAGGAACAATCCTTTGAAACATTCTGAAAATATAATATGGTTCGTCCTGACTCATTTTTGTCGTCGGCTAATCATATACATGTACTTAAAAACAAAAACTATACTGTATGGTGCATCGGGAAGTGGTAAAACCACACTTATCATATGGGAATTTATGGTGTATAAGGAAGTCGAACCATAATAATTACGTGTAAATTCATGGACAGGTGTAACGGGAAGTGGCAAACACTATATTTATTACCAGTGAATACATGAGATATCGGAAGTGGAAAAGAAATATATTTATTATATGTGACTTCATGAGGTATCAGGAAGTGGGAAAACTACATTACGAGTGAATGATAAAACTGTGATCAAACAGAGATGATTATGATTTCGACTACGCTCATAGTATTTGAAAAATAAGTATCGAGTACTAATTAACACTATTCTCGTTTACACTCGTTAAGTGTGTAACTCATTATTTACATTATTACATTTTTAAAAACATGTTTGCTCTTACATCTGGTCTATTTATGAGGTGTATAATGAAAAAAGCTCATATAATTGAAATATTATTTCATCTAAGTAGCCTAATATATACAATTTAATGTTATCTCCAATAATATGTAATACGAATAATATGCATGCTTGGTTATCATGATTTTATGAGCACTTATGTGAAACAAATACAATATTAACTTAATACATTATATTTTCACAGATAATAAATACGAAATATGTCATCGTGTGGAATGGTTTCGAATTGTATTAATAACCTATTATAATCACCTGTCTGTCAGAAGAAGACAATATGAATAATATAATGATTATCAATTAATTGACTGACATACGTCACCTAAGGTGAAGAAAAACATGTTATTTTACATGCAAAATGCACTGTTATAACAAATCATAATTTATAGATTAATCATTTTCTATGACTGTTGAAGTGAATAGCTCCAATTATCGCTGACACTCCAGGGTTTGAAAATAGATAGGAAATTGATACTCATTGAAAATAGATCTGTACTTGTCACTTAAAGGCAATCATACCAAAATGATATGGTTTTATACTCAGGGGATTATAGTTTATCTTCGTGTATTGATGTGTTTTCGTTTACTGAACTACGATAGGTTACTCTTTCGTAAAGGACTCATCCAAAAAAATAGTCCTTTCAATAAATCATATCACGATCCGTGTTATGTGATGACGATGTCTAACTATACACCGTTGTTTTTTTAACATTTTAATTGATAATGTTAGTGTTTGACCCGTATAACGTGCAATAGCATGCTTAGGAGAGGATTAAAGCGACACCGGAAATAACGAAGTAGTAATCTTGTTATATTTTCTAATGTGAATGTTAAAAGGGGTCAAAACTGAAATGCTTTATTATACGCTGTTTACGATGTCTATATCAAGATTTCACTATAACACCTTTTGTTGTGCCAACCTGTTTCAGCGAAGAAAGAAGTCAACTTTGATACAGATGATTGTACCATCTACCCAGAGCCGCAAGAAAATAAATCATCCTGAATATTTAAACGAAAGCCTGCTTTTCAGATTAGTAACACTTCCTTAGTGCATATTGCTAAAGAGTTGGAATCAGATTCGTATTAATGCGTGGTCGAAGAAGGCTAGTTAATTCGCTTTCGGCTATTTAAATGTGAAGAAGGACTATTTCTATTTTGAAATTTAACAGCTCTCACACGTGGCCTCTTCTTATTTTCTTCTTGAATTACAATGCAATATATTGACCGTGCTTTTCATCCTTGATCTCGTAACGCGGCAAAAAGTTGTGTATATTATATTCAATTCTCTTCCGATTCTTTCTTCCTGTACTTTCCCTTTGTATTTTGCTAACGGAACAGGATCTGTCAGCAGTTTTCCTGTCTGTAATCCAAAACTGATTGAAATACGGTTGGGTGTAGATTATACTTTGAAGTAAGTGTGTGATTTAGTTAGTGTATAGGGCAAGGAGACCTGTCCATAACTGGACTGTGAAGTGCTCTAAATATCAGTTCATTGAATTTTTTGAATGAAAGGAGAGATGGTATTATAAATAAACATGAACAGCGAAGAAAATGGGTACAACGGTCTGAGAACAGGAGTTGAATTTTTCCATCGCAGGATTATGTACTGGAAATTAGAATTTACCTTAGAGAATATGGAATACATGTGGTATAAGTAGCGGAAAGAATACATTATACAGTAGAATACATATAAATCACGTCGTACATATTGCCCTATAGTTAGTTATTGTTATTTTAGAGAAGGACTTATTCTAGATATAAATATACAGAACCATTTATAATGATGTGTTTTATTTAGCGTTCTTTAAAAAAAGCCGCAAATAAATCAGATGCTAAATGAGTTTAGAATTATAGCAACACGAAAATGTACATGACTCACTTCAATAATATGGCAATAAAGATAGATCATGATAACGACTACGCAAATGAGCACCTTAATGGTTCGATGTCGGTTTAATGAGCACCCGTTAAACGTAGATAAATCAAATTCATCAATGATACTTTCGACGGTATTGAACAGTACCAATATTTATATCAATTTGCGCATAAAATATACTTGATCGCCGTAGTGTATATTTAAAACGGCCCTCTTTAAAGTGCACCTGCCATTACGAGAACTATAACAATACAAATATACTATAAAGCACTACGCAACTATAACGTATGACTGTATGTGTAAATGACTGATACGTAAGACGTATACATGTACGATAGCCGCCAAAGTAATATGTTGAATCACCATACGTACAGACAACCTTAACAATTGAACTGAGACCAATGCAAATGCTATTATACAAATATTTGCATATTTGTAATAGACTTTACAATGGTGCTTGTCAGGGGTCGCATTCTGACGCGTCTGCGCGTCCTAGACCTCTCAATTTCTTGTAGTGACGCGTCAGGTTTCAAATTTGAAAGAATTGTGGGTCCCGAGTCCCGATCAAAAGTGAAGGGACCCCTTAAATTTTACATATCCATCCTTTGCTCACGATATAAATTCATTTAAACTGTCCGTAAAAAAAGTAAGATTTTCAAATACTCAAACTTCAGGACCCGCAATTTCTTGGGGGACCCCTTAAATTTGCTTTTTGGAGTCCTACGGGGTCCTGAAAAATGTCATGGCACCTCTCATATTATTGATCCAGTGCTATCCCTGGTGGTTGTCCGTATTGTAATGCAAAAGTCACTTTTTGGTAACTATTATATTGTTATTAATTGGTCGTACGAGCCTTGCGAACTAGTTTTGCCATGTGGCCTAAGTATAGCGTGGTAAAGCAATACTATGAAACATATGCTAAATATGGTAATTGATACTTTAAACATGATATATACATCAATGCATGGTTTATAAGTTGAAATAGCGAATATATCGAGGATAATATGATTAAAAGCATGTGCTTGTAAATGTCATCAAATATGTTCGCGAAATAGCAGGCATCATTAGTTGTGTGATTCCAATATAAAATCCCACAAAACAATTAACGAGATGGGATACATAATGTTTATAGGGCGTGTGCGTGAAATGATTGAGACCGTATGATCCACGGGGACGTCTCGAAGTTCAACAACATTAGTGGAACTTTAAGAATAAAGCATCTATTATATTCAGTACAAATTATTGCTGTAACTATTAAGGGATCGTCTAAAACCATACCCGTGTGCACTTAATTACAAAGTATGCGCAGCATATCACGTCCCTCCCTCCCTCCCTGCCTGCCGAAATATCCCTTTTCGTGAATATCATACAACTCCCGCATGGGGGCCAGCAGGACGTACTAAATGTTGAGGGTAGGATGATTAAGATGCATTCGGCTGGTGAAGAAAAGCAAATTGGGTAGGGTTTACTCTACCAGAAACCTGAGAGGTTCTATATGAACTACATATTGATCGTTAACTCTATTTCGTAAGACCATTACATTACCGGAAATGCCATGAACATGATGAATGCACAATGTCATAGTTCTGTATAAGATACATAAACTGCTCACAAAAAGTATCGAAACAATTAGAAATGATCCAATATATAACGGCTCGAAAAGGTATGCATTAATCGAAGCAAATAACCAAGTGCATAATTTTATTCTGCGTATTTTGACACCTCGATCGTTGACATACGATGTTGCGGAGCAGAGTTATTGTCATTTCAATGATCGTGGGTCCAGTTTCAAAAGTGACACTCATTCCTATTGAAAAGCACGAATCTGATCATTCTTAACAGTAATGCAAACCTCTTTCTATAGGATGATTGTCACTTTTGAAACTGGACCCACGACCATTGAAATGACAATAACTCCGCTCCGCAACATCGTATCTCATCGATCGAGGTGTCAAAATACGCAGAACAAAATTATGCAATTGGTTATTTGCTCCGAATAATGCATACCCTTTCAAACCGTTATATATTGGATCATTTCTAAGTGTTTCGATACTTTTTGTGAGCAGTTTACATTAAAACGTGGTAAATTGTATGAATAAGCTATTTGTAATCGATTCTGAAACTCTTTCTGATACAGCAATATGTATTACTAAGATTATATAATCAAAATAGCGAATGGCGCAAAATCTTGCAAAGGATGGCATCACTCAACCAAGTTGGAGTGGACGCCAAAAAGTAAAGTAAAGTAAGTAATATAATCAAATTATCAATATTATATTTAATGGATGTAGCGTATACTACTCCTTATACCTTAGTGTCGCCAACGGTCGATGCTTTTGTGTAAGCAGTGTACGCATATGATGAGCCTTTTGGGTGGTGATCGTGTTGCGAACAGCTGAATGCCCTTTGAAAAGCTAGTCGGTATCTTTTATTGGTTACGCTATATAGGTACGGATTAGTAGCCGAATTCAGCAGAGTTGTTAGTTTAGATATCCATGAGAGGATCTGTTTCTCTTGCAAAGATAAGAAACCACGTGAATTGATTTCTTTACTTAAACTGTTGAGATTGGTGATGCAATATGGCATAAGACATACGAAGAACACCACAGTGTTGACTATTAACATCCGGGCAACTTGGTCTCGATTATCGGACACAAGTCTATTAGAACAAGACGGTGAACCGTTCTCAGTAGAGATTGTTCTTCGACTTAGAATTGCAACAATACGACCGTACATACAGGTGTTTAAAAGGAAAGCAAAAATGAACTGTGCTGGATCAATGGCATACAACGCCATGTCGCACCAGGCGCAAGTACCACGGCATACGGGTACTTGAACAGGATAATCAACGTATGGTTTTTCTGCAGGCCAATCGATGCATACTATCTCCGGATTTCCATACGGAGCTGCAAATCCAGTCATTATAAGAGCAAAACCCCATGCCATACATACAAGGCGAAGTGACCGTCTAGTTCCCGTAATTATATGATGCTGAAGTGGATGACATATTGCCAGGTATCTTTCAGTGGCTACAAGAGTTACAAGCCAGACAGAAGCAAAATAGCAGAGATATACCACGAAGTTGGGCAGTGCACAGCCAAAACTGGTAGCGAACACAAAGTTAACATCCTGGGGTGCATCAAGACATCTTCTTTGATCCTCTCTAGTGAGATAGAAAAACCGAATCAGTTGATGTCCCCATTCTTTGATTTTGGTTACGCATGTACGGTCCACAATATTTAGACTCGAAGAGGTGTTTGCCAATCATGGTGACATTTTAGTTGGTTACTTCAGCACTGCTTTGCACCATTGTTAATGTATTAGTACGTAAGACAGACCTTAAACGTATACTTTCTAAATACCCACATGGAAACGAGTTTGTAGTGTTTCTTAGTTGAGTTTGCAAAGTCAATTAAACTCTATCTTTATAACCAATGTGATCCACGTGTGAAGATGGTTGATAGTTACCGGGACAGAGATAGCTACCAATAGTGGATAAGACGCCGGTCTCACGATGCAAAGGTTGTGAGTTCGAGCCCCGCTACGGCCAACATGTTTGTATCCTAAGTGCAATAATCCGAGCACGTTAAAAGGTCACAAACTCCTTCGTAAAGAGTAGGGGATCATCCCGGTCTGTGTCTGTATACTCATTTCCCTAGGTTACAGGGAAGTTGGCGTTACGTCCTAACTTGAAGGATCCTGCTATATCGATGTAGATGTAGATGTAGATGAAGCCACTTACAAGTGAGAAAAGACGAATACCCTTCCCATAGTTTCCCCAAGCTTCGCCCTTGGATGTAGCAAACATAAAAAAATGAATGGTCCTCCCTTATCAATCGATCCGAAGTCGCTATAACATATTTTTCGCCTTGCCTATCCATACAACAATATGATCCACAGCAAAATTATAAGAGTGGATGGTCCAAAGCGAAGAACAGCGTAAAATTGCTCTTTCTCAATCTTTATGAATACGGATTGCATTATGTTCATTGTACCATTAATCATCAATCAATGAACAATAGCTGTTTGACCATTTGATTTTCGATTTCCAGGTTGTATTAAATAGCATTTGTTTCATTCCCTTCAGAAAATTGAATAATTTAAAGTGTATAGGACATGTTAAAGCTACAAGAAGGTTCAGGTTTTCTATCAGTGTTGAGTGACAGGAAAGCTGTGAACATTTCCTGTTCCGAGAGCAAAAATAAATTTGTATAGAGAGAGTAGAGTAAATGAAAGGAAAGGAAGGGAATCGACTATGATATACGCACCTTTCCGCCGCGTTACGAGATCACGAGCGCAATGAGAGAGCACTGTCAATATAATAATAATGATTCGTAAAAGTAGAGGCCCCGTGGGAGGGCTGATCAATTTCAAAATGAATATAGATCTTCTTCATGTTATAATACGAGCTATTAAAACCGAGGCCTGTTACAAGTCAATTTCACTGGTTTCTGCACAGTGAATGCGATAACGTTGGCAGGCTGACTTCTTTCTTCGCAGAAACAGGTGGTCACAACATATGGCGTTTTAGTGAAAGTTTGATATAAAAATCGTCATTAGAATATAATTAATAATTAGTGGATTGACCCTTTCGCATAAATATTTGATTATATTACGAGATTACTTTGTCGTAATTTCCGGCGCCACAAAATGAGCGTTAAGTCGCCAGTGTGCATTAGGAGATATGGTCCAATGAACATGCCAAAAAACAATACAAAACAAAGGAATATTTGTCTTTCAATTTGATTTTTGATCAGGAATACATTGAGGAATTATGACATGTTGCATATCATTTTAAAGCTTGTTTTCTGGGCATTCTAAATCTGGATAAATCTCAGAATCTAATGTTCCGACTTAACTCTGATTTTGTGATGACAGGTCTCATATGCTATTATAAACTAAATTATATATTATTGTCAACAGATACGGAGGGGCTCATGAATTTGGACCCACAATTTAGGGGTTGGTTAAATTCGTAAAACAGGATTTATTATTTATGGTCGACTTATGCGGTTGTTATAAGTATCCATTGAATGCATGAGGTATCTGGAAACGGGAAAACTACATTAAATACATATGAGGTAAAACTCAGTTATGCGACCGATGAGAAATGTTGACAATCAACAGTATGCACACTATGCGAGTAATCGCTTGAATTATCACGGACTAAACCTGAATAGAAAAACACGTTGTCATTCACTTACTGTGTAATATCAGACTATATCCTTAGGATATAACAAAGAATCGTAAATAGCTTCACGTGTATTTGGGGAAATCTGAAATGTCAGGGAGAATTGGTGATTTTGTGAAGCTATCTTCTAAAATATAATTGCTTAAGTTGATATTGTTCGCTAAAACCAGAACTCGTGTCAATGAATCTACATGTTGATTTGCATGTATAGCTTACTTAAAAGAAATACATTACTCAATTATATCATGAAACCATAATTTGTCATTATAATCTTTTTTTCATTTAAACAGTATAAACGACTATTTAACTGATTTTTATTTTGTAAGGAAAGAACCCGTGAAAAGAAAATATTTGGATCCACTATAAAGAGTGTCAACATTCATCCTCACACGAATTACTAGGTCTGGGTAAGGTGGCATTCTCAATTTTGTTTTCGTCAAAATGAGCGCAGGGGATGTAAAAGCGACCACTCCTACGCCCTAGGTCACTGTTCTTTGCGTTTTAGCGCGATCGGCGACCACCCTACCTTAGGAGGACGAGGGTTTTAATGCTTAATGCTTCTGCAGGTAGCTTTAGTTAATTGATCATATCTCAAGATTGACAAAACCAAATTTGATGAAATAAACGGTATATGAAAGCTAAGCGATTAGTCTATCAAAATGTATACAATTGTTACACCAAATTCTAGAAGTTCATGGTCAATAAATTTGGTACACACTTGCACGGGTTTTTTCGAGACACCCTGTACATGCTAAAATGGATCACTTTCCATGGCTTTGAATTAAATGTAATTTGAAAGCGCCCGCGGGGATCCGATGTTTATGAGCAATAAACTTGAACAAGATAATGATGTACGATAAAATTTGCGTGAAACAAATGAGGTGCGAGATTGCTTGGGACAATGTATGCCAAATGCTTAAAAATGTGAAGCACATGTTGTCGGCAAACGCAGTTTTAAAATATATTTTGTGAAATATAAAGAAAAAAAAAGAAGAAAAACCATGCTTCTTCAAATCATATCTTGTGATTACAAAGTCCCATTATCTTCAACATAGTATCATCTCAAAGCTTAAAACTTAATCTTTCGAGTCATACCAATAATTCAGATTTGACTCGGGCCTTCAACATGTTCATTTTGACGTCACGGGTCACAACTGTGACGGTGTGAAGCTAGAGTGCTCAATCGACTTCCACAAGCCGAATTCTTCATCAACAAGTATTCAAATATTACGATTTTACCATTATTTTATTAAGCGAGATCACACCAAAAGACTTTGTGACAAGGGTATTTCATCGTCCCAATATCCCACCCGTCGTTGACGGCAATAAATGGTAATTTCAAAACACGTTCATTTGGCTATCATCTTAAACACCTTCTGGTAATGTCATTACAAATGAATATATTGTCATCTGATCAGCTGCCCTGAGCATTAGTCTGATATTAACTACTAACTGTATTTCCCCCTAAAAGCCCTACCATAATACGACAGATTATTTTGGTTTCATTTATAACATATTTAATCTAATTTAAATTCGACAAACTGCCAATGCATGCCTGATGTTAAACTCCCATGGAATTTGAAATTTGCAATGGACAAACGCGTCCCCATAGCTTAATCAACTTCATGTTTTGCACTCAATTCACACGATCCAATTACTCGTTATGTATTACTACATGTACACGTATGTCTATAATTGATTCTGCGTAATCTAGGGCAGATATTTATTTCTAATAATCGTTATAACGATCACACACATACCGACAAATTAATTGAATATATTATGCCATTAAGCCATACGGGTTAGGACTAAAATGTAACAGCAGGATGTAGACACATAGCATATAAAAATATGATGTTATCCAATTATGTTTTGTTTATGGCACTTGATAAAGGGTATAGTAATGGTGTTAGCATGTATCCGGGGGGGGGGGGGGGGACCTCATGTATAAAAGTTGTAATCATCCGCGAGAATCGACTCTCAAAAACTACCCTTAACGCGGATTCTCAAAGAAAGAAAAAGTGACCCTTAACATACGAATCATACTCGAAGCATAGCAAGGATATAGTTCCTCAAGTTACGCGGATTCACATTCTCTGAAATTTGCGATTTGTATACCCTTAGCACGGGTCCGCGCGGGCACGTGTTGTGGTCGAAAAAACACACCCTGAATCCGAGTTTTTGTTCACACGGATGATTACAACTATAAACCTGACTGCTCGCACCCCGGCCTCCGGGGTATGTATGCACCGTATTTCCTATATATGCAAACAATCATGCTCGAAAACAACCCTTCTTATACTCATCAAGTATTTGTTTTCAATGGGCAAATTGATACGGATGTGTAAGAGCCGCATGTTGAATAGGATGTTGATATCACCTTTCTATAACTTTCTGTCTAGGTTTTCTCTGAGTAAAGGTAATATGAAGATAATCTTTAGCCTTTCTCGTATACTTATGAGGCTCTCATAACATGTGGATGGAACTTGGCAATGGACTCCGCCAATGACTTTGGGGTAATAAGTGTGCTGCCTAACTGTAAAGTTTATATCATAACGTACTCTACGTTGAAGGGTTGCCGAATGGTCTTGGATACTAAAGTTCCCGACGGTTTTTTTACCATAAATCAGTAAAATAATTCACTTGGTGGATGTGTCGACTAATAGACCCTTGCGCATGTCCGACCCTACTCCAATCGCATCGTCACGTTTACGCATGGTCATTCATTTCTATCTTTGCCCGCGTAGTAAAACTACAAGAGCAGCAGCTTCATAATAAACCTAGCTCCGGTGTCGTTTCCACCATATAACGAATCAATACTGACGAATTTATATGCTGCCGTCGGTCTGCGCTGACATCTCGCTCTGAATGATTTATACCTTACACTTTAAATCTTGTGATAGCCAAGAGCGTAACCACGAACTTAGTGTCCTGATTAACAGCACAAGTTGATATTGACGCAGGGGACATATCGGAGCAATTATGAGCTAAACCGTGTAAAACGTTAAGCGCTGGAAATTAATCAATTTAACGTTTAGTACACTGGGCAGATGTTTATATTCGCAATTGGAAACGAACCAGAATAAGGTGGTAACATACGTTCCAAATGGAGAGTGATTATCAAAGCCCGATTTATGAACAGCGATGTGAAACCAATTTTAGTTTTGAACAAGCTGAAGAGTATATGTATACGGCACCTAATCGTATGTTTGTAACAATCGGCGTACCCATCGTATTAATCGTCGGGCTTGCTGGTAATTTTGGATTTCTGTTTGTGTTATATCGCATTAAACCTATGCGTAATATCACAAATTTCTATTTAGCCAATGTGTCTGTAGCGGATTCATGTCTGCTTATTATGAGCGCATTACAATACTTCTGGACTTATTCCCATTCTCCATTAGATGTTAACTTTGTGTTCGCTACCAGTTTTGGCTGTGCACTGCCCAACTTCGTGGTATATCTCTGCTATTTTGCTTCTGTCTGGCTTGTAACTCTTGTAGCCACTGAAAGATACCTGGCAATATGTCATCCACTTCAGCATCATATAATTACGGGAACTAGACGGTCACTTCGCCTTGTATGTATGGCATGGGGTTTTGCTCTTATAATGACTGGATTTGCAGCTCCGTATGGAAATCCGGAGATAGTATGCATCGATTGGCCTGCAGAAAAACCATACGTTGATTATCCTGTTCAAGTACCCGTATGCCGTGGTACTTGCGCCTGGTGCGACATGGCGTTGTATGCCATTGATCCAGCACAGTTCATTTTTGCTTTCCTTTTAAACACCTGTATGTACGGTCGTATTGTTGCAATTCTAAGTCGAAGAACAATCTCTACTGAGAACGGTTCACCGTCTTGTTCTAATAGACTTGTGTCCGATAATCGAGACCAAGTTGCCCGGATGTTAATAGTCAACACTGTGGTGTTCTTCGTATGTCTTATGCCATATTGTATCACCAATCTCAACAGTTTAAGTAAAGAAATCAATTCACGTGGTTTCTTATCTTTGCAAGAGAAACAGATCCTCTCATGGATATCTAAACTAACAACTCTGCTGAATTCGGCTACTAATCCGTACCTATATAGCGTAACTAATAAAAGATACCGACTAGCTTTTCAAAGGGCATTCAGCTGTTCGCAACGCGATCACCACCCAAAAGGCTCATCATATGCGTACACTGCTTACACAAAAGCATCGACTGTTGGAGACACTAAGGTATAATAATTAGTATACGCTACATCCATTAAAATATAATATTGATAATTTGATTATATACTTACTTTACTTTACTTTTTGGCGTCCACTCCAACTTGGTTGAGTGATGCCTTCCTTTGCAAGATTTTGCGCCATTTGCTATTTTGATTATATAATCTTAGTAATACATACCGCTGTATCAGAAAGAGTTTCAGAATCGATTACAAATAGCTTATTTATACAATTAACCACGTTTTAATGCATGTATCTTATACTGAACTATGACATTGTCCGGTAATGTAATGGTCTTACGAAATAGAGTTAACGATCAATATGTAGTTCATATAGAACCTCTCAGGTTTCTGGTAGAGTAAACCCTACCCAATTTGCTTTTCTTCACCAGCCGAATTCATCTTAATTATCCTACCCTCAACATTTAGTACGTCCTGCTGGCCCTCATGTTGGAGTTTTATGATATTTACGAACAGGGATATTTCGGCATGCACCATTCACATTACTCAAGGAGGGAGGGACGTGATATGCTGCGCATACTTTGTAATTAAGTGCACACGGGTATGGTTTTAGACGATCCCTTAATAGTTACAGCAATCATTTGTACTGAATATAATCGCTGCTTTGTTCTTAAAGTTCCACTAATGTTGTTGAACTTTTGGAGACGTCCCCGTAGATAGATCACACGGTATCAATCATTTTTACTCACACGCCCTATATATATTATGCATCCCATGTCGTTAATTGTTTTGTGGGATTTTGTATTGAAATCACACAACTAATGATGCCGGCTATTTCGCGAACATATTTGATGACATTTACAAGCATAAGCCTATAATCACATTATCCTCGATATATTCGCTATTTCAACTTATAAACCATGCATTGATGCATATATATGTGTATATTTAATTATCTTTTAACCTATCTTTAATGTACTTTGATTGGTATTTTTTATTATGCTTATCTTTTATATTATATAATTCCTGTACAGCGCATTGATCGTGTTTTTTGAAATGCGCTTAATAAATCACGTTTTCATTCATTCATTAAAGTACGCTCGTATCAATTACCATACTGGCTTATTAGCACGTTTAATAGTATGGCTTTACTTCACTATACTTAGGCCACACTGCAAACCTAGTTCGCAAGGCTCGTACGAACAATTAATAACAATAGTTGCCAAAAGTATTGTTTGCATTACAATACGGACAAGTTCAAGCACCAATGTAAAGTCCACTAAAAATATGCAAATATTTGTATAATAGCATTTGCATTGGTTTCAGTTCAATTGTTGTCTGTAGGTATGCTGATGCAACATATTACTTTGGCGGCTATCGTACATGTCTTACGTATCAGTCATTTACACATACAGTCATACGTTATAGTTGCGTAGTGTATTGTTATAGTTCTCGTAATGGCAGGTGCACTTTAAAGAGGGCCGTTTTAAATATACACTACGGCGATCAAGTATATTTTATGCGCAAATTGATATAAATATTGGTACTGTTCAATGTCGTCGAAAGTATCATTGATGAATTTGATTTATCTACGTTTAACGGGTGCTCATTAAACCGACATCAAACCATTAAGGTGCTCATTTGCGTAGTCGTTATCATGATCTATCTTTATTGCCATATTATTGAAGTAAATCATGTACATTTTCGTATTGCTATAATTCTAACTCATTTAGCATCTGATTTATTTGCGGCTTTTTTTAAAGAACGCTAAATAAAACACATCATTATAAATGGTTCTGTATATTTATATCTAGAATAAGTCCTTCTCTAAAATAACAATAACTAACTATAGGGCAATATGTACGACGTGATTTATATGTATTCTACTGTATAATGTATTCTTTCCGCTACTTATACCACATGTATTCCATATTCTCTAAGGTAAATTCTAATTTCCAGTACATAATCCTGCGATGGAAAAATTCAACTCCTGTTCTCAGGCCGTTGTACCCATTTGCTTCGCTGTCCATGTTTATTTAAAATACCATCTCTCTTTTCATTCAAAAAATTCAATGAACTGATATTTAGAGCACTTCACAGTCCAGTTATGGACAGGTCTCCTTGCCCCATACAATAACTAAATCACACACTTACTTCAAAGTATAATCTACAACACAACCGTACTGCAATCAGTTTTGGGTTACAGACAGGAAAGCTGCTGACAGATCCTGTTCCGTTAGCAAAATACAAAGGAAAAGTACTTTTTGCCGCGTTACGAGATCAAGGATGAAACAAGAAAAGCACGGTCAATATATTGCATTGTGCTTTAAGAAGAAAATAAGAAAAGGCCACGTGTGAGAGCTGTTCAATTTCAATATAGAAATAGTCCTTCTTCACATTTAAATAGCCGAAAGCGAATTAACTAGCCTTTTTCGACCACGCATTAATACGAATCTGATTCCAACTCTTTAGCAATATGCACTAAGGCAGTGTTACTAATCTGAAAAGCAGGCTTTAGTTTAAATATTCAGGATGATTTATTTTCTTGCGGCTCTGGATGGATGGTACAATTATCTGTATCAAAGTTGACTTCTTTCTTCGCTGAAACAGGTTGGCACAACAAAAGGTGTTATAGTGAAATCTTGATATAGACATCGTAAACAACGTATAATAAAGCATTTCAGTTTTTACCCCTTTCACATTCACATTAGAAAATATAACAAGATTACTCCTTCGTTATTTCCGGTGTCGCTTTAATCATCTGCTAAGCATGCTATTGCACGTTATACGGGTCAAACACTAACATTATCAATTAAAATGTTAAAAAATGGTATACGTATATGTGCCTACCTTTTGGGGTAGATAGCGATGGGGTGGTTTTTATTACACACCAAAGCGCCCAATTGGCATACATTTGGTGTATTTTGAGGCATTTTTGGTAAAAAGCGCCCAATTTGTGCATAATTGGGTGCTTTTCTAACAAAATTGGTATATTGATGGGGGGGAAATCGGCCAAAAATAGGTATAGAGAAAGTCACATTTTCGAAGTCCGGGAGGCACATCCACGTACGATTTTGGCGAAAGAACCCCCCGGGAGTTAGACATCGTCATCACATAACACGGATCGTTATATGATTTATTGAAAGGACTATTTTTTTGGATGAGTCCTTTACGAAAGAATAACCTATTGTAGTTCAGTAAACGAAAACACATCAATACACGAAGATAAACTATAATCCCCTGAATATAAAACCATATCATTTTGATATGACTGCCTTTGAGTGACTAGTACAGATCTATTTTCAATGAGTATCAATTTCCTATCTATTTTCAGAGCCCTGGAGTGTCAGCGATAATTGGAGCTATTCACTTTAACAGTCATAGAAAATGATTAATCTATCAATTATGATTTGTTATAACAGTTCATTTTGCATGTAAAATAACATGTTTTTCTTCGCCTTATGTGACGTGTGTCAGTCAATTAATCGATAAGATATCATTATATTATTCATATTGTCTTCTTCTGACAGACAGGTGATTATATAAGGTTATTAATACAATTCGAAACCATTCCACACGATAACATATTTCGTATTTATTATCTGTGAAAATATAATGTATTAAGTTAATATTGTATTTGTTTCACATAAGTGCTCATAAAATCATGATAACCAAGCATGCATATTATTCGTATTACATATTATTGGAGATAACATTAAATTGTATATATTAGGCTACTTAGATGAAATAATATTTCAATTATATGAGCTTTTTTCATTATACACCTCATAAATAGACCAGATGTAAGGGCAAACATGTTTTTAAAAATGTAATAATGTAAATAATGAGTTACACTTAACGAGTGTAAACGAGAATAGTGTTAATTAGTACTCGATACTTAAATTTTGAAATACTATGAGCGTAGTCGAAATCATAATCATCTCTGTTTGATCACAGTTTTATCATTCACTCGTAATGTAGTTTTTCCACTTCCTGATACCTCATGAAGTCACAATAATAAATATATTTCTTTTCCACTTCCGATATCTCATGTATTCACAGGTAATAAATATAGTGTTTGCCACTTCCCGTTACACCTGTCCATGAATTCACACGTAATTATTATGTTTCGACTTCCTTATACACCATAAATTCCCATATGATAAGTGTAGTTTTACCACTTCCCGATGTACCATACAGTATAGTTTTTGTTTTTAAGTACATGTATAATATGATTAGCCGTCGAAAAAAAGAGTTATATTTTCAGAATGTTTCAAAGGATTGTTCCTCATTATAATTTTTAAAGCAGCAGGACATTCATAGATGCCAAAGTTACATTACAGTGTACTTATATCATAATTGACTTAACTGAGTGCGTCACTTACGTTACCTTTTGCTTATACCTAGGCGAATGCACACGTGAAATCACTGGTATCGTAAAGTAGATAATGCCATATAACCATCTGTTATTACTAGTATTAGAGTTTAACGTAGACTGTTGTTATTATAATATTATAATATATCAAGTCCTCTTGTTTATGAATGCATAAACGAGTCACGCAGCCGCTCTATAAATGAGGAACAAATGGTTTGGACAATTCCAATTATAGTTGAACATATTGAATGGAATTGTATGACAAGTCTATCAATACGAATGCATATAAGCCAATGCAAACATCTGCCAATTATATATATTAGAAAGGAAATAACACATAACGATACACACTTTTTAACACTATGGAAGCCGTAGAGGTATATTCGCGTCGTGCTTAGACGGTATAGCCTCACAACTACAACTAAATCTCTAATTTAACTTTGTCCCACAACCTGTTAAGTGTGTATACTGCCCGCCACAAACTCGTCTCCACACCCATCACTCTTTATTCTACGTATAAAAATTAAGACTTGCAGTATTACCATACGTATCTTCATGATACAATAGGACTTACACTATACGACCGACCATACGAAAACAACCTTCTTGATACAACAATAACGTTATAAATGTAATGTTTCGAATGTCAATTTAAACAATTCGCCACGACTATTACAAAACTACGATAACGATACAACCAAAAATACAATGTCAGACCAAACCGGGTTTCACGACACTGTTAAGACTTTACCGACACACCTTTTAAAATTAATGACTATGCCTATAATAGACAACACACACCTTTATATTCGACCATTCTGTGTAACGACTCATCAATGAATCAATGACATCACGACAATAACGAAACGAAATCAAACCATGCCGATAATATATATATAATAAATATATACCTCGTATAATTATATACCATAATTCTACGACAATGCCAATAGAACCAATTGAGATCAATATACTATAGGAACATATCGTTCCGACTATACCTATTATACCGAAACAATAATTGCGATACCTTCATTTCACACCCCTTAGAGAGGAATAATTTTCAGAACGCCTCCGTTTAACTTGTTTTGTTTAGCTTTTCTAAATTCCGTTTCAATTAATTTTAAAACAAGCCAAACCGGATTCAAACCTGCAACCTTTGTATCATCCACAATGCTCTTACCAATTGAGCTAAAGGAGGCAACTACCGGAGAAGCGCAATATTATAATCTGTAGGTATTAAGTTCTCAAACAAATATATTAAATGATCTTACAAATGTCACTATATTAGACGTTTTAGTGAACCAATGTTTACGATCTATATACGCTAAATTATTAAGAAATTGATGAAGTTCAATGCTTGTTCAAACACATAGACAAACAATATGATACAGACAGTCAAGAATTCACCGGGACAATTGAATCGGCTACTGTTTTTCCGCTGATAGACAATTCTCCATGAAAATGTCTAGCGTTGTTCAGAATTTTCTCTATCCGATATGCTAATGATTCAAGCTCTACGACTGGTGAATTTATTAATCAAATGCAATAATAATGTCCTTCATTGTTCTAACACCAATAGCGGGCTATGGCTTATATATAATTGTAAGCTAAAATTGCGTGCCACGAATGAATCACGTCACTTCTCACTAACATGTGTAATAGTGTGTAAAAGAACAACCGAGGGCGATAGCTAACATGTCCAGGATTTTTGGATTTCTAAGGGATGTGACGTGTCTTAACCGATAGTACCTTCATTACACCATGACAACTGCACAATTATATGACCATATACACCGTTATAGCACATACAGTCCCTGACCAGGTGCTTTGAGGTTGGCTAATTCAAAATAGATAATCGGTACCAAAAATCTGAGATATACTCACACACAAATCAATGTTTCCTATACCTAGTGCAACTTTGCTGTTGTTATGCGCGGTCATTGAAATCGCCATAACTTTAAAAGTATTCATTCGATTTTGTTGAATGAGGTATCAAACTGCGGATAAGGAATTTGATAATTTAATGTTTATCTCAGATTTTTGGTACCGATTATCTATTTTGAATTAGCCAACCTCAAAGTACCTGGTCAGTGACTTTATGTGCGAGGTGTACATCGAAGCATCGTTGCAATATTGACAGCACCGACATGACCATGCCATCACTTTCGAATGGATATCTAAACAATAACAATACAAATTAAAAGATTAGTTCCAAAAGGCGCTCACTCACTCTGTGTCGAAACTGAGTTATGTGCAGAACATGAAAGATAGTTACGAAAAACATCTTTTAAACTTTTTCTACATCTGTAGCAAAGTTATGCCCCTCGGTAATTTTCAGAAATTTCCGGAAATTTGTATATAATTCACTATTTTTAAGCCAAAATGTTGAAAATATGGTTATTTTATCGTAGTAAAACATTGATAGGAACGTCCTTAATGAAATACAATGAAGAAAACATAAGGTGTATGGGATTATAGTTTTGAAAATTGCACACGAACAATTTTTTTTGTTATTTCACAAAATGTGCCAAATTGTCCAAATGTACAGTTTTCTCATGAAATTCATAATTTAAAAAGTGTAAGAGGTATTTGAATGCGGTTTTCTGTTTTCAATGTGATTTTACATTGTCTTTCAGGTGCACCTTATTTTGAAATAGGGATTGTTTGGTAAAGTGGTTTCTGAAAATCCACTCGTTTCAGAAAATAAAGAAAGACATAGGAAATACAGTGAACCTCAAAGAATGAAATCAAACCAGTTGTTAAGCTTCCACGTATGGTATCTTTCATAGGGCAGAAAATAAGCATACTCAAAGAAGTGCAACATCCTAATTTAAAAAAACCCGTTGCTTTCCTCCTATTTCACTTATAGTGAGTTAGCTCCTTTTGGAACTTAACTTTTCAAATACAATAATAACGAGAAATCTACATTACAATAACTCCTAATAATACCGCAAAATAAAAACGACCATAAAGATATCACGTACCTAAATGACCATGCCAATGAAACGTCATTGCCTATTTATACTCAATGTTAATGATGACCATACCGTCACCCATTTATCGAGACGAATTTACCAAAAAACAATGACACAGAAATTACAGAACACGATACAACAGACTAATAATGATCGACCTTCCTGACACGACCTAAGCAGTAATGGAAGTAACGAGCATAAGACTATGTATTATTATAGGCATATTGCTATAATTACAGGACCATACCGATACAATTCTATCGATCATACCGAGATCCCAAAACAAATACCAATACAATCATACCGATACTTCTTTTACAAACGTGTCCATACCACGACAACCACGTTGATCTACCAATTAATCTACCAACCAAACAGCCAACATTGCAATTGCACGGCTATTCATAAGACTATTCCGATATTAAGGGAGGCTATTATATCTTCTCATCGGAGTTTGTAAATTAAGATTTTTGATTTGAAACTAACTAGATACCATCTAATAAGCTCGTGAAACATACAACTGAACTTACAGAATTCTTCCAGAAAATCGCCGATTTCCTTTGAGATATCGGCAAAGCATTGTAGATTGTGTGGATACCTCCCCTAAGACCATGCTCGACAATACAATTGCGAACATAAGAGCCACACAGACAGGACCAAACCAACACGACAATACAATTGCGAACATAAGAGCCACACAGACAGGACCAAACCAAAACGACCTTGTCAATAGCACCAAATGGTACCAAAAATAATGATACCGAAGCATATCAACCTGACTTATATTATATTTTCCCAAAACGACTAGTAAAGAAACGGTGCGACCATATTGACCATTATTACAAAAAAAAACCGATTCAAAAGACCACGCTATCATCGATATATTGGTAGGGGAGAAGCAATAATATAATCCTTGAAAATCCTTGAATACATATACGATATACAATTATGTCGATTTATATAGATACAAAAGATGACTACAAATCGTCGGGCGCATCACATATCTCTTATTTGTTTAAAATTTGTTTAGAATAGTTGGATTATCAAATCCTCACAAAACGCAATACACATGGTAGTTCAACTGCCAGCCAGCAAGTCTTTTGTATGTATTTATTTAATATCAAATAATTAACCCATTTAACTTCCGTCCGTATGTGGTTCGTCTTATACAATGGACACTATGGCTACGTCACCATATATGAAACACTACACATGGCGTATCTATAGCGTTTAGTGATAGTTATGACGCAACACATGCGGGTTTATCTATGTCGTATATGTAGACAAACGGGGCTTAGTTGAAAATATTAACGTTTAACAAACTAACTTACAACTTTAGCACAAAAAAGCAGAGTTTTCACTATTACTGAGCTTATCATATTACTAAAATGTCTTAGCTCTGCTCGATCTTGCTAAAACGTAAGCAAGCGGCTTCAAACGATATATCGATTGCGTTTTCTAGAATTATGTGCATTATTACGAATGATATGCTATGTTTTGTCAAATTGCTAATGTATGTGTAACCGTCATTTCATAAGGAAAACATTCTAGCTCAAAACACGAAGATGGATATATAATATTATTGTACAAACAATACAACTAGAGTGACATGGTAGTATCACTGGGATCATGAACATTCTGTATTCTAGAATACATAATCTAACAGAATTCCAAGTTAACATTTGCTGTTTAATCCGTCGGAATACGTGAATTAATGCTGAGCATGGTAATTATCATTGCCATGCTGAGGTCATGCATCACATGTTACTAATATGTGATTCTACATGTATTGACTGTACTGTAACAGTAAGAGCATATCTTGTCATTCATATATATATATTACATTCTGCTTTACCGTTAATTATCGACAATTCAAGTATTTTATACAATGGCAATAGTTTAAATCTTTATTGCCAAACTTATTGATGGTTGAATGTACATAATTAGTTGTTTTCGTGTTACTGTTTGATTTTTGTTTGTTTTGTGTTTTCCTTTGCAAAAAAACGGAACACACTTTTACATTACTATAGGACTGAGCATATTTCATCAACGCTTCAACTCATTCCCACTTTCCATATAAGATATGCGTATAAGTGTTCGTGATATAATTCGCTGGTTCTCCCTTATCCTCCCGCCATAAAAAACATAGGTCGGAGCCAATATGACACGCGTAGCGGTGGCAAGCTCTGATCGTTGTGGAGTTTGCTCAGTAATCAATCTTTTTGATGTAATAATTATTGTTAACATGTTGTTGCTAATACGATTTTGATTTTACGACTTTGATTAATAAATATTTAAAGTTGATGAATGATAAATGTGTATAAAGTTGACAGTATGAGCATGGTTATAATTTAAGTAATTTATCACAATTTAAACTTAGGCTAAGTAACAAAAAATAACATGTTACTCGTCCACGCCCGCTCTGATTTTGGACGCCGCACCGATTTGTTTGTTATTTGTTATTAAAAATAAATAAAAATACAATTAAAAAAATCAAAAAAAAAATCGTTATCCTAACTCTCACACCTATTATCAAGTGTATCCTTCATTTTTATTTACCAATGTCACCATCTATTGTGCATGATTTTGAGGACTTACATGCAATCAAATCTGGTGATACATGCTCCTCATTTTGTGACTAATTATGTTTAGATTTAAGAATGAAAAACTTTTATTGATATTGCTGGAATGCCAGCTTTGGATAAAATATTGATATTTCCTTATGACGTGGGGGCTGATCAGGGATCATTGCAGCCTGCCATAATTGTTATATTTTAAATTGGTTTCAATCGACTTAAGTCAGGTATTTTGGGATTTCATTACAACATAAGAATATACTTTAACAATAGTGTTGCTTATTTGCATGCGTATTTGCATGCGACATCAACTTTATAGTTGGTGCAATAAAACAATCCTAAATCGATCACACACTATTTATTTGTCATTCAAGCTGCAAATTATTGTTTGTGATATTAGCAACTTTCTTGACAAGTGGACAGTTTGATATATTAATCATTTGGTCGATCTTCATTAAATCTTAATTAAATTAAACTTCACCATAAAACCATCTCTAAATATGTTATAGCGGCCATCTTAGACATGTCGCTAATCTTTGAAAAAATAACAAAAAATGGAAAATAACAAATAATAAGGTCCTCCCTCACCAACTTTTTGAAAAGCCCGGACGAGTAACATGTTATTTTTGTTACTTGACCTTGTTATACTGTACGTATAAGCATTATTGATGGTGTTCAAAATGGACTGTTTAAGAAACTAATACCGTTAAACTTCATCTATAAGCACCCATTGACTAATAGTTAATAAGCAGAGAATAGATAAAAAGGTATGAGCGCCCTCTTTTCTCTAGAGCGCCCTCTAGAGAAATTAGCACGAATTTGTTTAGTGTATTCGATATTCAATACTATAAAGCTGTATTACTATCTAAATAATTTCATGGACAGACGAATTGCTCAATTGGTAAAGCGCCCGGTAAAGCGTCAACTTCAGTATCACGAGGTTGGTGGATCAATTCTCAACTACACCTTTTGCAATTTCTTTTGAAATCCAAGTGATATAGAAATTAATGCAAACATGAATGTAAAATTATTACTCAATTATACTAGCTTTATTGTTATTTTTCAAAAAACAAGCGCATAATTAATTTGATTGTATAAAGTAATGATCTTAATAGTCCAACCTTTTTATAAGCTAAAACACATTTATACTACAAATTAACCACAGCCAAATGTATTCATTGGCTTATTTTAAATGTTTCACACAGTAATCTTAAACGTTTCCTTCATCATGATTTAAGGGCAAATTATGATGATGCATATTAGGTTGGTAGATCAAGTTAAGCAACAAAATGAAAGTAACTATGCAAACCACTATAATCCTGGTCTCACAGGATTATAATTGAATGGCTATTAAATCAATTTATTTTCAATAAGATAGAGGGCTGTCCATTTATACCGACCCATCAATCATACATGTAGTTATAAAACAGTATCTGACATAGCACTCCCGTTTAGATCAATTGGTAAAGCCGACAGTTTGGGATCGCAGGTTCCAGATGACAATTCCTGGTTCGAATCTCACTTCAAGACTTCTTCTTTTGGAAAGGTCATAATTTTCAAATTCTTGACAGTGTTTTATTTTTTATCATGAATGAACAAGGAATCTATCTTTTACGTTGGTTTTTTTATATATATTTTTTTTAAATGAAACAAAATTTAATCAAACTGGACACGCAAGCCATGGCCAGTCAATAACGTTTTGACTGTTTGCCTGTTGTTCTCATTGATTCGAAACGCGATATTACACGTTTGTGCCATACCTATTCTTGGAGAAACACAAAGCACAAAACAAATAAAACAAAACTGAGTGGAAAATAATAAAAGAAATCACGCGAAGGACTTATTTACGACACCATCCATCTTTTTAAGTCTGTTTAAGTTTTTCGGAACTATAATACACACGTTTGACGGATTTCTTTTAAATTGCACGCCTAATGAACATTTCATAGTTTGAGCAGCTCCCGTGGTATTGAAGGTCATGCATTATATTCATGTAAATGGTAGTATAGTGGCCACGTGTTATTGATTTATAACGGATTAGTTTTATATAGAATTACGAAACTGTGTCTATATCACTATTAAGGAAGTCCTCTGCCCCAAATTCGATAGACATGCTACATGCTTGTATCGATCGATCAACTGTGAACCATATACATGTACATGTACATGTATGTGTCTCTATAAACTCAATTAGGAATTGTCATCTAGAACCAACAATGGCCAACTACTCACAAAAACCACAACTTAACAAAATACCATAAGTAGCTGAACTGAAAAGCAGTGCATTGTAATCAACGTATTGTCTCATTGTACTCCATCCATGCATGTCTTCACAAAAATACTAAGTCGTTGAGGTTGATTTAAATGTTTGTACTATTTATAAACGATTGTGATAACATTAAAATTAAAATTAAAAATAGTAGAAAGAGAGGGAAAAAAGAGGGAAAACCCACATTAAAGACGAAGATAGATTCACTATTTATTCATGGTAAAAACAAAGATAAGAATTTGATATACACCGTAAATATTTATAAACTTTCCAAAAGAAGAAGTCTTGAAGTGAGATTCGAACCAGGAATTGTCAACTGGAACCTGCGATCCCAAACTGTCGGCTTTACCAATTGATCTAAACGGGAGTGCTATGTCAGATACTGTTTTATAACTACATGTATGATTGATGGGTCGGTATAAATGGACGGCCCTCTATCTTATTGAAAATAAATTGATTTAATAGCCATTCAATTATAATCCTGTGAGACCAGGATTATAGTGGTTTGCATAGTTACTTTCATTTTGTTGCTTAACTTGATCTACCAACCTAATATGCATCATCATAATTTGCCCTTAAATCATGATGAAGGAAACGTTTAAGATTACTGTGTGAAACATTTAAAATAAGCCAATGAATACATTTTGCTGTGGTTAATTTGTAGTATAAATGTGTTTTAGCTTATAAAAAGGTTGGACTATTAAGATCATTACTTTATACAATCAAATTAATTATGCGCTTGTTTTTTGAAAAATAACAATAAAGCTAGTATAATTGAGTAATAATTTTACATTCATGTTTGCATTAATTTCTATATCACTTGGATTTCAAAAGAAATTGCAAAAGGTGTAATTGAGAATTGATCCACCAACCTCGTGATACTGAAGTTGACGCTTTACCGGGCGCTTTACCAATTGAGCAATTCGTCTGTCCATGAAATTATTTAGATAGTAATACAACTTTATAGTATTGAATATCGAATACACTAAACAAATTCGTGCTAATTTCTCTAGAGGGCGCTCTAGAGAAAAGAGGGCGCTCATACCTTTTTATCTATTCTCTGCTTATTAACTATTAGTCAATGGGTGCTTATAGATGAAGTTTAACGGTACTATAGTCGCTGTAAACCTTGCCACATAATTTGCCGAGTACGTGCACCAAATTTAAACTGACTAGAGAAGTAAGCTACATCGATATGCCAAACTGCATGCAGCGTAAATTACAAGCAATGTAATTTTGTGAGCAAAATTGAAGAAGATCGGAATGGTAAATAGTGAGGTAAATATCCATATCAATTAAAATTGTATATATGTCCCATGGGCCAAATATCTACCATATGTCACAGAGAAAAATAATGACATTAAGGTTATTCCGATAAATTAAAAAACATGTGTTCTCAGTTCGTTACTCCCGAGGTCAAACGCTCATATAAATATTGAACCACACCGAATTTCTCTGCGAATCGGTTAAAATCACAGCATTTTCAGCCCGTCAATGCGAACGTTTTTAAAAATAAGGACGCTATTTGAACAATGGAATGGAACGTGCATTTTTTCCGTTGAGGTTGTCAAGTCAATTAAACTTACCCATTTCAAGTAGCTGGCACTTCAGAAACACGCGCAAGTACACCCCAGTCAAGTACGTACCGGTTTGGGTTCAATGTGATAATGTTTCTTGCATGCACAGCACGTGCTAGTAAAGTGTTTAGATGAGTGAGAATTGTTTGCTTCGATCTAAATATCAATATTGCATTTTTCAACATATGATAGTCCAACGCTTCTCTCTCTAGGTCAATTGCATTGTTTCGGCTACTAAATTTAGAAAGAGCAGTCACTTTTGCATTGCAGCTTATTACCAGGTACAAGATAGAATTCGGCAGTACGTTTCTAAAGGTATAGTTCTGTTGTGGCTTTAGAAAGAATGCAATGAAATAACAATTTGTAAACTAATAATAAACACGACATTTAACCTTTTGTAATACCAAACAATGCCACCGCACCTGAAAAAGATTGCTTCACAATAATGTGTATAACCCAGCGTGACACGGTTCACGGCGCAAACCGCTAATAATCGCCTTTCTGGTTCTATTTGGTTTATTGCCGATTATTGCCGGTTCCAAACCTGGTTTGTGAAGGTTTTTGGGATTACCAAAAATACCGATTTTTGCCGGGTTCTGCCTGTTTTTACTGGGCAAACTTAGCGTTTATTAGCGGTTTCTTCCGTAGCAGAAACACGCTCCTAGTTAGCGGTATGTTTGATTGCCATGCATGACACTTTTGAATTGAATTAGCCCGCGCACTGAGGGTAAATGCGCAGCGATCAACACGGGACTGGCACGGTTTATGTGCTTGTTAACAATTGGTGTTTTCTTTCGCGTAGTGTATTGAAAATGTGACTTTTGAAAAGTGACTAGTCTTCTATAAATGGTGCTAATCATGGTTTATCTTTGTTGTTAGGTGTTATGTCTGGTATCAAAATGTGGCAAAAAGATTCATCCAAATGTCTATTTAGCCTGTTTGGTAAACAAATAATCAAAAGTTACCTTAAATGACCTAAACAAAGTGTACGACTTTCTTTTGTTGAGCACTAGTCAATCAACCATTGAGATATAAGTTTATGTATTCATGTTGTTTTCTTTTAATTAAATCAGGTTGTTACGCAAAGCTTATTGACATTTAATACGGCTATCATAATATTGCACGTAAAAACAGGTATCCGAACGGTTTTTTCTTGTCAAGTTATAAGTGTATCATTTATTTTCTTCTCGCTATACAAGTGCTCATTATTATATACAACTTAAGCGATTATTAATTAACCTTGCATAAAAAATGAAATATTATACTGTCTTAATAACAAATATGGCTCTTAGTTTAGCATTACATTTAATAAATTTGTCAAATGATTTAGAAATCAAAAAGAAGGAATCCAAAACTCCGTCCTTTTTATTTTATACCTTTTTGAATATGTTCGTAAAAATGACATAAAATGGCAATTTTCCCTAAATGTTGGGACTTCCCAAAAGATTGACCGTCGTTGGGTTTTTCAAATGGAATATTAAAGTGTACTAAACTCTTTTTTTAATTTAAATACAGTGAAATCCGATTTATTTTTCCATATTTGGGCTATTTTTATTAAAATGTTCCGGAAAATACAGAAAGTATCCGAAAACTTAATGTTGTAATATCTACGCAACGGAATGAGCTAAAACTTCCGAATTCAGCACCTAGTTTCGATATGATCCTATCGAAACTAAGAAAATCAAGACATTTTATATGATAAACGGCGAATGTTGGTAAACTGTGTCAGATGGTAGTTAGTATAATTATGCCTAAGTATTACTTTGATGCAAACAACTGATTTCCAAGATAATTGAGGGCGCACTCCCATACGTATCTCTCAATGCCCCTTTAAGAGATAAAATCGCGTTTAATTTTCGAGAATACGGCCAAATGAGTGTGTTCATTGATTGAAAAAAAACCCATATTATTCAAATGTTGTGGTTTCCAATGAAAGCGTTAAGTGGCAAGCACTGCTTCACTGCATGCCATTACGGTTCCGTTCCCTATATGATATCCAACTTTCTTGACCACGGCGTTTATGCTTTATCCAGGGTAAGAAATCATCCCCTCCTACACCATTTATCTGATTTATTTAACACCACCTGTGTCTTGCCAGCGTGCTTGCTACCATTTCCACCGCTGTCCTAAGCATGGCTCAAGGCTCTTTAGTCTGGGTGTAACTAGAAGCCCTATATATTATTTTGAAAAAAGTTGTTGTGTTAAGAAATTCAACTTTTAACTTCAACTTGTCATAGAAACTAGTGCTATATCATATTTTGTAAAAACAAAAGTTCAAATTTCTAAACAAAAATCATATTATATTATCCGAAGAGCAGATCTTAGTTTTAAAACTAGCCCACATCTGGCTGAAAGTCACCACGTGTGCTAAGTCATGTGGCAAGACTACAGCGCCTGCGGGCTTGCTACCAGTTCCACCGCTGCCACGCTCAAGGTTCCTCTAGCATGCGGTCAAGGGTGTTGGATGGATGTAATTCTTGGGTTGAACTTACTATACTACCGTCATGGCCAGTTCAACCTGTCAAACTTGGGCTCAAACATTATAGACAACTGGAATGTAATGCAGCCCCTTCTCTGAAAATGTCACACCTATTGTTTTTATATCTCGTATTTGCTTTTCTGTCAGATGTGGAACACGGCGTTAGACTTTTGCTATTGTAATCAATCATTTAGACGTAACGATGTATTTTAAGCATGTTGTAAACAAGAATGAAATGTTGCGACTGTATTATAAATAAATGAATGCACTTGAGATTATAGACATGGTTGTTCTTTGTTTAGTGTAATATACTTACCTTATTGCACTTTACTATGATTTTAATTGGTTTTAATACAAAGTACAACAAAATGACCCAGATATTGAAATGTTGTATAGATATCAGAGGCAATTTCTGTGTGAGGTTAAAAATAGTACAATGCAAAACCTGCGTAACATTTCAAAATAGATTTGGAATAAATGAGGCCAGTTATGATTTTGGAACTATGAAAAGAAAATTAGCAACGCTTTTCAAACAGGAAAAACATAAGATTTTATAAAATTTTAAGACGACTAGGAAAGCTTCATCATCATCATCGGTCGTCCTTGGACGGAATATTGGAAGCAGCAGTTACAAATTTCCTCCAAGCAAGTTTATCCAACATAAGCTGTTGAACTTCATTGGGTTCAAGATCAAGGTCCTTTGAGATGCTGTCAGGATAGGTGGTGGATCTCCTGCCACGGGATGAATGGCCTTCACTTGGAGTCCAGAAAAGCACTCGGGAGACAGGTTGATCGGATGCTCGTAGGCAGTGTCCAGCAAACTGGAGCCGTCGCTTCCTTACTGAGTTAGCCAGCGGAGGAATTTCACCATACACCTCTTCATTAGTTTTGTGGTCTCTCCAACTGATGTTAAGGACTCTCCTCAGCAACTGTGTGTAGCATCCATTTATTCTGTCCTCAAAAGTCTTTGTAACTGTCCATGTCTCTGAACCATATAGTAGAATACTTTCCACGCAAGCTCGGAAAAACTTGATTTTAGTTGGCCTATCAAGTTTAGATTTCCATATCTTCTCCAGCTTGTTGCATGCAACCCAGGCTTGAGCTTTCCGGCACTTGAAGTCATGGAAAGAGTCTGGCATTGACGATCCTAGGTACTTAAACTCCTTGATGTTGTCAAGTTTGGCACCACTCAGAGTTGTGACATTTGTGGAGGATGGGATGCCGACTAGCAGAGTCTTGGTTTTTCCAACATTAAGGTGCAGGCCAACACAGTTTGAAGCTTCTTCGATATGCTGTAGCAGAATTTCAGCTGACTCAATGGATGAAGACAAGAGTGCTATGTCATCAGCGAAGTCCAAATCATGAAGGCGTAGCTCTGGGTGACGTCTACTCTTCCTTCTCTCAAGAACGATCCCGGTGGATTGGTTGATGTCCTTCAAGGCATGCCGCATGATGTAATCTACTACCACTATGAAGAGGAATGGAGCAAGGGTGTCTCCTTGTAGAACTCCAGCCAGAATCTCGAAAGGTTCGGTATCACCGTCTGCAGATATCACTAAGGCAGATGAATCTGTGTAGATAGCCTTGATTGCATCAATGATGACTCCTGGAATACCATACGCATGTAGGATTTGGAACATCCGTTCACGATGGATCGAATCGAAAGCTTTTGAGTAATCTATGAATACTACTGCCAGAGGAAGATTCTTTGTCTTCATGCCTTCAATGATACGTCTCAGAGCCAGTATTTGAGAGACGGTTGATCTATGCTGTCTGAAGCCATTCTGGTTCCAACGCAGCAAGGGGTCAACAAATGGTCTTATCCTGTTTAATACCATCCTGTTGAAGAGCTTGGCTGCAATACTGGTAAGGGTGATGCCCCTGTAGTTGGTTGGTTTTGATAGGTCCCCTTTCTTTGGGATGGGGATGATTCCACCTGTTGACCATTGCTTAGGTTTCTCTTGGTGTAGCAGAAGATTGTTGCACAGATGAAGAAGGTGGGGTTTAAAGGTGTCCGACTTCCAGAGCTCAAGTGGAATGCTGTCCAGTCCTAAGGCACCTCCTGGTTTTGACTGTGAAAGCGCTTCTTCCAGATCAGCTAACGTAAACTCTGAGGTTGAGATTGGTAGTGTATCATCAACCACCTTGGAGATGGTGAAGTCTCTGTCTGGTACTGTTGGTGGTTTCCCAAGAAGAGTAGAGAAATGCTTCAACCATGAACCTTTCCTGTCATCTGGCGTTCCTGAGAGCATAGATCGCTTGCTATCCTTTCTTCCACTGATGTCGTCCACAATTTTCCAAGCAGTGCTGTGTTTGCTGGAGAGAGAAGCTTGTTGTACCTGCTCGATGCTGGACTCCAGTAATGCTTTCTCCTCTGCTATGTACGCATCTGTCAACTTTTGTTTGGCCATGTTTTTATCCACCTTGGTTGACGAGATGTAGGCTTCTCTTGCCGCTTTTACTTTCTGGGTCTGTGATATGCTCTTGAAAGTATTCCTTGGTTTCTTGGGCAAGATTTCCTCTGCTGCCTTGATGCAGGAAAATTGGAGGAGGTCGTACTTCTCTTGGAATGGCATGGTGCTCTAGGAAAGCTTAAAGGGGCACTAAGAGATGTGTTAGAGATAAAAACTGGGATTAGTATATTTTTATAATTGTATTACATGTATGAACTTACACATATAAGGATTAAGAAAAATCAGCCCTCTTTGTACAAGAAAACGTCGATTCAAAAATACCCGTACAGCCGCGACGAGCATTTTACGTCCGACAGTATTCCCCTGCAGTACGCGTGATACATAACGCGAACCATATTTGCATAGAGGGCGTTTTTCAATAAATAGCGATGATATTGTTTTAATCAAGTTTTGCTGTGTTTTTGTTAGTAGAAACAACAATAATGGCAATTTTTAATGTTCATCTTGAATTCTGAAGTAAATTTTTAAACATTTAAAATGTTCAACACCACTTAATGTCCCTTTAATGAATATACACTCGTAGAGATTGGAGTCACAAGAAAGCAATATTCATATAGCAAGGATGTTCATGGCTTTGATACGCAACTCATAAAAACATATTGGGAAAACCTGTATTTTAACAAGCATAGCAATTACGTAGTTTATATAACAAGTAATAACATGTATATCGTCGCCTCAATCCTTCTTTCATAGTTTAACACTTTCCATGCGGCAGGCGGCTGCAGACGACATTCCAAATGTTCACACAATTGTTTCAAAAATGTCAGAATCATTAAATGTCATTACCATATCTGGAATCACCATGAGAAAAGCATTGAAATAAGTACAAACATGCCTGGTATTGGTTCAGTAATCCTAGAGATAGACTGTAACATTTGGGAAAGGTTTCTGAAAAATCTGTTTTTTTATATGGTAAAACCAATAGCCGCGTGGAAAGTGTTAATATGTATTACCTAAGGATTTTAATGGAAGGTTATGTTATATCGATCAACATCATGTGTCTATCTACAACCTCGACTTTTCGACTTTTAAGGCTTTTATAATGATTTAATAGAACAAATGTGGCGTATTGATCCAAATATCTTGTTTTAACGTCAGTTTTACGTACAGATTAATTTCTTCGGCTTTGTACCTTTACCAGGATAAATGTAATGAAATGTAAATATAACCGATATGCTTTGTCACGTTGGTATACAGGCTTGTTTTGATACGTATTTCAACCCAATTGAGTTCAATTTGATTTTAAAATACACATATGCTAATGATCTTACGATAGTTATGCGTGAAGGGAAAATAAAATAGTGTATCCTATCTAGTGGTATAGAAAAGCCAAATCAATTAATGTCCCCATTCTTTGATTTTGGTTACGCATGTACGGTTAACAATACTTAGACTCGAAGAGGTGTTTGCCACTCATAGTGACATTTTAATTGGTTACTTCAGCACTGCTTTGCACCATTGTTAATGTATTAGTACGCAAGACAGTACGTATACTTTTTAAATACCCACATGGAAACGAGTTTGTAGTGTTTCTTGGTTGAGTTTGCAAAGTCAATTAAACTCTATGTTTATAACCAATGTGATCCACGTGTGAAGATGGTTGATAGTTACCGGGACAGAGATAGATTCCGAAGCCACTTACAAGTGAGAAAAGACGAATACCCTTCCCATAGTTTCCCCAAGCTACGCCTTTGGATGTAGCGAACATAAATATGAATGGTCCTCCCTTATCAATACAACAATATGATCCACAGCAAAATTACGAGAGTGGATGGTCCAAAGCGAAGAACAGCGTAAAATTGCTCTTTCTCAATCTGTATAAATACGGATTGCATTATATGTTCATTGTACCATAATCATCAATCAATGAACAATAGCCGTTTGACCATTTGATTTTTGATTTCCAGGTTGGTTTGAATAGCATTTTGTTTCATTCCCTTCAGAAAATTGAATAGTTTAAAGTGTATAGGACATGTTGAAGCTACAAGAAGGTTCAGGTTTTCTATCAGTGTTGAGTGACAGGAAAGCTGTGAACATTTCCTGTTCCGAGAGCAAAAATAAATTTGTAAAGAGAGAGTAGAATAAATGAAAGAAAAGGAAGGGAATCGACTATGATATACGCACCTTTCCGCCGCGTTACGAGATCATGAGCTCAATGAGAGAGCACTGTCAATATAATAATAATTATTCGTAAAAATAGAGGCCCCGTGGGAGGGCTGATCAATTCCAAAAAATATATATATAGATCTTCTTAATGTTATAATACGAGCTTTTAAAACCGAAGCATGTTACAAGTCAATTTAAGTGGTTTCTGCACAGTGAATGCGATAATACGTTGGCAGGCTGACTTCTTTCTTCGCAGAAACAGGTGGTCACAACATATGGCGTTTTAGTGAAAGTTTGATATACAAATCGTCATTAGAATATAATTAATAATTAGTGGACTGACCCTTTCGCATTAATATTTGATTATATTACGAGATTCCTTTGTCGTAATTTCCGGCACCTCGAATATGCTTTTATAAACAAGGCTGACAATTATATATTATTGCCAACAGATACGGAGGGGCTTATGAATGTGGACCCACAATTTGGGGGTTGGTTGAGTTCGTAAAACAGGATTTATTATTTTTGGTCGTAAAACAGGATTTATTATTTATGGTCGACTTATGCGGTTGTTATAAGTATCCATTGAATGCATGAGGTATCAGGAAACGGGAAAACTACATTAAATACATATGAGGTAAAACTCAGTTATGCGAGCGATGAGAAATGTTGATAATCAACCGTGTGCACACTATGCGAGTAATCGCTTGCATTATCACTGAATAAACCTGACTACAAAAAACACGTTGTCATTCACTTACTGTGTATTATCAGACAATATCCTTAGGATTATATAACAAAGAATCGTAAATAGCTTCACGTGTATTTGGGGAAATCTGAAATGTCAAGGAGAATTGGTGATTTTGTGAAGCTATCTTCCAAAATATAATTGCTTAAAGACATAACCACGCTGGAAATATCAGCCAGGGAGGATTAGCCATACATTCATGTAATAATGAGGAAGATGACACAATAGCCGTTACTAAAATTAGGGGATTAGCCTGAGTGACAGGCCCTGTTACTTTGAACAAATTCAACCTTGACTTTCCTTGTCCTAACTGCCTTGATTGTTTTACCATGTGTGGTTCGCTAGTGGGGAACTAAGAGAATGTGGTTACACCTTTAAGTTGATATTGTTTGCTAAAACCAGAACTCGTGTTCAATGACTTTACATGTTGATTTGCATGATAAACGCACGTAAAAGAAATACATTACTCAATTACATCATGAAACCATGATTTGCCATTATAACCTTTTTTTCATTTAAACAGTATAAACGACTATTTAACTGATTTTTATTTTGTAAGGAAAGAACCCGTGAAAAGAAAATATTTGGATCCACTATAAAGAGTGTCAACATTCATCCTCACACGAATTACTGGGTCTTTTACCACACATGTATTTAATGTAGTTTTTCCGTTTCCTAATACACCATGCATTCCATGGATAATTATAACAACCGCATGGTATGATAAGTCAACCATAAACAATATATCCTGTTTTACGAATCCAAAAAATCCCTAACTTGAGGGTCCAAACGAATTATAAGCCCCTCCGTATCTGTCAGTTATAGTATCAGCCTCTTCTAACAGTCTGTTAGCATATGAGGTATATCGTAACCTATAACTTAACTGTCGCTCATTTATCCCGTTTGAAAGCACAATCAATTTGTACTTGTTGGCTATACCATGGTACCAAAATATACTCATTACGAAAAAAAATCGAGACACTTAACAAATGAGCCAATAATTAACGGTCTAAAAGGGAATGGATTAATCGAAGCAAATAACTCAGTGCATAATTTTGTTCTGCATACTTTGTCACACGATTGTTCAGATACGATGTTGCGGAGTGGAGTTATTGTTATTTAAATGGACGTAGGTCCAGTTTAAAAAGTGACAATCATCCCTATAGCAGCATTTCTGTACACGTGTGTAAAGCATAAACCTGATCATTCCCTCCTATAGGGATGATTGTCACTTTTTAAACTGGACCTACGACCATTGAAATGACAATAACTCCGGTCCGCATCATCGCATCTCAATAATCGAGGTGTCAAAATACGCAGGACAAAAGTATGCACTGGGTTATATGCTTCGATTAATCCATACCCTTTTGGGCCGTTATCTATTGGCTCATGTTTAAGTGTCTCGATACTTTTGTGAGGAGTTTAGCATACTCTGCGTCTCTGCTTGGACTTTATTAGGGGGAGGGAGGGGGAGGGGGGGGGGGCTTAGTAAACCGTGTAACAAAAACGTCTCAGAAGGACGAGGGTTAATAAATGCTTAGAATTGATGAATGATATATGTGTTTCAACTTGACAAAATAGAAATTGTTTATAATACGGGTAATTTATCACGCGATGTCCTCGCGGTATTGTACTTACTTTGATTACTTATGATCTATTCCACAGGATGTTCCAACAACTACATTCATTCCACAGGATGTTCTCCAAAAACTACATTCAATCAAAACATTAGTGTATATAATTCGATAGCTATAATTCATTGTCGGGTATGTAACCCCTCGTGTTTGTGGCATGGCAATAGCAATAATCTCTAACAAAAATTATAACATTCAGATCAGTACAGTTGACCAACCTCACGCCAGAAAAAAAAATCGTTTCAGCTGACATTGAAAGGATAATAAATGTTGTAGAATATCAGGTATAATAAATTAATAATTACAGATTTTAAGGGATAATTGAAATAGTAAAACGGAAAACAACTACACGACATTTCGACATAGACTTTGATTAAACGTGGACAGAAATGGTGTGTATTTACGCAAGTCATTATTTCAGTTATCTGAACATACGTATGTGTATTTTCTAACAAGGCCTTCGATTTCTAAAAATAATAATAATAGAAATTAGAATACTAGAAACAATACAAATTTGATAATCATACACTTTTAGTGAGCATTGAAATAGTACAATGCTAACCAATTGAATAACATTTCAAAATATAATTAAATTAAACGAGACCGAAAATATTTCGATCACTTGAGACTCTCAGCAAAGACTTTATTCTTTATTCTGGTGTCGCATGCAGCCTCTGTGGTCTAGTGCAATTCTTCGCCGCGATAGCGAGAGGCAACCGGGTTCGAGACCGAGTATGTTTAATTTAGTGATAACTTCCTTCACGCTAGTTCAAGTATATATGTTATTTAGCTTTGATAATTTATATTCTTCAAATGACGCTTTATACTTTACAGAAAGGAAACCTGCGTCAAACAAATAATTCGAGATTGTTTTTCAGTACAAACGTGTCTGTTGCAAGCCAGCACGTGCTCGTATGCCCTACTAAAGATCAAAGAGGTATATATTCAATATTTCTGAATTTTTCGCCATATAGTCCAACGAGTTTCAATTTTAAGTGGGCAGGCGACGTCTGGTTGAAGATAATTTCATTCAAGATAATACGTTCAATGACGTAACTGTACGCTCATGAATTCTGAGTGAGAATATGCTTATTGTATTTGTTCAGGTCAGGTAGAAACGTGAATTTCTGATTCGAAGAATTACTGGCTATATGTTCTAAAAGAATTTCCAAATTGTGCTGGTAAATTTTTCGTTCAAATCGTGACATTATCTAGTTCCATTGAAGCTTTACAAATCTCAATATTACTCTTTTAAAAACGCGCCAAGTTGCGCAATAAAGTCTTCATAAACATATTTGTATGACTGTTAAAGGACATTAATCACAGTGAGAAACATTTCTCTTAATTTGTCATTTAAACATAAATAACATTTTCTGAAGTAGTTTTATCTTTTTTGAAGCGTCACATTAAATCACTCATCACCTCAACTCATTTATAACTGATACTCCACTGTAGAGAAGGGTTTTTTAATACATTGTTGACGTATACGTAGCTAGCATCATGAAATACAATTTCTTACTTTGAATTAGGATTCCATGAAATGATGAAATTTAAAGTTGAGCCCTGATTCCTAACATGTAAGTGCGTGCTCAACTTGAAATAATAACAAAGCCGTATTACCATTGTGAAATTACACACGGACTTAGACATTATTTCAGGTCAGAACAATCGATAGAATACACACAGAGTTGTCGAATTCCCCATTGAGGCTTTTGTAACTGCTTCATACGTTTCGCACTAACATTCCATCTTGATCTTCTACCAAAATGTATCGTTTCATAGGTCAACTATTTCCCTTTTTTGGCATTGTATCTGTCGTAATTGTCATCAAAAAGGTTCAAAAATCCTTCTAAACCGCCGCGTAAGTGGACATAAACATCCAGGATCAGATAGCTTATGGCGACTCATGTTGACGATGTTTTTATATTTGTTTCATCTGAAACCGGGGTCTTATAACTCCGAAAATAAGATGAATGTGAATATCATGTAACCGTATGGTTTTATTTTCAATAGTTAAATCTTAAGTTTGGCAACAAAATATTGAGTTTCAATAATAAATCAAGTACTTTCTCTAGTAATAAACGCTATTTACAAGTAAAGTCTACGGAGCCTACAAGCAGAGCTGAGACCTGTCTGGCTGAACTACTTCATCAATTTCGCAATATCCCCGATGTTTCTCCCAAGAGCACTTGCGAAAAGACTTCTGCTAAGTCTGAAAGGGGGCTCATAAATTGCTTCTTATCATTCATTACTCGATTGATAATGAAACTGAAACATGGTGGATAACATGTAAATTGATAACCCCCTTCATATAATTAAACTCATTCCATTGTAAACAGGCTCCTTTAACGGGTATTTAGGGACATTATGCAATTTGTATGTGAACCCGGATTATCGCTTGTAAAATGGGGCCTCAAACATAACAATACTATCCTAACTTCGTACAATATAACGCATTGCAATAAATAGTCAACCGACTCAATATTACTGGATTTTGTTAAAGCATTCTATTACATCCTCCCTAAACCACCATAGGTGGGTTCAAGACACAGCCCATTATCGTTGAATGATACGGGAATCACAAGTACGTGCTTACGTCAATGCCACTGACATTTAATGTAGTAATACAATCACAATTTATAACTCATTTATTCAGTAGACATAGATCCAATGTGATTGTATTGCTATGATTGTCATGGAGAACAACTTCAACTGTATGAAATTCATCCTAGGAAGACGAGGAAAGTAGGAAAGGCCGGGGAACTAAGAAATAGAAGCAAAATGATACACGTAGAGTCAATGGCCCCGAGATACGGATTATAGTATTTACGTTACATTAGTCAGGCGTAATGTTGGGTATAACAAATCCATATTCTAAACAGTGTTGAGTTACGGGAAAGCTGCGTATATTTCATGCTTGAGAACAAACTAACGCGAAGTTAATGGAGGGAAAATGATGTAAAATCAGTAAATGTTCCCATTCTTTGAATTTGGTTACATGTGTACGGTCATCACAATTCTCGACTACGTAATACGCTGTGCCCTGACAGACATTCATGATGAAACAAGTATCCAGCTGGAGCCTAGGAGGAGTACACGCTATCCTGAAATATTCGTCTTCACGATCTCGATTTCGCAGAAGATATAGCTCTCCTAGCAACATCAATCAGTTAAGCGGAATGTTAAAGAGTGTTGAGGCAGCATCAAATGCAGTTGGCCTACATTTCAATGAAGGAAAAATAAAAAGCCTCCTTAGTAATATTGCCACCTCAGCCAGTGTAAAGACCATCAAAGGAGTAGAGCTGGAAAACGTCTACAATTTCAAATACTTGGGGGCCTATATATTCTATATAGATACATCTCAGGAATTCAAATGCAGGAAAGCACAAGCATGGGTTGCCCGCAATAAACTGCATAAGATCTGGAAGTCTGACTTCGAAAGAACAACAACAATCAGATTCTTCATAACCTAGAAAGCATTTTGTTGTACGGCTCTGAAATATGAACCATCAGCATGAAAATGGATTACCGAATCAACGGATGCTATACTCAACTGTTACGTAGAATATTTAACATCAGTTGGAGGGATCACATCCCAAACAGCGATGGCGATATTCCCCCTATAACATCAATAATCAGGCAGGGCCGTTTATGTTTCGCTGGCCGCTGCATGCTAACAACTCCCGTCTAATTTTCTGGATTCCTCCTGGTGGGAAAGCTAACAGAAGCAGAAGACCCCTTCAGTATCCTGATACCGTCAAGAACGATATGGGTTTAGATCCACCAGAGATCCGCCAACTCATGAATGACAGGTGCCCAGTATGTTGCGAATGCTTCCTCCAATTCGTCCACGGACGACCAATAATGATGATGTACGGTCAACAATATTTATGATCCAAGAGGTATTTGTGACTCATGGATACAATTTGAATTTAGCTTCTAAATATACAGGGTATTAAAGTCCAAATATTCAAGTCACGTTTTCGGAAAATCAGTTAAAATACTTCTTATTTACGCAAAAGCACGAAAAATAAAGTGTTCCACTGAATCCATGTTTACATATCATATCATTAAGGGGTGGGGGGTAAATTGGTCAAATTGTACACACTGGCAAAAGTGAGATAATGTAGTGATTATAATTTTTTTCAGAAGTTTTTTGTTTGATAGCAATCGGGTATGTAGTTCTCGAGATATGACCGATTGAACTGACATGAATTTTACAAAATTTGGTCAAAAAACAGCATTTCCTATTATACTTTTATACACAAAAACGCTCACCTGGTGATATATAAGGCATTTTAAAAACAATTATAAATAACTATAGTTTAAAACAAATATGTTGCATAAACTTTGGTCTAAAACATGTTTTAGGATTTATTTAAAAAAAAATATGGGGTTAGAAATTCTGTAACGATGAATGTATTTTAGTGTTTTTTATTCTGCTATATATAAGGAAATTAATTTCAAAATTAATATAAAGAGAACGCATCACTCAATTTTGATGATTCTTTCATTAAAAATTATGATAATTCAATCTTCAACTAAAAAAAGCATCAAGAAAAAATAAGAAAGTGAGTGACTAATATGCGTATATGGAAAACGGGAACGGTCAACTCAAAAACGCAATGTATGATTGTAATGAAATTTGGCACAGATTTTGAAAATTATTTTCTACAACATAATGAAGATATTTTTTTAGTTTTTGCCTTCGTTTAAATTATGTTGTTAAATCAAATGATTGGCTGCGGCCTGGTTACCATGGCAACCAGTCCAAATATTCCGGAGACATTATTTTGTGCGTACTGTTCTAATACATCTATCCCCCAAATATGATCCCAGTGGGTTATTTGGTTTTTGAGTTATGAATGCTTCCGTGTTTTTCAAAACTAGACATCAAGGGCTACAATATGGTATATACAACACTTATCGGCTGTTATTTGGGAAAGTTGTGTAAAATGGTTTTCTAACATTGGCCAATTCTGACTCGACCCCCCCCCCCCCCTGCCCCCCCCCCCACCCCCCCTTAATGAAAAAATATTGCTGTCTCATTTTCCACACATAAAGCACCCCAATGTGCATCAAACATATGTAGAACATTCAATTTGAAACTATTTACAACGTGCAATCATGTACAATACCAACACGCCATGAATTGTCTCATTTAAAAGACGCGCGTGTTAATTTCACAGCGCTCCGTAAAACAAGTATTACCCCATTTTTGTTTGGTGAGGTGCACGTATCTTCCTTTTATTAAGTATCTGTTTGGACAAAATAAAATTAATAATGTACATTCTTTATGTATCTCATTAAACCTATTCATTTCTGTTTAAATTGGTTAAAAAATCAATGAAATCGGGACCTAAATATTTTGATAAAACATCCATCAATTCTGCTCCTCAATTAATTATCTTAGACAAGTCGTAGATTTCTAACGTCGAACTGGTTCTATTACTTCTCAGCCGATGTTGTCAAGTCAATTGAAATTAAATGTTTTAAGTATCTGCGAAACGAGGAAGTCCTGAAATCCCCAAACTTCAATAGAGGACTGGCTTTCGTTAAACTAAACAGCTGTAATACGATTAACTTGTTGACATTTAAAACAATTCCAGGACAAAGATACGACAATTTTATATTCGGCCCAATTCGTGCCCCAAACTGGCGTAACTTAATAGGGAGGTGGTTTTGCCCTAACTGTAGCATAACTTACTAACAATGTAATTCTGAGAGCAAAACTGGCGAGTAACACCAGAATAGAAACTAGCGAGGTAAATATCCACATTAATCAGCATCGTCCCTTAAAAAAAATTAATTGTCGCATATGCCAAGTGTTCACCTATACTTTACGGTAAAATTCTGACGTGAATGGTCCTTCGTAATAGTAAAATTGTGTCGTCACTCGCTAGGTCATAGGTGAGTGTAAATAAAGAATCACGTTGCTGCCTGGACAAAATAACGCCATTTTTGTAGCCAAAAATGTCGATGTTGTTTACCGCTTTTTCTAACATAAGGACTTTCATATTTTGGGCGAGTGTCACCTGCAAATGTTGCACTAAGAGGTACAATTTTCAATATGTTTCGTGTAATTAAATAGTTCAATGGTTTATTAATAACATGATGCCACTTCTATCGTCTAATCTCTGTGGCGCACTACTGTTATCCTGTTTTTTTTAAACGGAAAACACGGGTTCGATTCCCGAAATTCCCTTATGTGTGGTTTTTTTAAACATGATGGTGAAATAATTCAATGTAATGGCCCAGGTACTGACATACTTTTAGTATTTATTTATTAATAATCAATTGATTTATAAAATGTGTATGTATTATTAGTTTGTATTTTTTTATTTACTTTTAATGCCGTACTTATTAATTTACTTATAATGTTTAATTATCCGTTCTTTCATTTACATAACTAGGCATATGTGTTTATTCATGTATTTACTTATTTATGTATTTGATATTTCAATAGTAAGTAAGTAAGTAAGTAAGTAAGTAAGTAAGTAAGTAAGTAAGTAAGTAAGTAAGTAAGTAAGTAAGTAAGTAAGTAAGTAAGTAAGTAAGTAAGTAAGTAAGTAAGTAAGTAAGTAAGTAAGTAAGTAAGTAAGTAAGTAAGTAAGTAAGTAAGTAAGTAAGTAAGTAAGTAAGTAAGTAAGTAAGTAAGTAAGTAAGTAAGTAAGTAAGTAAGTAAGTAAGTAAGTAAGTAAGTAAGTAAGCAAGCAAGCAAGCAAGCAAGCAAGCAAGCAAGCAAGCAAGCAAGCAAGCAAGCAAGCAAGCAAGCAAGCAAGCAAGCAAGCAAGCAAGCAAGCAAGCAAGCAAGCAAGCAAGCAAGCAAGCAAGCAAGCAAGCAAGCAAGCAAGCAAGTAAGTAAGTAAGTAAGTAAGTAAGTAAGTAAGTAAGTAAGTAAGTAAGTAAGTAAGTAAGTAAGTAAGTAAGTAAGTAAGTAAGTAAGTAAGTAAGTAAGTAAGTAAGTAAGTAAGTAAGTAAGTAAGTAAGTAAGTAAGTAAGTAAGTAAGTAAGTAAGTAAGTAAGTAAGTAAGTAAGTAAGTCATTTGATTGATTGGTAGGTTGACTGATTGTTTGAAATTATTTGTACAATTATGTATATATCATTGTGGATAGATTAAAAATATGTTGTAATAAACTGGTCATAAATGTATCATTGAGTAAATAATGCATACATTGATAATGCAATGTATGACATAAATCTCCCATTTATCATCATATCTATGTAATTGTCCATCGGGCAGATCAGAAATTATAATTTTAACCCTAACTTTACCCGCCCCCCCCCCCCACTTTTTTCAGAATTTTTTCTTCAACGTGGAAAATCGACCAAAATATCCCCCCAATCCCCCCGGGATTTGATCCAGGGACCTCCAGCACGTGGAGCTTCCAATCCCCCGCTACACCACGCCTTCCAAGCACAGTCTGGGCAGTGTATTGCCCAGACTGTATGGAGTGGGTCCATTTTTTCAGCGAAAAACTTCCACGGGGTGGTACCAACGTGCCCAGTCGTGGTATATCGTGGTATATGGCAGTGTTAGGGTTATTACAGCATAAACTGTTAGGCTTCAACTTACTCTTGGGTCCCGTCAGGTATAAGATTTAGCGTAAATTAGTCGCAAGTTACTAGCCTAGTAGCTTACCCCGGTTTGATGCTCTCAAAATTATGGGTTACGCCTCACTTATACTAGCCTAGCATGGTAGCACTATTCTTCAGCTACCCGCCATTGGTGCACTCGGCCGAATATTATACAATAACCATGATGACACCACGTTCGACCTCACATCAACTTCCTATTAAAATATTCTTTCATCTGTCCATGAAGCCTTATACTTTATATATGGGACACTTATATCAAAACAAATAATTATCGATCGTCAAACAGGCACATCAAACACGCACAAGCACCGCGTACTTAGGTTTTGGCCCACTACTCGGAGTATGCCTGGTGCACGGTTGACGTCCATTATACACGTGTGTGCTGAAATGATCGAGAGGTGTTTGTTTCGATGATAATATCAATATTGTCAATCCTTCGAATACTTGTATATGATAGTCCGACACATTGTTGTACTAAGTTGGCAAACGGTAGCTAATTCAAGATATTCAAAATAAGATAAGTCCTTAAGATATACGGTCAATGACATTATAGGCTGATGCTGAACTCTTAAAGGAGAATTTATGTCTATAGTTGTTTGTGCCATATGGCTTATTATCTGCAGGTAGAAGCGTGTGATTTCTTATTCGGTGAACTATTGGACATATGTTATAAAAGTGTATTATCGTTTCAGCTCGGGATACCGTATATCGAAGAGTACACAGAGGTTTTGGATATTATTTTTATTTCATCATCTTTATTAAAATAATATAAAGAAGCAAACACACAAACCCAAGAACAGCTAGGGCCTATGCTGACCCCAGGCATTAGGAGTTGTTTCCAAGGCTTTTTATCCAGTTCAGATTCTGTTTGGTTTGACCATGATTTGTCAGGCCAGAGACACGCAGACTTATTGGCTCAATTATAGCCTACACGCGACAATACCCAGGAGAGTGTATACATGTTTGTGTCCTTGTACTGGCATGACTGTTTGCGGTCAATGCAAAGCCAGTGTTTTAAAAATTACAATATACTAGTACACTACTACTAGCAATTTAACGTTTAGAACATTCTGTCTTATCTTTTTAGTAGGTTTATACAACTAATGAACATTTCTTAAAGTCAAAAACTGAGATATCTGGAGACATTAATGTAAAGGGCAAAACATTTAGAATAATATTTCAGTGATTTCAGTTTTTCTCTTTGATATTTTGAAGTTAATTTTAGAGTGAACTTGAGAGTGAAAATTATTCCAAAGTTAAAATGAATTGAATAAAAATTTGGTGGTTTCCATTCAGAATACAAAAGTCGTGGTGTTAAATCAAGCATAAAATGCCATCAAAATATCTTATTTTATAAAGATGAATGGATCAATTGTTACATTTTAAAGTTACTTGAATATTTAGGATTGAACTTGAGAGTGAAAAATTATCCCCTTCTGTTCCAAACTTTCGAAGTAAGATATATTGACATTATGCGAAAGTGCAACGCTCACACAGAGCGTGTTTCTGCTGGGGAAGAAACCGCTAATAAACTCTAAGTTTGCCCAGCTGAAACAGGCAGAACCCGGCAATAATCGGCAATAATCTTTTTGCAGTGTCCCAGCAGAAACACGCTCTTAGTAACCGCACCACTTTAATACAGTGGCGTAACCAGCGGGGGGGGGGGGGGGGGGGGAACCCTTGCCCCCCCCCCCCCCGCTTGCCCCCCCCCCAAATGAAATCAAGTACGGCTGTAAATGAAATTTACAAACAAAGTACACACCAAATCCCCCCCCCCAATAATGACATCGTACGCACTCTAAATGGGAAATAGCGCCATAACCATGATAACAGTATACTCGCACCCCTTTGAAAATGCGTGATTTAAACATAATCTATGTCGTTTGCCGTCCCCGCACCCCTTTGAAAATGTTTCAATTACACATTCCCAGCATCGCTTCTCTTTCGCAAACTTTTGGGATGTGATTTGTTGACATAAATCAGCAATGTGCAACGCATTCTTATCACCCGCACCCCTTTGAAAATGTTTAAATTACACATCATTCAACATCCCTATTCTTTCTCCCAACTCTTGAGACATGATATTTTGAAATAGGTGAGAATGCAACGCACTCTAAATGGGAAAATAGCGCCATAACAGTACTCGCACCCCTTTGAAAATGCGTGATTTAAACATAATCTATGTCGTTTCCCTTCCCCGCACCCCTTTGAAAATGTTTCAATTACACATTCCCAGCATCGCTTCTCTTTCGCAAACTTTTGAGATGTGATTTTTTGACATAAAGCAGCAATGTGCAACGCATTCTTATCACCCGCACCCCTTTGAAAATGTTTAAATTACACACCATTCAACATCCCTATTCTTTCTCCCAACTCTTGAGACATGATATTTTGAAATAGGCGAGAGTGCAACGCACTCTAAATGGGCATACAGCGCCATAACAGTACTCGCACCCCTTTCAAAATGCCTGATTTAAACACAGTCTATGTCGATCACCTTTCCCGCACCCCTTTGAAATGATTTCAATTACACATTCCCAGCATCGCTTCTCTTTCGCAAACTTTTGAGATGTGATTTTTTGACATACAACAGTAATGTGCAACGCATTCTTATCAACCGCACCCCTTTGAAAATGTTTAAATTACACATCATTCAACATCCCTATTCTTTCTCCCAACTCTTGAGACATGACATTTTGAAATAGGCGAGAGTGCAACGCACTCTAAATGGGAAATAGCGCCATAACCATGATAACAGTATACTCGCACCCCTTTGAAAATGCGTGATTTAAACATAATCTATGTCGTTTCCCTTCCCCGCACCCCTTTGAAAATGTTTCAATTACACCTTCCCAGCATCGCTTCTCTTTCGCAAACTTTTGAGATGTGATTTTTTTGACATACAATAGTAATGTGCAACGCATTCTTATCACCCGCACCCCTTTGAAAATGTTTAAATTACACATCATTCAACATCCCAATTCTTTCCCCCCAACTCTTGAGACATGATGTTTTGAAATAGGCGAGAGTGCAACGTACACTAAATGGGAAATAGCGCCATAACCATGATAACAGTATACTCGCACCCCTTTGAAAATGCGTGATTTAAACATAATCTATGTCGTTTCCCTTCCCCGCACCCCTTTGAAAATGTTTCAATTACACCTTCCCAGCATCGCTTCTCTTTCGCAAACTTTTGAGATGTGATTTTTTGACATAAATCAGCAATGTGCAACGCATTCTTATCACCCGCACCCCTTTGAAAATGTTTAAATTGCACATAATTCAACATCCCTATTCTTTCTCCCAACTCTTGAGACATGATATTTTGAAATAGGTGAGAATGCAACGCACTCTAAATGGGAAAATAGCGCCATAACAGTACTCGCACCCCTTTGAAAATGCGTGATTTAAACATAATCTATGTCGTTTCCCTTCCCCGCACCCCTTTGAAAATGTTTCAATTACACATTCCCAGCATCGCATCTCTTTCGCAAACTTTTGAGATGTGATTTTTTTGGACATACAACAGTAATGTGCAACGCATTCTTATCAACCGCACCCCTTTGACATTTTTTAGATTACACATCATTCAACATCCCTATTCTTTCTCCCATCTCTTGAGACATGACATTTTGAAATAGGCGAGAGTGCAACGCACTCTAAATGGGAAATAGCGCCATAACCATGATAACAGCATACTCGCACCCCTTTGAAAATGCGTGATTTAAACATAATCTATGTCGTTTCCCTTCCCCGCACCCCTTTGAAAATGTTTCAATTACACCTTCCCAGCATCGCTTCTCTTTCGCAAACTTTTGAGATGTGATTTTTTGACATAAATCAGCAATGTGCAACGCATTCTTATCACCTGCACCCCTTTGAAAATGTTTAAGTTACACACCATTCAACATCCCTATTCTTTCTCCCAACTCTTGAGACATGATATTTTGAAATAGGCGAGAGTGCAACGCACTCTAAATGGGAAAATAGCGCCATAACAGTACTCGCACCCCTTTGAAAATGCGTGATTTAAACATAATCTATGTCGTTTCCCTTCCCCGCACCCCTTTGAAAATGTTTCAATTACACATTCCCAGCATCGCTTCTCTTTCGCAAACTTTTGAGATGTGATTTTTTGACATAAATCAACAATGTACAACGCATTCTTATCACCCGCACCCCTTTGAAAATGTTTAAGTTACACACCATTCAACATCCCTATTCTTTCTCCCAACTATTGAGACATGATATTTGGAAATAGGCGAGAGTGCAACGCACTCAAAATGGGAATATAGCGCCATAACAGTACTCGCACCCCTTTCAAAATGCCTGATTTAAACATAATCTATGTCGATCACCTTTCCCGCACCCCTTTGAAATGTTTTCAATTACACATTCCCAGCATCGCTTCTCTTTCGCAAACTTTTGAGATGTGATTTTTTGACATAAATCAACAATGTACAACGCATTCTTATCACCCGCACCCCTTTGAAAATGTTTAAGTTACACACCATTCAACATCCCTATTCTTTCTCCCAACTATTGAGACATGATATTTGGAAATAGGCGAGAGTGCAACGCACTCAAAATGGGAATATAGCGCCATAACAGTACTCGCACCCCTTTCAAAATGCCTGATTTAAACATAATCTATATGTCGATCACCTTTCCCGCACCCCTTTGAAATGTTTTCAATTACACATTCCCAGCATCGCTTCTCTTTCGCAAACTTTTTAGATGTGATTTTTTGACATACAACAGTAATGTGCAACGCATTCTTATCAACCGCACCCCTTTGAAAATGTTTAAATTACACACCATTCAACATCCCTATTCTTTTTCCCAACTCTTGAGACATGACATTTTGAAATAGGCGAGAGTACAACGCACTCTAAATGGGAAATAGCGCCATAACCATGATAACAGTATACTCGCACCCCTTTGAAAATGCGTGATTTTAAACATAATCTATGTCGTTTCCCTTCCCCGCACCAACTCGTGTTATGGTACATAGGATGGTTTGGAGGTAAATTTACTAAAGTTTAATACCGTAAAGTGAACATTTTCGCGTGTATAATTTTTCGCGATTATTTGCACACTTTGAACAATTTACGAATTTGAGCTTTTGCCCTTTGCCGCCCCCCCCACCCCCCCCCCCCCCCCCCCACCACCACCACCACCACCACCACCACCCCCTGATAATAAGTGACTCTGGCTACGCTTCTGCACTCCAATCTAGAAATTTCTTTTTCCTTAAACTTCTACCTCTACCCTGGATCTTATGTTATGGTTTGAAGGTAAATTTACCCACGTTTAATACTATAGGGGTGAACATTTTTGCGTGTATACATTTTTCGCGCTTGGCACATTTTGAACAATTTCGTGTTTTTTTTATTTTTGCGATTTTGAGCTTCCTTACATAGACCTACATACACAATGAATATATTTGCGCGCCTTTATTTGCGTGTTTGCTGAGATTTAGCACGAAAAGCGCAAAAATAAATGTAGCGCGAAAAAGAACACGTTGACACTTTCTGGAATCACAACAAAAACCATGAATAAACACATAACACTGCTCGCCAGAGCTATAATGTAGAACAGTAGTCTATGGTCACTATGCATAGTATACACTCTATCAAGGACAGTTTGCGTGAACTGTCAAACATCATTATATTAATACAGATCGGGTGGCAGGGGCATACAAAACCAGCAGCGAAAAGATTTAAATCTTAAATACTTAATTGGGCTCATGGTGACTTTTATTTGTGAACCGGTGAGGCGATCCACAGAATCAATGGATGAGAATCAGACAAATTTGCTTGGAAACAACTCCTAATGCATGGGAGTTACATAACACAAGCACATACAAATTAATACAGTACTGAAAGAAAGCAAAGCAAAACAACGGAATTCATAAACAAAGCAAACAAACTATCATGTTCTATCAATTCTAACTCAAATTATGTCAATTTGAGTCATGGCATTAAATAAAATGATAACTAGAGCTACATTGCTATGAACACGGTACAAATCCCTAGGTATTATGTGACCCATTAAATCGATACAGACCACAGACCAGTAGTATTTCATCCCTTGGACATGATTATGATCAAGATATGATTATCTCAAGGAATCCAATAACTGGTAATAACTTATTTATTCGGTAGACATACAATGTGATTGCATTTCTATCCTTGTCGTGACCTACGAAGAATACATTTCAGTTGTATGTATTCTTCATAAAATTCTCTTAGTAAGCGTTGGAAAGGAGGAAAGGCTGTTGAACTCCGGAATAGGAGCAAGCCTGTGCACAAAGTGCATTACAATTAGTACATAACTGATTTGGAAATTGGAGCATTGGCACATTTTATTCCCCAGGAACGTTATTACAGCACATTCATATAATCCTTTTGCCTCTATTCCGTATGCGGCCAATTTATCTTTAAGGTTAATCAGAATGTAAAACCCCGTCAAATTATTAGATTTAATTAACATTTATCATAAACACCTGTAACTACAAGGTGACAGTGCACTTTTATATGTAATATAAGACATTTGCCGCCTTTTTACCCTCGCCTCCATAGGCGCCGGTCGATTGTGCCCCAGGCCAGAATAGCTCCTAGACTACATCATAGTTTGGGATTATATTTAACAATAATCAGAATGTCTTTTCACTATATAGCATTAATTTAGTTTGTGTCATGTCGATCTATTTAAAAATCACGCTTTCATATTAATAATGGTGTACGCCTCCAACGGCTTGTAATGTATATTTTCTATATTTGGGCTCTTTCATGCGCTTTGCGCTGCACCCGAAAACTGCCACGTAATCCGAATATAAACTTTGAATTGCGATTATTTATTATTTGAACTCTTGTGATCGAGTATGCTTTTTTTTAGCTGTCAATCAACCATTTGACTCCTCCGTAATTGTATGGGTAATATTATAGCTACTAACGTTTGTGAAATATTATTTTATAGTACTAAACGTGTGTACACTATAAGCTTTCTTTTGAATTTCATGTTTTTAAGTTCAAAGAATTAACTTTTAGTTGCCATTTTTTAAATTTCAGTGGGGTGGGATCGCAAACATTTGATGGTAGATATATTATAGGCCTACACATAGGGAAGACTCATGGACTATAAAGTAGCCTATACAGCCCCCGGTAGCCCTTATGGAGAATTCGATGATTAAACAAAACAAACACAGAATAAATAAAAAAATAACTCAAACCTCTTAGAGTCATCAAATTTGCAGGATTAAAGGACTTTCATTTTTTTTCTCAAAAACAAACGAACAATTTTACTTACGGTTGACACTTTTGTATGTTATAGTCTATAAACATCCTCAGAATGACCTTCTTCTTACCCATGTTGCTTCCGTCTCTTCGTCTCTCTTCAAGTTGGATACCTTCTGTCGAATTCAAATGGAATCGCGGATGTGTCGCAATTGTGGTTCGCTCTCCGTCCAGAAAATTATAGGCCAGTTAATAATATGGTGAAGTGAAATTAATGTTCGCGGAGGTAATTGTCTCTGATCCTTCAATTTCTGGTACTCTTTCATTCTGGTGGTAACACGGCGCCCGGTCTCCTCTCACATTTTGCAATTGATGCATGGTATGTGCGATCCAGTTACCAGTTAGTGTATAGGGATAGGGCGGTCCTAAGAATACCACTCTCCCGATGAAATTTACCACACATTTGGGAGCGTCACTAGGGAAGCCATTAATGAAACCAATTAAAAATTGTGCTCACTCTAAAAACGCTCTGTCAAATACCGATTTTCGAAAAGGTACAACTTTGCACCAAACTACACATCATTACATATTACGAGCACCAAAGTACGGTCCCTATCGTTATCCCTTTGAAAAGAGCACATGGCAGTCATTGGCTCTGCCCTGGCTCCCAACCATGTGGAGACCCCGCCCCAACATACATGACGGTGTTAGGTATATAGGCCTATAAATTCCTTGTCTGGCCGTAATATACTCCTGAATGTGGACTAAGGCCAAACTAAGAAGAAGGTCTGTCTCCGAATCCCGCCCGCATTGGTATGTGAAATGAGCTACGGCGCGTAGGTCTATGCGCTGGGCTAAAAACCTTTTTTTTTTTCTTTTCATTTTTTGGAATTTTTTGTGTGGAATTTAAATAAAAAGGTATAAACACGTTCTCTGTAAGCTTGGATAAGCAACACAAAAAATCGCAAAAAAAAAATCGTATACCTCATAGCCTATTTTCTAAAAAAAAATAATCAAAAAATCGCACAGCACTTAGCTTTTTTGCACAATGTTTCTGAGACAGACTTTCTTCTTTGTTTGGCCTAATCAACGCCGAAATCATTTCGTTATTTGAGGAAATGTTTTCAAAACAATCGTATTAGACCTACGTCAAAATACAAGAATGTCGACAATTTCTTAATTTGCTTTTCCACACAAAATCAAACTATTTTATCATTGCACTTACATGTTCTTAAATATGTTGGGCTTTATTATGTGATGATATTTCAATTTTGATTGGCCAAAACTAACGCAAGGCGTTAATATCAATCATGATAATAAGTAATCGGCATTAATTCCATTTGTTTCCTGGCCAAAATAAAGAGAATCATTAAAATCTGCATATTGAAAGCTATATATGATTGCTGCTAATAGCCACAAAGCTGCCAATTGACAGCATTACAATGTATTATCAATCTGCACCCACCAACCCTCCCAAATTATTCATTTTATGTTTCATAATTCGTCGAACATTTCAATTGACAGGACATCATTATTTTCAAATGAACGTGTTCAGGAAACTCGTGATATATAAGTCACCAGACTATTCCAAGTACAGCCAGAATTCCCGTCCAAGGATTTAACTCTCTTTCTGTGCGAACTATACTTTCACAAGTTTTCACGGAAACGCTGTCCTGTTTTATATATCCTAATACTCAAAGCAACAGAGATTTCCAGTTGTGCCAATCGAAATTCAAATCCGTTGTCAATACGCACAACAGATGAGGTTACAATAGTTATTACATCTCCGCCTCTATCAACTGGTTCTTATTTAACACTTTCCACACGGCTGTTGGTTTTACCAAATACAAAACAGATTATTCAGAAACCTTTCTCAAATGTCAAGGTCTATCTGAAGGATAACTGAACCAATACTAGTCTTGTTTGTACCTATGTTAATGCATTTCTCACGGTGATACCAACTATGGTAATGAAATTCAATAATGTTGACATATTTGAAACATTGTGTGACATTTTGGAATGTCGGCTGCACCTGCCTGCCGCGTAGAAAGTGTTAAATACTTCCTAAGTAATCTTTAACCTTTAAAAGGAACGAGTGCTTAGTTTAACCCCAGGTGTGTTTCCGCCTCGAATCACGATGGCTCAATTATCTTTACCAAACTACTGTACAATTTGCCAGACACAGAGTTAACCTGTTGACAAAACTGCAGTCATGGCAGTATATATTTCCAATTAAGAATTATATGAAATCTTATCATTTATATTACCACATTTTTCTCGCTCTTATGCTTGCATCTGTATCAGAATACCTTTTACAACGTTAAAAAAACCATGATAACTAAACGGTAGTTATACAATTCACCCATTGATTTTCAAAATGTTGAACACTATTGAAATGCAACGACAGCTGCCCATTTAAGAAACCTCGTAGGACTATTTCCAGTCGGTCCTTATTTTCACACGAGATTCGTCGAGATCAAATCCAAAGAAGATTTCTTATTCCGACCAGCATCCTTAGCGCCACTAACAGTGCCAACAGGGCTTTCCTACATTAAACCAGCGCAACACATGTATCAATGCAAAAAAGTTGGGCAATTCTGTTTATATATCTTGTTGGGCAAACTGTTTTACTTATTTGTTGGTCAAGGCTTGCCTAATAATAGTTAAATGTAAATTATTTTTGGGCAAAATCTTATTTTGACTATTTATTAGGAGTAAAGTGAGTACTTTTTGGCCACCTATTTTATGTATTACCGTTGGGCAAATTTGTGGTAAAATTGCGTGAATCACGCGTGCTGTGTAAAAGATGTAAATACGTGGAGCAAAGTTTGAACAACAGTTGGGCAACTTTCGCGCGGTTCAGTTCTGGAAAACACATTTTCGATATTTTCGTATAATGGCCGATGACGCAGCGGCACGGTTGCTCCGAGAGTGGGGCTGTCAGCTACTAATTGACACCTTTATACGGGTTGTGTTTTCCCTAACTTAAGTATAAATACATTCATTCTGACCGCTGCGTATGAAGATATAATCAGAAATTTAGAAGTTGTTCATGTGTTTACGATTCACGTATAAGCTTACTCAATATAAAGCCATCATAGTCTATCATGTCGATGCATGATGTATGATTGATAGTATTGAGCAGTTAAGCTTACGTATCTCGTAACACTAAATTTCTGATTATTTCTTCATACGCAGCGGTCAGAATGAAATGAGTCAAGTAACGAGCACCAAAGTATACGGTCCCGATCCTTATCCCTTTGAAAAGAGCACATGGCAGTCATTGGCTCTTCCCTGGCTCCCAACCATGTGGAGACCCCGCCCCCAACATACATGACGGTGTTAGGTATATAGGCCTAATTCCTTGTCTGGCCGTAATATACTCCTGAATGTGGACTAAGGCCAAACTAAGAAGAAGGTCTGTCTCAGAATCCCGCCCGCATTGATATGTGAAATGAGCTACGGCGCGTAGGTCTATGCGCTGGGGGCTAAAAACATTTTTTTAATTTTAATTTTATTTATTTATTTTTTATTTATTTTTATTTTTTCATTTTAATAAAAAAAAGTATGAGAACGTTCTCTGTAAGCTTGGATAAGCAAAAAAATCCAAAAAAAAATCATAAAAAAAAAAAATCGCAAAATACAAGAATGTCGACAATTTCTTAATTTGCAATTCCACATAAAATCAAATTATTTTTTCATTGCACTTACATGTTCTTAAACATGTTGGGCGTTATTATGTGATGATATTTCAATTTTGATTGGCCAAACCTAACAAAAGGCGTTAATATCTATCAGGATATAGTAATCGGCATTAATTCCATTTGTTTCCTGGCCAAAATAAAGAGAATCGTTAAAATCTGCACATTGAAAGCTATATATGAATGCTGCCAATAGCCACAAAGCTGCCAATTTACAGCATTACAATGTATTATCAATCTGCACCCACCAACCCTCCCAAATTATTCATCTCATGTTTCATAATTCGTCGAACATTTCAATTGACAGGACATCATTATTTTCAAATTAACGTGTTCAGGAAACTCGTGATATATAAGTCACCAGACTATTCCAAGTACAGCCAGAATTCCCGTCCAAGGATTTAACTCTCTTTCTGTGCGAACTATATACTTTCACAAGTTTTCACGGAAACGCTGTCCTGTTTTATATATATCCTAATACTCAAAGCAACAGAGATTTTCAGTTGTGCCAATCGAAATTCAAATCCGTTGTCAATACGCCCAACAGATGAGGTTACAATAGTTATTACATCTCCGCCTCTATCAACTGGTTCTTATTTAACACTTTCCACACGGCTGTTGGTTTTATCAAATACAAAACAGATTTTTCAGAAACCTTTCTCAAATGTCAAGGTCTATCTGAAGGATAACTGAACCAATACTCGTCATGTTTGTACTTATGTTAATGCATTTCTCACGGTGATACCAACTATGGTAATGAAATTCAATAATGTTGACATATTTGAAACATTTTGTGACATTTTGGAATGTCGGCTGCAGTTGCCTGCTGCGTGGAAAGTGTTAAATACTTCCTAAGTAATCTTTAACCTTCAAAAGGGAAGAGTGCTTATTTTAACCCCAGGTGTGTTTCCGCCTCGAATCACGATGGCTCAATTATCTTTACCAAACTACTGTACAATTTGCCAGACACAGAGTTAACCTGTTGACAAAACTGCAGTCATGGCAGCATATATTTCCAATTAAGAATTATATGAAAGCTTATCATTTATATTACCACATTTTTCTCGCTCTTATGCTTGCATCTGTATCAGAATACCTTTTACAACGTTAAAAAAACCTCGTAGGACTATTTCCAGTCGGTCCTTATTTTCACACTGGCGTCGAGATCAATCCAAAGAAGATTTATTATGCAGACCAGCATCCTTAGCGCCACTAACAGTGCCAACAGGGCTTTCCTACAATAAACCAGAGCAACACATGCATCAACTCAAAAAAGTTGGGCAATTCTGTTTATATATCTTGTTGGGCAAACTGTTTTACTTATTTGTTGGTCAAGGCTTGCCCAATATTAGTTAAATGTAAATTCTTGTTGGGCAAAATCTTATTTTGACTATTTATTAGGAGTAAATTGGGTTAATTTTTGGCCACCTATTTTATTTATGACCGTTGAGCAAAATAAATCACATCAGTTGGGCAAATCTGTGGTAAAATCGCGTGAATCACGCGTGCTGTGTAAAAGATGTAAATACGTGGAGCATACTTGTAGTTTGAACAACAGTTGGGCAACTTTCGCGCGGTTCAGTTCTGGAAAACACATTTTCGATATTTTCGTAAAATGGCCGATGACGCAGTGGCACGGTTGCTCCGAGAGTGGGGCTGTCAGCTACTAATTGACACCTTTAAACGGGTTGTGTTTTCTCTAACTTAAGTATAAATACATTCATTCTGACCGCTGCGTATGAAGAAATAATCAGAAATTTAGTGAAGTTGTTCATGGGTTTAGGCCAAATAAAATAAAAAAAACAGTTTCTCGTTCCCGCCCGCTTCCTTTTTGCCGGCCGCCTCCTTTGTTTCCCCCTTTTTTTTTAAAACCTGTATTTTGTCTTTCTTTTTGTTTTCAACAAAGTTGTAGCCAATACAAGTCTGAAAACGGTGTTAGAAAAAGGTGGCTGTCATTTAAGAAACAACAACAACTGGAAAAAGGTCGAAAACGGAAGTATTTCTTTTTGGAAAATCAGTCCGCCATTTTGGATCCGCCATTTTGTCCGCCATTTTGAAAAAAAGGGCCTCTCTCTTCCTTTTTTTCAAAAAGCCCGTACGAGAATTTTTTATTTTATTTGACGAGTCACGTATAAGCTAACATGATATATAGCCATCATAGTCTATCATGTCGATAAATGATGCATGATTGATAGTATTGAGCAGTTAAGCTTACGTATCTCGTTACACTAAATTTCTGATTATTTCTTCATACGCAGGGTCAGAATAAAATGAGTCATGTAACCCCGTGTAATAACGTATAGGGTCATGTGTTTTACTCTCGCCTCCTTTCGCGTTACACACGGATTTTGGCTTTCGCGACATGATTTTAATTTTACACATTTATATTTGCTTGTATAACCCCCCGTTGTAGTAAAAGTATACATTTTCTGAAGGGAAATTGCACGAGGAAACCAAATATGGCATTAAAATCATAGTATGACTAAGAACTAAAATGGTATGATCGGAAATGTTCGGAAAATATCAGAGTTTTTAAATTTTAATTTGAGATCCATATATTTTTCATACCTACCCCTATCATTATTTTTTTTACATATTTGAATTCCTCATGAAATTACCCATTAGATGATATATAATTGTCAAAGTTACTACGTCGGTATGGTAATTATACCGGCTAGTGAATATCTCCAATTTTTATTTTATATATTTTTAGAATTTTCAGAAATATTTGTTTAAGGATGAACCCTTCCCTGATATAAACTGCATTTCTGAATTCCTCTAGTTACAAGCTTTCCAAAAATGTATACTTTTGCTATCATAGGTTGAACACTTTTTCTGTAATAGTCATTTTTATAAATCCGGTAAATTGAGGCTGATTATTCATGTTGACTGTGTAGCGAATAGGAAGAAAGCTGATGATCATTGTCTTATCCATAATTGATTAGTTGTTACTAATAGTTGACAAGTCTGTTGAACCACATACAATAAAGACTACTAAATATCCTTTGAAATGGGACCAAAATTGTGTTTGTAGCATAAGGGGATGACTAGTTATGGTAAAAAGAACAAAGCATGGGATTATCCCCATTGAGTTTGTACAGGCGGCACCCCTTCCAGCGGCACCCCTTCCAGCACCACTCCTGGTCCCAAACATCAAACAGCTGTATCTCCTGTTCTGTATTAGCTATAACAATGCGATTTTGCAGGCAGATAGCTTGTTATTAGGGCTTTAAAATGAGATAGCTTTTTTTGAGATAGCTTTTATGGTTTTAAAAATATTTGAGGAAAATGACAGCATGAAGCTAAAAAATGTAACGGCACCACCCTATTGGGAGGCGAGTTCATAACGCGTGACCCTATGTATACTTTTAAGTATAACTTAAAAGTTAGAGAAAACTCACCTTCCAAGTTAACCAACATGAGATCAATTCATGTATATAAAAATGTCCAACAGTTTCATCAAGTTTTGTCCAACAATTAGTATAATGAACTCTGTTGGTTAGTTATTTTTTGCCCAACAGTTTCATCAAATAATGCCCAACAAAATATGAACCAGTATGTTTAAAAATGCAACAGTTTCATTAAAATGTGTCCAATAATTGGTAAACAATATATTTGCCCAACTATGTACATTGCCCACTATTTTAGCAAGTTTTTGTAAACCAACTGTTGGTAATAATATTTAACCAACTCTTGTTGGTTAAATGTTGACCAACTGTTTCATGTGTTGTATATAGACCCAACGTTGGTCAACAAGTTGGTCATTGTCTGAACAAATTTTTGCAGTGTGTGTTGATTTAATTAAAAGCTGCAGGTGGTCTGAATGTCACCCTATAATACAACGAACATAATAGGCATACATTAGAGACTGCTTACAGAAACCAGCTAGAAGTGGTCATGTGATGAAATTGAAGCATGCTGGTCTGACTGCACAGGAACTCTCCTTTGGATAACATCCATACTAAGCATTTTAAAGACGTGCCTACTAACACGCTATTTCATACAATATTGACACAGCAAAAATAGTGGGACGGCCGTGTCAAGTGGGAAATCAAGTATAACCACCTATGTCATAATGAAACAGATATACACTCAAGTGATGCAATTAATTGGAGGTATATAGCAAAGTACAAGCGATGCTTCGTTATAAATGTTGGTATGCTGTCAGATTTCATATTATCTCCCCTTTTTCCTCCTGACTTATTTTAACACCTTTTCCGTGTGATCAGGTGGTTGCGACCACGTCCGTACGATACGCCATTAATATTAATATTAATGACCTCTCCCCCTCTCAACTACTAACCCAAGACCCTGTTTTATTTTCGCCCCAAAACTGATTTAAGAGGGTGTCTTAATTTGTGGGTCTTATTTTTTAGGGTCTTAGTTTCGGGGTATTAGTTTTGGGGTCTTAGATTTTGGGTCTTAGGTTTTGGGTCTTTAGGTCTTAGGTCTTACGTTAGTAGACACCCCTACTTATGAGCCAATTTTCGCATGCGCAAATACTAAGTTTCAGGCCCCTGATTGAATGTAAACAAAACACTGGCCGTCAGACTGCGGCCTTCAGATGATATGTCTATCCGTACTACTCACGTATTCCAATTTTTCTACCTAGTTCAATTTGTACCTCGCGACGTAATAGTAAAAGGTAGTGTAGAAATGTGAAAAGTAGTGTAGAAATGTGAGAGGTAGTGTTGAAATGCGATACACTACCTTTAACGTTTCTACCTTTTACATTTGATACACTACCTTTTACATTTCTACTCTGCCTTTTTACACTACACTACCTATCGTATTTTTCTACTTTTCACATTTTTACACTACTTCATATTATCTACACTACCTTTCGCAATTCTACGCTACCATTTGCATTTCTACACTACCTTTTACATTTCTACACTACCTTTCACACTTTATAACACTACCTTTTACATTTCTACACTACCTTTTACACTTTATAACAAACACTACCTTTTACATTTCTACACTACCTTTTACATTTTATAACACTACCTTTTGGATTTCTACACTACCTTTCACATTATATAATACTACCTTTTGCATTTTACACTACCTAACACATTTTGTAGCCTTTTGGCGAATTTGGCCACCCATAATAACAATCATGAGTATCCTCTTCTCATTGATACAAAAATAAAAACAAGCATTCCACTTTTGATGTCATAATGACATCATAATGCATTGAAGTACTTTGTCAAAGTGTGTTCATCTACTCTAACCTATTATTGGCTCACCATTTTCACTGCTTTGATGTTGATATTTTGTTCGAGTTACGTACCTGCGGACGTCCGTCTGAATTATATTACGAATGATTTAATGAACCGACACCTTTGGAGGAATAAAGTTACGGGACATCAAGACCAAAAACTAATTTGGCTGTATGAACTGGCTCCAATATGTCTATAATAAACCGACTATTGAAGAACGTCTCACTGCAAACCAGGATGACATGTTGTTTTATTCAGGTATTTCATGATATTTTTTAATGACAGGAATATGTTTTGGAATATTCTTTTCAGAAAAAAACATATTATTATCACTGATAAGAACACTCAGAAAACCATATTATTGACTGCTATGTTTCTTGTGTGTATTTTTTATACTAACATGTTTTTCTCTGTGTACTGAGATATGATAATGTTTTCTGAAAGGAATATTCCAACAGATATCATTTCTTTCATTCAAATCATATCATGCGTTACTCTGAATAAAACAACATGTTATCCTGGTTTGCAGTGTCATGTTACCATGTGAATTGGTCTAACAATGACTCGGAACACGCATAATATGATAAAGGGATGTTTCGACGATGAAGAATATCAACTGTCTTACCAAATCAAGAAGAAGAAAAATGAAATTTGAAGGTTAGATTAAATTTTTTTAAAGCGATGTTTTTAACTGTGTATGCATACCTTTGTCGGTTACTTGAAAGTCTGCGAATGTGTTTTATCGCAGTAAATGTAAAATGATTATACATATGGGAAAATAGCATATGGTGAGAAGCAGTCATAAACAATGAGAATATATATTAGCAAAATACAAAAAAACTCGTCAATAACGGGCCGTCAAACGAACTGTATTAGCTATCTCGCACTCTCTGCCTACGACGTGTCTTTACATCTCACATAATACTCAATGATGTGGCATTATGTTATATTTCAATAGAAAGAGCTAGCGATCTAAACATCTATTGATTATTGCACTTAATTAATACCGCGTGGGGAAATAGCACGTTGGATTTCGCAGAATTCGTAAACGTCTAAAATGCATTGGATTATTGCATTATAGGATATCAAAATAATATTGATGGATTGCGCCTCATACATGTAGTTAAAAATTGATAGTTTGCCCCCCATTATAGTTACAAATTAAATTAGCTCATCATATTATAGGTATTTCATATGAATCAACAATGGATTATAAATCAGTTGAAGAACAATGGAACAGCCAATCCTTTGCTGAAATTACATGAAAGGACATACAATATTGCTCTTAAGCAGTCTGACATGTGTTATTATAGTAGTACTTTATCGTATTCCAGACGTGATACAATTCCTAAACATTCTATCAAGATGAGACCCTCCCACACTAAGGGATCTTTCATTATGTTCGCCATTTTGAGTTACTTACAAAGCGTACGTAACAGGTAGGGAGGGGTAGAAATTTGCCATGGCCTACGTAACTTAAATTGCGATGTTGAATGAGTGAAAAAGAAGAAACAAAACCCGACAAAATAATAAAAGCAAAACCAGACGGGCATTGACGGGCATATATGATATGATTGGGCTGAGAAGTTGATTACAACTTTGATCGTTGATCAATAGTTTCCGACCTTTTGCAATACTTCGAGGGACGCTTTCAATCCAAAAGATATCGTGTTTTAAAAAGGCATGTTAAATACAATTTATTCACATACACATATTCATGTCATTTGATTGGTAAATACTACATCATGCAATATACGAACTAGTTCCCCAATATTTCACAGAAAATCGAAATATTTTGAGGGTATCGTACTATAGTAACTTTTTATGGGACTTTTTCACCCTGCTCGAGGTAATTTTTTCAGTAGGATTTATGTTTAATATTATCTTTTGTTTATCAAAGAATTTCAAGCGACAGGGATATTGTTATATGTAATATAAAACAAATATTTACTGCGCTATACCGGTCTCTGGAAAATAGTAGGCCCACAGTCTTCGTCACCGATGGGAGCTAATTTGCATTATATCATGATAGGCCTTATTTCAACCATGTGATAGTTTTTACTATCATTATGGCTGGAAAAAAATAATGCGATATCATGATATAAAACAAATATTGAATGCCTTTTGTTTGTGCAATAGTAAAACTATATCACTCGGTTCAATTTGGATTGTTCCATCACACTCGGCTGCGCCTCGTGTAATGGAAAAATCCAAATTTGACCTCGTGATATAGTTTTTACTATCACACTCTCAGCCATTAAATATTTGTATACTATTTCCCGCATGAGCAGCAAATAACAATAGCTATTCAAATTTCACAAATGAGTTTTGCAGCATTGGCAATTATTCCTATGCCACGCTACACTGAACAAAATCATCGCAATATCATTCTGTCCCGCGGTAAATTAAGTAGTGCGTGAACTCATTTTTGAACTCGAGCTTAGAGTATTCAAGCTGTCAAATGGACTATTGGCCTCTCATAACTCTCATAATATTATTTAGTCCACGTTCGTAGACACCAAAACCGACATCAATTACATAGTTTCTCGAAGCGCGTAAATACGTACGCACAGCTAAATTTACCTTTACTAAATAATTATTAACATTAGGTTAAAAGTTGAATCATTATACGCGTTAGAAATTGACAAAATGCGTTGATATTCAAATGACAGAAGCGTAAAAGCTTTAATTTTCCAGGAGGGGCCGGGGGGGGGGGGGGGGGGGGGGGGCGGTGCCCCCTGAAATATCCCCGTCGGTAAACTTGAGATTCCGTCGATAGATTTGCGATTCATACCATGCGATTTTTTTCAACCGTTTTTGAGAAAAACGTCATCGCTAAGGAGGCTGTACCTGAGAGTACAAACCCCCTTAATAGTTAGTATTTTTGATTTTAAGCCAAACTTTGATCGGGTTGTGGTAAAAGGATGGCATTTCTTTTATAATTCCCATTACGGGTTTATTCATAGTTTCAAAACTACAATTGCATTTGAATATATTTAAGCCTAAGCATGTCTTTTTCAGTAAAGAAATAGGAATATTTCAAACACCTTCAATTTAAAGTAATATTGTTAAAAGCACAGTTTGACTTTACTAATTATAACTTTTATGCTCCCGGACGTTCACGTTCATCTGAGGTGATGACTTAACTTCGGCGGCACTGCAAAAATAGTACGTATGGTTTACGTATTTATGACATGACCAAGACAGAGCCTCTTATCCACCGTGTAAAGCGCCGCCAGCTGAGATTCCTTGGTCATATCCTCCGTCTCCCTGATGATGAAGAGCCTGCTAAAAAGTATGCCACCTACGCACTAACACATGGCCGAAGGAGACCTGGTCGTCCTTGCACAACATATCTGACATATATACAACGCTTACTAGGGGACAATAAAGGCATGATGGAAGATCGACAGATTGTCACTCTTGGTCAAGACCGTCGTGCATGGAAGAAACTTGTGGTCGCCTGCTCTGCAGCCGAAGGATGATGATGAATGACTCACTACAATTATCGCCAATTTGTATCACCACTTTTACAAGCACCAATGAACATTGAACTAATCAATGCAACAATATTACTCACAAGCAAGGGCGCAGATCCCGGGGGGGGGGGGGGGGGGGGACACGTCCCCCACTTCCTGACACAATATCAAATGTCCCCCCCCCCCCCCCCCCCCCCACTTTTTGTGGTGATACATCAATCAAGGCTGGCGATCTAGTGAAAAAATGGCAATGTCCCCCCCACTTTCAAGATTGGATCTGCGCCCTTGCAGTCACAAGTCAGGCCTAAAAAAGGTGTTTGATTGGCCTAACATGACAAAAACAAATATGGTAGGTCGGTCGGGATTTTTTTGTTTGTTGAAATCACCTGCTTTGGGGACTCAAAATAGCCGAAAATGAAAGCAAACAGTCAAAAACTTTAATACTTTCAATTTTTATATATATATTTTTAATTTTTTAATTTTTTTAAAATGTTTTTATTTTTATTTTTTAATTTTAATTTTCCTCCCTCAAAATAATTTTAAAAGAAATTCAGGGTCGGCGATGTATTTAGGGTCGGTCGGGTTAGGCCAATCAAACCTTTTTTCTTTAGGCCTCACTTACAAGTCAAGTCAAGTCACTTATGTATTAGCCATTGGTACTAGTTATGCAATGCTTCCATATTGCACTGCAGATTAAGGCCTAAAAAAAGTTTGATTGGCGTAACATAGAAAAAAATAGGGTAGGTAGGTCGGATCTATAAAACGTCTATGAAATTTTATATACCAGCACACATATACCATACAGACATAAACAAATGGCACAAATACACATTTTCACTGTTTTTTTTTCTTCTTCTTTTTCTCACACACACACAAAACAAAACAAAAACAAAAAAAGTAAAAAAAAATGTTTAGGGTCGGCGGTAAAAATAGGATCGGTCGGGTTACGCCAATCAAACTTTGTTGTTGTTGTTAGGCCTAACTATGTAGTATAGCTTCTGATAACTGAGCAAGCCGAAAGTTGGTATGCTTTCCCGAGCGCTAGCGTGCCCCCAGACCACGGTGACGACTAACATTGCTGAGCAGCTCCGGGTTTTATAGCCCGAATCTATTCTCTGTTTCTCTTCCTCTGGACAGAGATTTAACTTTACAGACGCAGCATTTACGCACGCGTATGTATCTTCCGTATTTCTACGCATGTGTGTATACGCCAGCCCTTCCAGTAGGCGCTCGTTTTTATTTGTTGCAATCAGTAAATGACGCAGTTACGTCACGTGATAGGTAAATATACGATAATACTACTTGCAGACGTATAACGAATGCTGGGAGTGCTATTACCTCAGGAGAATGCAGGAACTCAAAACACTGGTAACGTATTGCTAATGTCCATTCAACATGATATATGCCGGAGCGAGCGAACCCTTCTTGTATTACGAAGAATTTAATCACCCAAGCCAGTGGCATAAATGAGATTGGATCAAGACTATTTTTTCTCATGTCTGAAGGCTGACATCAAAATTGTTAACTTTATTTGTTGGGAGTGGCTGTTTTTAATAATAATTCAACCAGCATGATTATATAGGCTTTTTAAGCCTGGCCCGAGCAATTTGCTTGCGTCTGGTCCCTTCAGGACCCAAGCGTGTGTCTATACGGACCGACCGTGTAAACAAACAAACAAACAAATTGGTCACATTGTGTGTATGGCGCGTTTGTGTAACCCCCCCCCCCCCCCCCCTGCAAAAAAAGTGTGCTGCTGTAAGTCTTGTAAGTCTTATTCATATACTGTTTCATCTGTTCCCAATATCATGGGTTTCTGGAAAAGGCAAATAAAGTTATCGAAACATGATATATGTTTTAAAAATTAATGAATACTGAGCATCTATATAACAATAATACATTTGTGAACTTTCTTATCAACCATTAAAAACGCTGATTTGTTTTATAGAAAATATAATCAAGAGAGGACCCATACCGTATCACGTCGATATCAAGGTCATGAATATTTGAAGAGGCAAATGTCTATGGGATTTCTCTGTCTCGGTTTATTAGGTTCAGTATGAATTCTGATATTTAACATACAACAACAGTAAATTATGAAGCAGAACTATAATAAAACCACAAATATTTCTTTATTTTTAGTAAAATTAATACATATTTTATTCATACCCAGTATGGATTTCTTCGACATAGGCACTGCGCGAATACTTTTGTCGGCAGTGAATACAAAGAATACCCTTGGTGATAAGTTTTCTTTTAGCTAAGAGATTGGTATGGTGTTTCTTGCAATTTCTGGAATTTACATTATTTCTAAGATTGCATTTATCATAGAAAAAAAACACGTTACGGGTCGATGCATTGTTGAACTCGTTGTTATGCTCGTTCATCTATTTTCTTATAAAAACAATGTTCTAACATTGATCCTAATTGCCATACAGTTTGTACCAAAACACGCACACTATTTGAGTCCAGTGAAAATGGAAACTTGTTTATGGTATCCTGATGAATACCCTTCCTCATACCGCTTCCCTTCCCCACCGACTTATGTTGCGAGGTCATCTGCTGATGGAATTCAACATTGATCAGGAGATGCGAGAACACTTCTTCAGTTGAATACAAGAGAGTCGTATGTGTATTTTGACTGTTTTTTTTCAGGAGAAGCATTTTTGTGATTTACAATGTAGTATATAGGAAATAGAATGAGTTTGACGGTAACTGAAGGCGGTCCGGGAGTTGTCGCTCTTCATATAAAATCATGCATTTACTTTGTATATGCATATAACAATGAATAATTAACCAATGTCAGTGTCGTAAGTGCAAGCCGTATTTTCTACTAAATGGAAGAAGGTCGTTTGTGCACATACGACCGTTATGCAAGAATCGCTTGAAATTTCTTACGACACTCTTTTAAAAACAAATGTATTACAAGGTAAATGCAATTCGTTCGTAAGTGGCACTTACGACACTTACGACATTCTTGTAAAACTATCAACACCTCAATTTCGCCAAACTATCACTAATGACCTTCTCGCATTCAGCCGATGACTTTACATTACTCCTACACAGTATTCGAACAATATTTTCTAACATTGTAGCACAAGTAGTAGACTAGGGACATTAACTACAGCGCCACCAAGTGACAGCATTTAACTATTGAACTAGTCATCCATGACTGAATTTTCCAACCAGCAGTAGAGGCCAATAATAAAATATGTTTTGGTTGTCCTTGACCTTCCTATCTTATTTTCCGTCAGTTCTAAAACCTCGCAACCTTATTCATAGTCAAATTACCCGCTCATGCTTAACCGATGAACATACATGCCTGTATTGTACAGGGTGAGTCAAAATAGTCCGGTCCCGTTTTCAAAAAATCAAGAAAAATACTTCTTGTACAAAATTGGTAATTGTTTTCATTGTTTATGAGAGTAGACATACTTCTTCATACCTGGTGATGTTTTCAAGACACTATCATATTCCACGAGAGATTTACAACATTTTTACAAAAAGACGCGTAATCCAATGTGTTCCAAGTTTGGTGGTGGATGTTAATTCTACTGTAATATTAGTTATTTATACAACACAACACACTGTGTAACTGTTGCAATTTATACCAAAATATCATGTTTTTGTTGTTGAATCTCTGATAAATTGAACGATATTGCATGCAAAGTATTTAAATATATTATAATATAACTCAGTATTGCACAAATATATTCATAAAAATGGACTATGCACTTTGCCTGGTAAGTTGCCAAATCACAAACTGTTTAAAGATATAAGATCTGTTTTCTCTCAGACTTCTCTCATATCAGTTCGATTAAAATAACAAGTTTCAAAATATTTTGGTCAACATTTTGTTAAAACTCAATAATGTTTGATATAGGCTACCTCTGATTGCACGAAAACTATTGAAAACATAACCGCAAAGACAATAGAATCTCTTTTCCTATTGTAATTGCTGTGAATACCAACACGCCTTCGATTGACTTATTCAAAAGGCGCGCGTTAAACGTTAACATCCATAGGGATCCCTTAGATAAGTTGGAACAGATTTTATTTCACAGAATTTAGAAAAATTATCATATCTCCCGTTTCGAATAACAAATGTTAATGAAATAAAATTTAGGTTATAGCTAGTAATGCCACCTTGCTAGGCAAGTCATTAAATATATTCATTTTAAAATTTTAACTGGTTTAAAAAATCGGTGAAATCGGGACCTGACTATTTTGACTCACCCTGTATCTGTGCAGTGGCGCGGGATTTGACTAAAGATAGACCAGTGAGCAATGAAGGCATTCTTGTGTAGTAGCGTGTGATTATGCTAAGATGACGTGAGTTCAAATGCTGATTATTAGCCGTTGATTGGCAGAATGTCGATTGGGAAATTTGTTGAAATTATTTTGTTGTTGTATTGGTTTGTTTCTTTATTGACATCTTTGCTCAACGGCCTATGGTGAGCGTGTGAATTCACTAAAAATATTTTGAAGAATTTGATGTATAAATAAGTCTTACGAACGAAATCATTCTCTTTACTGCCCACATTACAGAGAAATCTGGAAATGAAAGTTGAAAACATTTTAATTTTTGTTGATTTTTTGAATTTGTTGAATTTTGTGCGACATGTTAATTTTCACCCATCTGTATCGATCTGCTATGTTGCAGGGAATGGCATTTGGCTCTCATCTCATTCATAAAAGAGGTTTAAATAATATTCACTACATCCATACCATTAAACAACAATTTTGATATGTCAATTTTCTAATATAGTGGAACCCAATAGTAAGCTTTAGACAATTGACATCAGAGCAAGCGACCATTGAAGTTTATCTGTGGTTCGATTCCTATTGTTCAGCTGGTCGCTAGTGGGCGCTGCATTTGTTGTGCATTATATTCTTGCGGTAGCACTTGTGGTAGGGCAATAATTTGATTGACTTCTTGCACTGCCAGCAGGTATTTGGTTTGATAGTGTTGTGTACGCGTAATTGAGAAATTGATGGTCATGATAAATATGTAATTAACTTAAAAACCACCAAGTAGATGACAATTAGATTACTTAAAAGGGTTCGGGTCAGTGGCGTAGCTCAGGGGGGGGGGGCAGGGGGGGCAAATGCCCCCCCTGACGAAAAAATCCAATTTGAGCCCCCGCCCCCCCACCCCTCTAAAAATAAAAAAAAAGGGGTGAGAAAAAAAGGAAATAGGAAAAAATTGAGACAAAAGACCGAGGTTATTAGGCAAATAGAAGGCAAAATTGTAAATGTAGTACATTTACTGTGCGATATTTTTGGACTGTGCGATTTTTTTTGGACTGTGCGAAATTTTTTGAGCCCCCCCCCCCCCCCCCCCCACACTTACGTGAAATTCACGAGGTAAGTGACTAGAATTTTTTGGGGGGCAACCTTTTACGAAAATGTTAGAAATCTTGCCCCCCCCTGAAAAAAATCCTAGCTACGCCACTGGTTCGGGTTAAACAAGCATGATGAGTGGGTGTTTCTAACATCACTTACAAACAAGCTTAGATATTGTGTTATTGTCATTTTTATTAACTGCTTTTTCTAGAGGTATGAAGCATAGAACTATTTTAAAGAAACTGAAACTTATAGCCTCTCATAATTGATGGTAATGAGGTGGAATCGGTCTCGAAATTCAACTTTCTTGGATCCCTGATCACCAAAGAGGGTGGGTGCAAACAAGAGATTAGGCACCGTTTAGCAATGGCTAGATCAGCAATGATCCTATCAACCTAAGCAAGATCTGGACTGACAGGAATAACCAGAGCAACAAAAAACAGGCTTGCCCAAGCCCTTGTATTTCCAATGCCATGTATGCATGGGAGACGTGGACCCTAACCAAAGCTGACAAAAGCAGAACAGCTTCTTTCGAGATGTGGTGTTGGAGGCGTATGCTTCTTTATCGTATGGACAATGAGAAGGACCAATGTCAGTATTATTGAAGAAATAGGGGTGTCTAAACGACTTCTTCATGCTATCAACACCCAAATGCTGAGCTACTTCGGCCATATCTCACGTCGCAAGGGTAACAACCTAGAGAAAATAATCATGCAAGGCATGATTGTAGGGAAGCGCAAGAGAGGCAGACCTCGTTGCCGGTGGATTGACCATATAAAATGAATTACTGGACACCCTCTCCGTGATTGTTACTCCTTTGCTGAAAATCGTTATTTGTGGCGTAGTATCTGTAAGGTCACGAGCTGTGAGTCATGACAGGACCAAACCAACCAACCAAACCTGTAAAATAACCTGATGTTTATGTCTCTTCTTCCTTTATATAAAATGAATGGTAACCAAATCATCCATTATTTAACATCGCTACAAACAAGCGTATTGATCGGCTCAAAAACGGTGAAACGAAATACACTGTATTTAGACCTCTTGGGTGAACTGACATCACTTTTATTGCAACTGGTGGTTTATACATTTCTTGTTTTACACTTAGTAATACATTTCTTATTTTCCACTTAGTAATTTGTATATATTTGTGTCACAGTCTCAATGGCGAGTTTGTGTATTAAATGATCCCCACGTGGGAAGTAATTGACCTCGTCAGTCCTACAACACTTTAGTTAAAAACTAATTTGTTACGGATGAAACGCCTGGTCTGTAGATCACCATGGGTATTCTTTGTTTCAGAATGACGGAATCTCGTACTTATAATGATACGCCCCGAATACGACAGCTTGAATATTGACAATGACATGACGTGTATTAGATTTGTTCATATATTGCAGTTCTTGACATAAAACATATTATATGGCATATTTATATCACAACAACAAATATACTTTACGGATCGTATCGTTTTTGCAGTCGCATAATTATACGCTCGTCCATCACGTGTTATGACTCGAGTGACTTCTTGCATCCTGACTGTATTTTCCATCAAAATCATCACTGAACTAAAAGGTTTGCTAACACAGTGTCAAACCGTCAACCGAAATATAACATTCATAAAGAACGGCTAACTTTTTTCAATCTTTGATTTAGAAGTGATTAGGAATATTACCGCTCTGTCAATTTAGGTTTTATTTTATTTACATACACGTTTTGAGGGAAAAACCTGCATTTAGAGGTAGAGGGCGTTTCATCAAAAAGATCGCAGAATATGCTTTTAATTGCTATCTATTTTCTTACGTTTCAGAAAATGTTCATAATTTATTACATTTGTTAATGAAAAATCAGCAATAAGCAGTTGACGAGGGATATTTGTTGATATTAGTATATTTCGTACGTGTGATTGTGAACTTGATGGCCAAGAAAACCAGGTAATCAATTTAAATTCCACGAAGTAGATAACGAGTGGATCACATATAGTAGAGTCTTGGATTCCGTGACCATTTTCTTCCTACCTTAGTTTCTTAGCGAATTTGTCAACTAGAACCATTTAAAAAAAAAAATGAGCCCCATGTATTTCTCAAAAGTGACGGGAACATTCTTTTATAGCGCAAATTCCAAAATGGCCTCCATACAGGGGTCTAAAAATTCAAATGACTTTAATTAAGCTAAAAAGCTTGACCTTTACATATGGGGTCAAAATGTAAACCTTTTTTTTAACGTTTTACCCGATAACTCGTTAACCAAACATCGGAAGTTTAACAAACTATACCTTTTCGGAATCCTTGTGCTCAGCCGAACAATTTGATGTGCTTTTAAGCTTAATTAAAGTCATTTGAATTTTTGGGCCCCTGTGTGGCGGCCATTTTGGAATTTGCGCTTTAAAAGAACGTTCCCGTCACTTTTGAGAAATGCATGGGAGCTCATTTTGTTTTAAAATGGTTCTAGTAGACAAATTCACTAAGAAACTATTAGGTAGGAAGAAAATGGTCACGGAATCCAAGATAATGACTCTACTAATAGAAAGGGGTTTGGGTTGAACAAGCTTGATGCGTAGGTATCTCTGCATTTCGTTGGAAGATAATCCTGAATTTTTGAACTTTGAACACTAATTTTAGTAACTTCTGGATACAATACCGCCCTGCTAACTCATTTTATAATCTCCAAATTGTTCTCATTTTTGGTTTATTCACACAGTTTATAGTAATCCTAAAAAAACCACAGAAACAACTTGCCTCTAATTCTGGATATAGTTTAATATTAAACTATCTTTAGAAAACACGCGTCAGTGGATATTCATATTTTCAATAAACATTTGAACTACTTAACTTATTGCATGAATTAACCGATGCGATTTATTTAATAACAATGTTTAAAAAGTACCTAATAAAACTGTTTCACTTTAGTGTTTTGATTGAACCAAACCCACGAGCAATTAGGACAAACACTTCATCGATTCGAATCGATACTACGTTCTGACAGTGAGAGTATAGTATTATGAGACTACGCGGCCTTTTATGATAGTTCCTTTTGATCGCTCTCACTCCGAGACACCGGTAACTTCAATTGAAAATACCAGCTTAGCTGTTCCTGTAATAAATGTCACTGTGTGAACAGATAATTACTAAGTGGTACCTTTGAATGGAAACTATAATTGGCCTGATAATTGTCATTCTGTGTGTTGGCGTTTAAACACAGGCCTCTATGAAATATGGAAGTTAAAGGTATATTATGTGATCTTTCCAGGGAACGCCCTCAACATCGAAAAAAAATTGAAAGAAGATTTACTTGCAGATTTAAATTTCTGATCATAAATCGTACATACATTCCAAGTTACAGGGCGATACGATTCTTAATTACTTCAAAATCATGATTTTAGAGTGAAAATAAACTGTCGTATAATCCGACAGTTTATTATTTTCACTATAAATTCACTCTAAAACCATGATTTTGAGGTCATTAGGAATCGTATCGCTCTGTAACTTGGAATGTATGTATGATTTATGATCAGAAATGTAAATCTGCAAGAAAATCTACTTTCTAAAAAAAATAATGAATAGAGGGCGCCCTCTGGAAAAGATCACATAATATGCCTTTAAGTGTTTTGCCTTTAAGTGTTTCGTACAAAGGATCTACCAAGAAAATCCATTTATCATTCAATATTCATATGGAGTCAAAGCCAATATAGATAGAAATATTTTGGTTTACATGCTTACGTGAATATAAGGTTGTTTGCAGCGTAGAACTAACAATTCGGTTACATGCTATCTTACAATCAATAAAATATGATGAGTTACTTCGGGGCATTTGCGTTACAAAAAATTGCAGACGGTATATTCGTCGATATATATCTATTTCTGAGTCGTGTTTGTTTAATATTGGTATTTGAAAAGCTTTCCCGTCGTAATGAAAATGTACTCTAGAATACAAGATGTAATCTCAGCAAGTTCATGGCCCAATCACCCTACTGACATCGCCCAAAACAGTGTCGCTTAAACTATGTATTTCTAAGCGAATCAAACGAATGTGAAAGGATGAATAGGATGCATACATCTTGGCTTTCTCTTAATTCAAATGCTAGATTTTAGAATTGATTATCACTAGGACACATTTGTTTGAACGGAATACCCCACCCCCTCCCCACACCCCTTACACTAATTCTATTCTGTTTTTGGAAATCCACTTTTATGTTGATTATTCAACCTTGGATATCAATCTGCCAACCAGCCGTTTCCATTTGGACATTTTTATATCACAGATTTCAAGATTCAAAGTATGTTGAAATAAATTTCACGTGGACATTTTGTAAATAACATCTGAGATCTCGGCTGAATGGGTCATAAGTGCATTTTGACTGTGTTTTTTTTCAGGGGAAGCATTTTGTGATTTACAATTACATACATTTGACATTAAAGGAAGGCGGAGGTGTCGCTCTTCAATTAAAGTCATACATTTATTTTGCAAATGAATGAATGAATAATTAACCAATTTCAGTGTCGAAAGTGCAATCCGCACTTAAGGTATATTATGTCATCTTTCCTGGGAACGCCCTCAAATCTCGAAAAAAGTTGCAAAAGTGTCGAACTCGCCGTGTAAGTTTGTCGAAATCGATTCTAGGTGAACAGTTAACATTAACCTTAATGTTGCACTAAACGTCCGTTAAATGGATACAATGTGTACCATACAATGAGACAGATCATGATATATAGCGCGATTCCATTCGCCAGTAATGGCACATACTTGAATGAAGATACTTGTTAATGTTCAATTATCTGCTTTATTCTGATTACTTCTGAGATAATGAGCATATTTGATTTCCCTTTATAGCCTTTTGGATATAATGAAACATCCGACATGTGACAATTCGTGTTCAACATCGCCTACAATACTGTTCCTAAATCCAGATAAAGAAAATCGACATACATTCAGATCAGAGTAAATTAAGGTTAATTAGCGAGTTTCCATGTATAATGTCCCTTATACTCGTAGATACTAACACTTACATGGTGTTATGTATTTAATATCTTAACATGTCGCTCACACCTCTGAATTTGGAAGTTAATTATTGATTGAAAATGTCCGTGCTCATGCTCAATTACATTAAACAGACTGTAACAACAAACATTATGTAATTTTCAAAACATCATTAGACATATTTGTAACTTTATTGATGGTTAATAGCTTTTCATTCTTTGCAAAGGATATGTCTTCAGATTCGGCGAAATAAACTTTGTTTCGTTTAAAATGCATTTATGTGACCAATTGTCTTATCTAGTCCTTAAATTACTTAAAAGTAACCTAATCAAAGACAAACGGGATTAAATACTAGGAACTTATTATGGATTAACTACTTTTGAAGAGAAACAAAATGCCAAACTGTAACCGATTGGGTATGAAGTATAGCATTTTTTTTTAAGAAACATAAGCCTGGAAAAAACCCGCCGTGTTTGTCTCTTCTTCCTTAAGAAATCATTCAGTCAGCGGTTTGATCGGCTTTAAAATGGTAAAACGGGAAAAACTAATTTTTAGACCTCCTTGGGCGAACGGACACAACTTATATTGCAACCGGTAGCTTATACTTATTTTACGCTTAGTTATAGGAAATAGGATATACAGGGTGACCCAAAAAAATGTTCCTGTCCTTTTAAGATATCTTATGTGCCAGGAGTGTTAACATTTTGTTGGGTCACCCTGTACACCTAACACAAAGAGTCCCTGACCAGGCGCTTTGATGTTGGCTAATCCAAAATCAATAATCAGTACTAAAAATCATGAGCACATTTCTTCTCCGTAGTTTGATTCCTCATTCACAAAGATCGAATGGACGCTTTTAAAGTTATGATGATTTCAATAACCACAAGTAACGACAACATATACTGCTCACAAAAAGTATCGAAACACTTAGAAATGATCCAATATATAACGGCTCGAAAAGGTATGCATTAATCGAAGCCAATAACCAAGTGCATAATTTTGTTCTGCGTATTTTGACACCTCGATCGTTGAGATACGATGTTGCGGAGCGGAGTTATTGTCATTTCAATGATCGTGGGTCCAGTTTCTAAAGTGACACTCATCCCTATTGAAAAGCACGAATCTGATCATTCTAAACAGTAATGCAAACCTCTTTCTATAGGATGATTGTCACTTTTGAAACTGGACCCACGACCATTGAAATGACAATAACTCCGCTCCGCAACATCGTATCTCATCGATCGAGGTGTCAAAATACGCAGAACAAAATTATGCACTTGGTTATTTGCTTTGATTAATGCATACCCTTTCGAGCCGTTATATATTGGATCATTTCTAAGTGTTTCGATACTTTTTGTGAGCAGTTTAGTTGCACTACATTGGGTTCCTAAGGGATATCATTGATTTGTATTGTCCACTGTGTGCTATCTCAACCAGTCAGGTACGGGGAGGAATGGGTAAGAGGCATCGACAGGGAGTCGGTACATACAAACTTTCAATGCGTAATCACACACTAAGCAAGAATATCCCATTGAAACCCAATGCATAGTGCAAGCATTTTTTTGGTAGTTGTGGTCGAATAAACAATCATAACATCACCAATATCCACTCGATATATTTATGTATGAGGTATCAAACTACGGAGAAGAAATTTGCTCCTGAAATGAATATCTCAAATTTTTCGTACTGATTATTGATTTTGGATTAGCCAACACCAAAAGCACTGTCCTGGTCAGGGACTTTTTTGTGTTAGGTGTAATTGTGTTACAGTCTGTATCTGAAGGCGGGTTTGTGTATCAAATGATCCCCACATGGAAAGTAATTGACCGGGCCAGTCCTACAACACTTTAGTTAAAAACTAATTTGTTAGGGATGAAACGCTTGGTCTGTATCACCATGGGTATTCTTTGTTTCGGAATGACGGAATCTCGTACTTATAATGATACGAACAGAATAAGACAGTTTGAATATTGACAATGACAATATGTGTATTAGATTTGTTCAGATTGCAATTCTTGACATCAAACATATTGCATGGCATAATTATTTAATGTATATCATAGCAATATACCATTTTTGTAGTCGCAATTACGCTCGTCCATTAAGTGATTCGACTCGAGTGACTTCTTGCAATGCCTGCGGATATTTGGTTTGATAGCAGTATTTCGTACGTGTGATTAAGAAATGGATGGCCAGGAAAAACAGGCAATCAACTTAAAATCCACGAAGTCGATGACGATTGGATCACATAGAAGGGGTTCGGGTTAAACAAGCTTGATGGGTGGATTTCTCTTCATTTCTTGGAAGGTAAGCCTGCATTTGTGACATTTGAACACTTTTTTTCAGTGACTTCTGGATACAATACCACACCGCTAACTCATTTTGTAATCAGATCTTTAAATTATTCTCTTTTTCGATTTATTCAAAATGTTTATAGTAGTACAAGCCCGGGAGGGGTACTCACGTATGTAAGGCATACGGGGACGTGCAGCTCCAGTGGGTCGTTTTTTCATGAGACATCCTTAGCCATGGGTAGGCTTTTCAACTGAAAAATCCTTAGACATTGGTCTATTTTCGCGAAAATTTGCAAAAATTAGGTATTTTTTCCCGATAATTTGCAAAAATTTGGTCTAAAATGAAGCAAAACCCCTAAAAATGGGTACCGATTTTTCCAAAATCACCCTTAGAAATGGGTAGGGGTTTTGAATCTCCAGCGGCACCCCCGACCAAACCAAATCTGAGTACCCCCCCCCCCCCCACCCCGGAGTACAAGCAGCTTTGAAATTGTCAAACACAGAAACAGCATCAGTATTGGAGATTAACAAGTTACGAGTTGAGTAACGAGCAGCTTTGAGTAAAAGGATTCCTTTACTGGTTTAAATTTAAAATAATTACAACCTCTTTTGAACTTCTTAACTCTCTGAAACTTTTCACAAGTAAATTCTCTTGTAGATGATACGTTGCGTTCTAACCACAACACACGCATCTTCAAATGTAATTACATGAGCCACTTCTTTTGGTCAAAGAATGTTAATTGGTTATTAGCAATAACTAATGTGCGCATGCCTAGATCATTCTTCTTGAAACTATCAGTTTTCATTTGACAATTCATTTTGAATTCCATGCAGCCCGTATGGAAGATATTGCCTAATCTTCCCACACGAGTGTGAATTTTAAAAGAGGTTTTCTGCATGGGTGAATCTTTTCGAAATGTACACTCCCCGTCCGGAATATTAATGACATGTCTTCATAGGGGGATGGATTATAAGGGAAGACATCAAAACTCGACCGCCCGTTGACCGCCGGTTACGGTCGGTTCCGCCCGGTTCTTTCAGATCAAACGTTTTACTGGTATATGAATATTCACGCATGCAACACTGAACAACTGCCGGTTGACTTAATGCCGTAACCGGACCAATTTACACTATCGATCTGTTACTTTGCGGTCATAATAGCGCAACCTTGGAATAATTATTATGCTTTCTTTATCGTTCTATAAAAAAAAACTATTCATAGACTTTCGGTATTGATTTTAAAAAGTTAATTGAGCTATAAACAGATTGAAAAAGCCAACCCCAGCGAAAATCAATAGCTGTATTGTACTGGTTGTCAACTGAGAGTTGAGAGCCCATTACTTCAAGATTTTATTGCTCAGGCGTGTGACGAGGCACTATCAACCGGTCGTGTTTACCAGAGTGTTATTATTGACCTCATTATGTGTGTATATTATAACAGACAACACATTTTGTGAGAACCGGGCGGAACCGGCCGTAACCGGCGGTTGCCTGGCGGTCGAGTTTTGACGTGATCCCTAAATGGAACATCCTCTTTCATATCCAGACTGTTGAGGATTGTGTTACAAATGAACAGAATTCAACACGCCATTTTGATATATAGATATTTTACTCAAGAAGAAGACCTCTTCAAATAAAAACTAGTCAAAAGCATGTATTGAAGAGACGTTTGTTTGGGGATAGTTGGGTTACAGAAACATGGCCCTGACAAAATTACACTGATCAAAAGGAAGTAGCAGTGGACAATCGTCGTGAAAGGCAACACCACCTTATTCACGACTAATGGCACATTACTTGAAAAAGAATACTTTGACGGCCGATAGCATGTTATGCTTTGATTACTTTGAGATAATGAGCCTATGATAACCTTTAATACTTCCGCGTAATTAAACACTTTTCCCCGATATTTATCCGGTAATGAACATTCCGCTTTAGTTATCGCTACCAGTACAGGGTGAATCAAACAAAATGATACCGTGATGGGTGTATTGAATCATAAACTTATCCGCTTTTCACTATTTACACAGTTACGACATGTGGCGTGATAAAAAGGGGTGAGTGTTCAAAACATGCATGTTATTTATTGTGAAACTGGTAAGGGACGCACCATTAGATTTCCAGGGGGGGGGGGGAATAGGAAGTTTTTGAGAAAAAAATATTCCCCCTCTAAGCAAGCGAAATAAAATGAATTCCCCCCGATGAGTAAAAAAACACCAAAAAGACATCTACCCACAACTCAATATGAATGAATACATTTTCAAAAAAATTTCGACGCCTTCGGCACCGGAAAAAAACAACACCCAACACCGTTACGGCGGCAAAAGAACAGAACAAACTCGAACTCAACTTCCTTCCCCTGGAAATCTAATAGTGCGTCCCTAAGGGCATAGTTTACGAGACAATATGTTAACACAGAAGTATGTGAAACATTGCATCATTTAATAGTTAAGAAAATGTACCGTAGTATATTAAAATACCGCTCAAACGAAATGTTCTGAAGACATTTGTTTCTTAAATTTCACATTAGTATGAAAGTCGGTCGCATTTAATTAAAAGGCTCATAATGTATAAGTTCGGAGTCGATTGCTTCTTCACTATAGTTTTGTAACAAAGCTTTTTTAACTTCCTTGAAAGTGTTCTAGCAAAAGCATTTCCACGTCACATATTCGATATCGTGTTCTACTTCGATTTCTAAGATAAGGCTTGATAGATTTCCTTTAGTTGTATAGCGGGACTAGGGCAATGCACGAATTACGCTCGAACACAATCAGTCTCGTTTTTTGTCGGGCGCGTTATTAGCTGCAGCAGACTTACCAGGTGTTATGAGATGTACACGATTTGGCGGGAAAATAATATTTGCTTATTCATTTATTTGTACATTATTATTATTATTATTATTATAATTTTTTTGTTGTTGGTATTATTATTATTATTTTTTTATTATTATTATTTTATTTATGTAATGTAATGCATGAGTTATCCGGAAACGGTAACACTACACTATATAGCATCAATAAAAAAAAGTTTCGTGAGCTACTAATACAAATAACTGTTTGTTTATTCATTTTTTATGTTTTTATTTTTGTTTGTTGAATAATCAATTAACCGCCGCCAATTTCTTCACTCAAGAATTTCAACAATTTGCTTCATTCATTTGAAATCTATGTGTAGCGACAACTCACATCTACAGTCTGAGTGGTGATTGTTTTTGTCAAGATACATTTTTCTAACGTTCATTTTCACATTCAAAACAATCGACCGCAATCATTATTTCGATCTTGTTTCTATCATGCGGATAAACAAATACATATCGATAACGATAAATGTCGACAAGTACGAGGGGCATTCAATAAATACCTGCAACCATTGAAAATCTCTGAACCGTGACATGTGTCAATAATATAAACTTATGATACTTAACCTCTCTCTCGCTGTCTATTTCCCGCATGAACTGAACATCACCAAATACCAACCATTGTTTAAAGGTAAATGAGGCCCGGATACGCTATTAATTTCGGGTTTGACATTTCTGAATACATTGTAGCTCGTGGTACGGTGCATCAATGTTGCTTTTTATTATGCTGAGTATCATTAAATATTGATACTATCCTAAGATGTGTGCTGTTGCGGTAAATGAGGCTGTGATATACATGTCAAGATAGAGATTTCGGGTAGACGCTATGACATTTCTGAATGCGTGGTAGCTCATGGCACGGCGTATAAATGTCAAATGCTTAAATGTGTAATCCAAAGTGATTGAAACTATAGATATAAAATATTACTCAATTTGGTGTGAAATACCTTGTTTCTGGCCTAATTAAGCTAATTTCAAACACTATAAATCAATTCATTATGTGTTTTTTACATTTCAATTTTGACATTTTAGGCTCGGGGTTCACACGAAATTAAAACAAACCATATCTTAACATACCACGCGTCATTATACACATGTATTTCAATTATAATTATACTCTAACGGACTGCATGGGGTCTTAGACCTGAAAAATTACACTAAACATAATACCGTATTGTAAGTATAGGGGCAAACATGAGTATCTATTTATCTATCTATCTAGCCTATTTCACTCCAGTCTCCACTGCAGAAGGAAGGCCTCTTCATAAATTTCCATTTCACTCTGTCCTGAGCTGTCCTTTTCCAAGTAACGTTGCCATACTCTTTGATGTCATCTATCCACCGTCTGTTTGGCCTGCCTCTTCCTCTGGTGAATGCTTTGGGGATCCAGTCTGTTAATTTATGAGTCCATCTGTTGTCTTCCCTCCTGGCTAGATGGCCAGCCCATCTCCATTTTTATTATTTTTATTTACAGTATGATGTCCCTCACTTCTGTGAGTAACATGAGTATAATAACAATCAATTAATTGGATTTCAAAATTTACTAATCAAGTATGTTTTATTGATTTATTTGTTAAAATTTATACATTTTCGTTAATTGATATAAATATTTGTATGCGGCATTGTGTGATATGATTGTATGTAGAGGTGTATCGGTGGTCAGCCTTTAGCAAATGTCTGAATAAAGCTGATAACAATTTGGAAGTTGCACTCACCCTTGCAATAGGCCTATGCATTTCAAAGAATTGTTGTAGCAACTATCAAATCAATACTTGTCGAATAGCTGCAATTCTTCAGAAAACAATATGGATTTAATTTAAATTAACGCCACATCGGAAGTTTTCAAGCATAATTTTCAACAACAAGCAAGAAGAAAAAAAAAACAACAACAACAACAACAACAACAACAACAACAACAACAACAACAACAACAACAACAACAACAACAACAACAACAACAACAACAACAACAACAACAACAACAACAACAACAACAACAACAACAACAACAACAACAACAACAACGCCTTAATGCAGATCATTGACCAAACTACAGGTAAATCTTTAATGTCATGACACTGTTGACTTGACATGGCGGAAATATACTTGTGGCTAACTTTGTATAGATTTTCACCTGATCCTGTTGACAATTTGAAACTGCGTATCCTTTGCCCGAGGGCCTTGGCAATATAAGCATTTGAGCTTAACCGAGATAGAAATATGTAGGACATGCGTTTTGCTTATAATTGCAATGTAAAAGTGAGTCGATTCCAAATCAAGATGATACAAAATCAACAGCCTTGAGTGTCTCTGGATAAATCGATCAAAATATTGTCTATTTCTATCTCTCCTCTAGGCAAACGTGTTGTCATTCTGGCCTTCCTGGGTCCTCCTGAATAAATTCATCACTGTCACTTGTTTGTAAGATAGAAGAAATTATCGGGCCATTGCTCCAGGATGTCCAAGCATGTCACCGAAAAATCCACTCGCGGTATTCCGCACTGGAATGTATAAGTCTAGTTATTTCGATGTAATCATTATAAAGTGCTCAACAAAAGAAAGTCATACACTTTGTTTAGGTCAATTAAAGTAACTTTGATTGTTTTTTTACCAAACAGGCTAGATAGACATTTGGATGAATCTTTTAGGCACATTTTGATTCCAAACATAACACCTAGCAACAAAGATAAACCATGATTAGCGCCATTTAAAGAAAATTAGTCACTTTTCAAAAGTCACATTTTCAATTACTACACGGGAGGAAAATGTGTGTGTGCGAGGTTCACCCCATGCATGACACTATTTTTAACCAGGATTGACCGGCGGGCAATCGATCACACAGTGCAGCCGTGTACACTACATTGCGCTGGGCGTACACTTAGTGAGCGGGATATTTGATTCCGAACATAAAGGGCATTATGTGCTTGTTAACAATTGGTGTTTTCTTCCGCGTAGTGTATTGGAAATGTGACTTTTGAAAAGTGACTAATTTTCTATAAATGGTGCTAATCATGGTTTATCTTTGTTGTTAGGTGTTATGTTTGGTATCAAAATGTGCCTAAAAGATTCATCAAAATGTCTATTTAGCCTGTTTGGTAAAAAAATAGTCGAAAGTTACTTTAAATTACCTAAACAAAGTGTACGACTTTCTTTTGTTGAGCACTTTACTACTATGTAAGAACTTTTTTAAACGGTTGCTACTCCGAGTTTCACGCTTGAGCAATCATCATCACAGCAACTACCGTTCCGTTAACTTCTATATTTGGCTCTGCATCGCAGCACTCTGCCATACCCGATATAATAATATGTAATATTATCAAGCAAAATGAGTCGGAAGTCACAAACATTGATGTTGATATATAACCAAACAAAGGAAGAATTACCTGTGTTTTCTATTGGTGTATAAACCCTTCATTTGGCTATTCCAGGTAATATGTGCACACCTCCTATAGAGGGGTTCAGATTTCCGCACTTTTTAGGCTCGAATGATCATCGGAAATCCACAGAATTGTTATGTGCCAGTGATCACTGGAAATCCAGACACATAAACTTTGGACCGGAAATCCAGATTCGTTGTATAATTAGCTCTCGGAAAATTCTGAAATTTTCAGTAATTAAAACATTTTAGGGGGTGTGCATATATTTTCTGGAATAGCCCATTTGTTCATATCTTTGGAATTAAATGTATATTCTTAATGGTGATATTTGCCTAATGTTGCATTGGAAATGACTACATAGATTACTAGTAGGACACTTAGTCCCCCCTCCCCCCCCCCCCCCCCCCCCCATTTTAATGTGAATGCAATAATAACAACATTCTTTTCTGCTTTGCAGTTTTGCGTAGTAGGATTAAAATAATGACAGACCACACGCGGTATTGTTTAAACCATATGTATAATAAATTCATCTCAACATTCAGATTTATTTTTTTATTTTTTTATTTTTTATTAATTCTATATTCTATGATACACAATAAATTTATACAATAACATCAATATTTACAAAATAATATAATATAATAATAGCAAGTATGTACAATGTGGCAATCGATTAAAAAAAGAAACCGACATAATTGATATACATGATGACATAGTAATTACAGAGAAATCAGTCTACGAAGACAGAGTTCTTTTTCAAATAGGAATAACAGATTTGGGTGGTTGCCGTATCTAAACTTGCTTATGCATAGTTTCCCAATGGCGATGATGAGGTTAATAAATTTTAAATCGTGATATATAACATTCAGATATCTGATGGTAGTGACGGACTAGAATATTTTCAATAATATAGCTATCGTGGTGTTGACATAATTGTTTATACACTTTTAAAACGTATCAACCGCGTGTTGGGTATATCAATAAAGGTATTTATATGCAACGAGATGACTTACGCCTGTATTTGAAAGGAATAAAACTGACTCTGATGTTAAAAACTAGCAATGTCTATATTTGATTTAAATGAGATTTAAATTCGGCATTAATAGAATTGACCTGCATACATATGTAGCCATTAATATGATTTTGAAGGAATCGGAACTGCTAGACTGAATGACAACCAATTATATGGTTATATTATATTATAATAAGTACCTTATATTTTGTTATTTTATCCTCATAAAGTGCTGTTCCTTTTTATTACCTAACTAGGACGACAACAATAAACATACCTATTATACACTTGGCCAATAGGCCATTACATGAGATAATACAATCATCAAATCAAAACTGTATCATGATGATGGTAATGTACCAAGTTAAGTAGAATATAATCAACGCAAATTAGAAATGATGGTTGCGTTAATAATGAATAGATGGCGATTACAATAATTCAGATACATTATACAGACCTATTAGTACTAGTTAATTTTCTCCTTCAGTTATCTGTCGCCATGATTTAGAGGGACATATCGTGTATGTAATAGCCATGGACTATAATGGAAAATGGACGAGCTCAATTGACAATGAAAGGGAAAAAAACTATATAAAAGTGGGTTTTGGCATAAACCATGCACAATACCGTCACATTATTAGCTACATTGATTCTAAACAAATTCACATCAAGATCAATAAACTTAAATGTTGGGTACGACGAATATAAAGCTTTTAAAATAAAAGCATTGGTCCGTCAGGTATACGGAGAACATACGCTCAACATAGTCAACTTCTCTTAGTCACGTGTCCAGTAAATTTACTCACAACATTTTCTCCGTATATATACCTGACTGTTGGTTTTCTATTAAAAAGTAGGGGTGGCCATCAGATACGAAACACGTGTAAGATAATTCGTCTACAGTTACACGTAGTACGTGTATGGTTTGACGTCTAAGATATTTACAAGTCGATCAGATACGAAACACGTGTAAAATAATTCGTCTACAGTTACACGTAATACGTGTAGAGTTTGACGCCTAAGATATTTACACGTCGAAGTTGAGAAAATACAGTTTACAAGATGGTTTATTTCGTAAATAGCATAAGCTAGAAGAATATCCAATATTTATCATTTAGTAGCCATGATTGCTGCATTGCGATTAGTTATACCCCGATGAATATTTTCCCGTATTACTAAAGTAACGTTTCACTACTCTATCATTGATAATACAGAACTTGAAATGTTAAAAAATAACACGTTAAAGTGTTAAAAAATAATAAGACATGTGTGTAAGCTTATAGGCTAATATTTTTATAAGCCTATAAATTAAATTTATAATAAATCAACCGATCATACACAAAAAATAAGAAAACAAAACAAAAACAAAGGTACCTTGCATTCCATGATTCCGTGATAGCCTTTTTATGCAGTGACGACTAGTAAATAGTAAAATCCGCCGTGTTGCTTTTTGTACGGTTTAGCAAGGGGACAACCGACATTGCGTGGCAAACAGTATAGTGAAATACACCACTCATTGTCGAATATTCCATGGCTAACCGTGTCACTATATCAGCAATTTCTGGTTCTAAACCCCCGGTCTTAACCACTGCCAAAGTCATATTTATCTTGATTGCGAAAGCACTCAAAATCAGCTTTATTTTCATCACCAGAATCGTCTTACGAAGTACGCAACAATAATTATGGCGTGTATGATTTTTGACGTAACAACACATCGGGTTTCCCGTATCACATTTCAAGGGTTTATTAACGCGTTTGCGTGTTAAAAGTTATCGAATTACTAGTTTTTATTAACGCCGTGTTAATACTAGCGTTAACATTTGCAAACCTTGCGACTTCTTTCTAAAATGTTAACACATTCACGCTATATTGACATTAGGCGTTGTCGAAGACCATGTTAATAATAATTACGAAGGTCAGTATATACACTAATTTTAACACCATCGTATTAAAAACTTGAGTGAATTAACACTACAACGCGTTGGAATATAGCGTTGATATTTAAGACAGGTAAGCTTACTTTGTTTCGCACAATACCAAGCCTGTTTTTAGGCAGACAGTTTGCTTAAGTTTTTTAAAATTTAATGCTGGCTTGGATGTTATACTAAAAACAGTAGAATACCTGAATGAGTTAAAACAGGTTGTTCACCGTACCCTAAATCAAGGGAGGCACTTGAAGTTCAATATTATAGTATCGAAATCAGCTTAGCCTAAATTTAAAATAGACCTAAAAAGCTAAAAGTGTATAGGTCCACAAGAGAATATGTATGTTCTCTATGTACACTCAAAAAGTAAGCGATGTTGGGTAAAAAAACTACACTTCAGGATGGTAAAAAGGGAACATGGTTGTTTGCTGGGTAAAAATGAACACAACAGTGGTTGTGCAGATTCGTACACAACACACATAGATCATTTTACCCATCAGATAGCTAAATCTTACCCAACAAAGTTTAAAACTTTGACACAATATCTTTGGGTAAATGCTTACCCCAAAACGACCATGTTCCCTATTTTGACCCACCACTATTATACACAACAGGCTTTACCTAACACTTGTGTCATTTTGGTACCATTAATTAATTTTAAAACAATGCAGGTATATATTTTAAGCCATTTTGGGTGTCATATTTGCATTCTAATCTTCTTTCGCAATTTTATTATCCACGGAATAAAACATTTTTAGAAGAACTTACCTACACTTGACCGGACCAGGGCTCGAAACAACAACCTCAGTATACTAAGACTGACGCTGTATCCACTGAGCTAACGAAGTAGTTGATATGTGGAAGTGTTTTGTGTTAATATCAACTACATTTATTTGTCCCCGCCATAGCTTAAATGTGTAAAGAATGTGCATAATGTAGTGTAAAGAGTTACACAACAAAAATGTAAATTGCCTAATAATAATAAATAATAATACCAAGCACTTATACAGGGTGTATCAAAAAATTAGGACTCTGTTTCATGACCGTGTAATTCTTATTATAATCATTGGACCATGACCAATTTAGTCTCAATGTAAAGCCCAATTAATTATTATGATATCCTGAAAATATGAGATCAATCCGATGAAAAATAAGAAAACTAGCGTACTTTGTGTAAACCATGTCATTTACTGGTTTGTACCTATGACCTATGACCAGGTCGTCCATGCATGCACTTGCATGAGAGAGAAAAGACAGGAGGTCGAGCAAACAACAAAGGAAGAGGATAAACACGCAAATGCATGGATGGACAATTGAACATAGTATGATATTACACAATTTTGATTAAATTACACCGTTAAAATCTAAGATACAATAAAACTGTGTGAAATACTAAAAGGGTAAAAAGTATAAAATATAAGTGTATGCAAAACAATAATATACAGTGTATATCAACATTTTGCGTTAGAAACATATTTGAATGATTTTTTTTTTTTGCTTTGCAGTTTTGCGTAGTGGGATTGAAATAATGACAGACCACTGGATTAAACCATACACCTGTAAAGTGCTCAACAAAAGCAGTAATATACAGCAATAAAAAGGAGATTGATAGAGGTATGCCGAATTCAAACTGTTGTGGCTATTGCAGAGCATTGCACAAACAAACCATTAAAAGGCCGAGATTTTGATTAAATTACAACGTTAAAATCTAAGATACAATAAAAATGTGTGAAATACTAACAGGTAAAAAGTATAATAATGCCTACATAGCATTATTGGGAAAAGGAAATGTACCCAATCTATGTGTGTGCCAAAATGATACAAGTGTAGGGTAAAACCTCTTCACAACCCCGGTTGTGTAAAGTGTTACACATAATTGGGTCAAAATAGGGAACATGGTGGTTTTGGGGTACACATTTACCCGACGATATTGTAGTTTTAAACTTTGTTGGGTACTATTTAGCTATTTGATGGGTAAAATGTTCACTATGTGTTGTGTAAGACTCTACACAACCACTGCTGTGTACATTTTACCCAACAATCTTACACTTTTATGATGTCAAATCATGTTTTACCCAGGTGGCACCCTCGATTTTGTTTTGTTAAAATGCGCAAGCATTACGCTACAAGGCCCGTTTAGCAGCGCTTTAAATTGTTGCCCTAAAAACCAAATTTAAATATTCGCCTTCCATCAAAGGTGGTTGCTATAAATTACATAATTCTCGTGTGAAACCAACCGGCTTTATTGCAATGCCCATTGAGTAGTTTAAACGCTTGAGCATGGATGTAATTTGCAACATAATGGAAACTCACCCATGCAGTTAGCAAGAAGTACTGCTCGAATTTAAATATACAACCAGGTAATCCTCTCGTAGTAATTGATAACAATAGGTTTACTAGACCGAATTAATAGTGCTCCTAAGCGGGCAATTGATGTCATGGGATGTAGACGCCCTAGAATCCTAGATCACTGTCCTTTGCGTTTTAGCGCAATCGACGAAATTCTTAGGGGGTGGTAGCCCTTAAGAGGCGGAGGGTTAAATCCGAAGTGTCAATATTTTAAACATTTGTTAAGGAATAAAGCTCAGTTGTTACGTTAGGCGTCTAAAATACATATGTACATGTAGACGTCTAACCTTAAACGTACTACGTATTACCTTAGACCTGAGACTAATATACCTAAACAGATAAGAAGCGCCCATTGATACCTGTCATGTGCAGCGATCCATGGTTCGATGCGACATTGTTATAGTTGATGGCCCATCGATTATCATCATTCAGTTTAATCGGTATCACGAACTCATCCTTTGAGTAGTAGCGCGCTATTTTGAATCCAGTGTTATCCACGCGTGTATTACACTTTTCTTAATTTCCTGAACGCACTTTAGTATGGGATGGACTGGTTACCGACTCACAGACCTTGATATATTTCTGAAATAATATGCATTTATATCGCTAAAATTATGGCATTTCAGAAGAGATTTGTCAAATAAAACCTATTGGGTACATTCTTGAACATATAAACAATGTATTGTGATAACCAAATGTCATAGTTTGTATTTAGATTCATAACGAATTAAACTAAAAAAGTGATTTTTTGAATCACTTGTTTAATGAATTAAATTCATGTTAAATATAAACACATTACCATGAACGTTGTTATCATATTACATTGTGTACCCAATAGGTTTTAATTGTCATATCTCTTCTGAAATGCCAAAAATATAGCGATATAAATGTATATTCATTTTAGAAATCTATCAAGGTCTGTACGTTTAAGTGCGTTCATGTTATTCAACAAGTGTAATAAACGTGTGGATAATAGTGGATTCAAATAGCGCGGTTACTCAAATAATGAGGTCGTGCTACAAATTAAACTGAATGATGATAATCGATTGGCGATTGACTAAACAATATCCGCATCGGACCTTGTGCACAGTAGCTGTAGTACCGTACTTCTTACCTCTTTAGGTATATTACTCAGTCTCAGCTTAGACGTATTATCTTTAACGTGTTTTTTTTGTATCTGGTGGTCAATCATAATAAAGAGTTCACGATTAAAGTGCCAATGCGCTGATCTCGAAAGTAATTGTATTAGTGTTAGTGGAATAAATGGAAGTTAGTTTGACGTTTTGTAATAAACCTGTCATTCAAAATTGCTAGATGGTATTCATATTAGCTATGCTAATCAATATACACTAGTCTAGAGTACTTAATGTGTGTCACAAACATCTTAAATGCGAGAGAAGCTGATACAAAGGCACTTTATACTATAAACACTACTATGAGAGTGGCTGACATTTCCATCTTAGTAGCAATTCAGTATATTTATATCGCATGCATAGTTTGCGGATGTAATTCGAGAGAAGAAAAATAACAGGATACGGGAAAGCGTTTATAATCAAGAAAAAGGGAACCATACCATGTGTACGTTATGCGTATTGACTGCACATGAGGCCACTTTTTTTTTCTGTATTCAAATTGATAAATGGCACAATTTCTTATCATTGCATTGTCTCAAGGCCAACAAATTTGGTATCAAAATGTGCCTAACAATTGGGTGCACCTTTCTAGCTAATATTCTAGTATATGCTAGGGGGGAACTTACATATTTTGTTGGGTGTATTATAGTTGAAAATCGGCAAAATATGATTTTTTTTCAATCTTGAAAATTACTGTCACGGGATGCCGTTTTCCCTTGAAAACGTAGTCCCGCTCCCAAGCCCGCCCTTTATTAAAAGTCCCGCTCATAAGCCCGTCCTCTATTGATATATCTCTTCTTATTTCAGAAGAGATTTGTCAAATAAAACCTATTGGGTACATTATTAAACATATAAACAATGTATTGTGATAACCAAATGTCATAGTTTGTATTTAGATTCATAACGAATTAAACTAAAAATGTGATGTTTTGAATCACTTGTTTAATGAATTAAATTCATGTTAAATATAAACACATTACCATGAACGTTGTTATCATAATACATTGTGTACCCAATAGGTTTTAATTGTCATATCTCTTCTGAAATGCCAAAAATATAGCGATATAAATGTATATTCATTTTAGAAATCTATCTAGCCCGTCCTCTATTGATATATCGAACTTATTCGTCACTAAGCGGAAGACGTACTCCTGCGACTTGACGACGCCGCGTGTAAACATTGACGGTAGTGCGTCACTAAATAGCACGCCTTCCATCCGGACGCGCTCCCGTTCTGGAGCAGACTGGTAATGTATGCTCTTATACTGGTTATTACGAAATCATGCACATTTGTTTGGGATCATTAGTATGAATAATTTCACGTCAATCTTGCTAAGCCCAAGGGTTGATTAATACAAAATTTAATTAAAAAAACAATAACAAAAAATACAACAAAAAACAAGAAAATGCAAAAATAAAAACAATAAGGAGACAGCAAACCAATAACAAAGTCAAAATAACAACAACAACAACAACAACAACACCAACAACAACAACAACAACAAAAATAACAAGCAAACAAGCAAACAGGATAAACATGGGAAAGAGACATATTTTGGTCAATTTAACATTGATTTGAATTTCAACATGTATAGATTCTTAATAAAACACGGTCAAATGTAATCCTGTGAATGGTGTTATCTTAAAAGATAACACCATTCACAGGATGACATTTGACCGTGTTTTATTGTATACCTTTTCAAGGCACGCCAAATGGACGGGATTCTCTACATAAAACAAGACAGGTGCAGCTTCGTGTGTTACAATGTATCAATTGACTATTTACAGAAGGTCCACTTCTTGATGGTAAATAACTTATTAGGGGTATCGAACTCTGTTAACAGTAACATGATCATCACGAATCTAGGTATGCAATGAAATATATCACTTACAACATGTTACAGCATTCATGCCAAGAATTATCCGCGCGTCTATAGTCCGTGGGCCAAGTGACTTTTTGGTACAATATGTAGGGGCAACGCTGGAGTGGTAACAACTTCTTTCTTCTTTTACTACACATTTTTTGTTTGCTTGACTTTTCAATTGTGGCATTTAAGGCCGCTGAAGTAAAAGGAAAGGAACATGTTGGCGCCGCTCAAGCTTTGCCCATGCACATGGTACCGCATCATCAACACCAACTTGGCCCAAGGACTAATACTGCAATACTGATTACCATTTAGAATGTGCGCAGTGACCGAGCGTCTCGTCTAATTACAACAGAAGTAAGAATCTTGCGAATATGTGTTGAGTGGGTCGTGGAAGTGAATGAAGTATATGTCATTTATTGAAATTCTTATACGAGTGAACATTTGGTAAATTTTAAAACATGCCAGACAATTTTGAACAACATCGACGTTTGAGTTTTAATCAAATTGCCCAAAACACCTGGGGCAATTAAAGGTATATTATGTGATCTTTCCATGGAACGCCCTCAACATCGAAAAAAAAATAGAAAGCAGATTTTCTTGCAGATTTACATTTCTGATCATAAATCATGCATACATTCCAAGTTACAGGGCGATACGATTCTTAATAACTTCAAAATCATGGTTTTAGAGTGAAAATAAACTGTCGGGATAACACGACAGTTTATATTTTCACTCTAAATTCACTCTAACACCATGATTTTGAGGTAATTAGGAATCGTATCGCTCTGTAACTTGGAATGTATGTATGATTTATGATCGGAAATGTAAATCTGCAAGAAAATCTACTTTCTAAAAAAAATCATGAATAAAGGGCGCTCTCTGGAAAAGATCACATAATATGCCTTTAAACCTGGCTGCCCTTTCCTCAGTGCGGTTAATGAATACATTGAGGCAGTCCACTTCAAAGCAATCCTTAGCACATTTAAAATTCACTTTGTGATATACTTATGTTTGTTCCTCTGGTACATTTGGCTCATTAAGGGTGTACTTTGAGTTAAAGGGACATTAAGTGGTGTTGAAAATTTTAAATGTTTAAAAATTTACTTCAGAATTCAAGATGAACATCAAAAATTGCTATTATTGTTGTTTCTACTAACAAAAACACAGCAAAACTTGATTAAAACAATATCATCGCTATTTATTGAAAAACGCCCTCTATGCAAATATGGTTCGCGTTATGTATCACGCGTACTGCAGTGGGATACTGTCGGACGTAAAATGCTCGTCCCGGCTGTACGAGCATTTTTGAATCGACATTTTCTTGTACAAAGAGGGCTGATTTTTCTTAATCCTTATAGGTGTAAGTTCATACATGTAGTACAATTATAAAAATATACTAATCCCAGTTTTTATCATAATTGAGGGCGCAGCCTCCAACACATCTCTTAGTGCCCCTTTAAGGAGAAATACGTGTTTAGAGGGTGTTTGAAACATATTTGGTCATGCGTGCTTACATCAATATTCATGTATCTCCCCGCCTACTACTAGTAAGCCGAGGACTTGTTGTTGCCACACCATACCTTTGGTACGAATTGGTTCTTGGATAATTGGGAGTCACACCTCAGCAAAAATGATTATTCATCCTTTCCTCTGTGGATGTAATAGATTGGTACAAAATATACTCGTAAAAACAAGTACTCTTGACCGGAGTGACACGCTGCTATAATAATATGGAGAACAAGTGTTTTGTTTTTATAACTCGGAAATCTATCCACTCATAGTTGATGTGAGGAGCCCGGTGAGGAGTTATTGTTGTCACTGAATTTTCTAAAAATTACTACATGTACTATGTAATACCGAATCGTGTCTCTACTTACAATGTTATTGATTATGTCACTAATGGCGGTAATATATGCATACTCAAGAATTAAAGTAGGTACGATCTAAGTGCTGGTACAAGAACTTGACGAGGCGCTTAACTTAACTTGCTATGACTGATTGACTGGGCCCGTGCCAAGAGTGATACAGAAGCCTGTCAGCATTCATACTATACCAACAATCGTCGCGTATACTTCAATACTTAGACTACTTATGCTTTGGCATACAATAAGGGAAATGAAGATCAATTCCATCTTGAGGGTTATTCATTTTTAGGGTATGATTTGACGATTAAAACAGCGTATTTGTCTAAACCAAATATACTGAAATGTATTACAATCTAACTTGGAAAAAAAGTTTAAAAGTTAGTGATTATTTGTATTCATATTTTCTGTCTCGTCACTTGTGAACTTGCGGAGGCGGCATTACACAATATATTGAGCTCAAGTGAGTTGACTATGATATTTAGTAGACTTAAATGGATATTGTTATTGTCAAAAGACCGAAATTAGGTCGATTCAACAGCTTGAAAGCTAGCTACTAAAGAATCTGTCTGTATATTAGAATTGATGGAGGATTGTACAATTCTCTTACAAAAACACTGAAATGGCTGCATCCACTATTTAATAAAAGCTAAAAACTCAACAAGTGATTTACTTGTTAATTGTAGCGATACCGTTCATACACCTGTAGTAAAATTGGTTTTGGGATATCGAGTCCGTTACCTACTGGCGTGACCATAAAGGTCACGATAGCGCACTGAAACTTAAAAACGAGGTTAATTAAACTGATTCTGTATGATTTATAGTATATATTTAATTGTGTCCAATAATCGTCTTTAATCCTGTTAATCAGCGGCAATCACGCTACAATCATCATACATGAAATACGAGTTAATCAAGAGTATAATAGACAGCATCCAATCATCTATAATCATCGTCATCAATCAAAATAAGTACTTTTAGTAATGTTACCAATAATTAAAACTATACTCTGATGATACATGTTGGTTTATATATGCCATTTTGGCGGACATCTTGGATTTATGTGTGTTATCAAAGCATAAGTTCTGGATATGAATGTCTAGTGGTCTAATACATACATCCACTATTAAAACTATACTTTCACCATACAATTTGATTGCTATATGTCATTTTATGAGATTTGACCAGTTATGGCGGCCATTTTGGACGCCATCTTGCGTAACTCCTTAGCATTATGAAAATATTGTTGGTAACATCCTGATTATGTCTAAGATCATGATAGGAAGTTTAAAAAAAAGTTGGTTTGGGGGATTCCTGGGGGGGGGGGGGGTGCACACTAACCCATTAGACCACTCGAACAGGGGAAGATTTGTATCTCCGGAGTGAACCTTTCTATTCATTACAAACTGTAAAGTGGCACAACGTCGTTTTTAGGTAACTTTAGTTAATTGGTCATATATATATCAGAATTGACAAAACCAAATCAAGATGAAATAAACGGCAAATGAAAGTTAAGCGTTTAGTCTTTCAATATGTATATAGGTGTTACAGAAATTCTAGAACTTCATGGTCAATAAGTTGGGTAAACACGTGCACGCTTTTTGGGACGCCCTGTTTGTATAAGTGAAGAAGGAAAATCAACAAAAAATATTTGTTTTAAAAGTGTGTCTATCGTCTGACTCATCTTCTACAATGATATATTTAGATTTAATAGATCGCTTATACTCTGGCTTTAAAGGTAGATGACCCGATCATATTTTCGTAACACAGAATTATTTAAAACATACGGAGATTTTCATATCATATGAAAGCTCGTATTTTTCTCATCATCATACTGAAATTTGATGGCCTAAATCGGTATAATTACGGAGAAATCGATGAAATAACGTCGAATTACCGCGAATGGTGGTATACCACCGATATAGTTTGTGTACAACTCAATGGGTACAGTTCACAGCATCTTGTGCGTCTAAAATAAGAACCATTAGAGCTATGCAACTCAAACTTTGGAACACGACATTTTTAAGGATGACCTTTCATGTAGAATAGAAAACTTCAAGTTGAAAATTGGAAATGTGATCGGGTCATCTACCTTTAATAGGGTAATAAATAGTCTTTCCTTGAAATGTAGTCATCTACGTCACTGCTGTTGATTTATTATCATTTGTAGCATATCCGGACTTGTCATCGCTTCGTCGTTTGGACTGTTTTGTGTGCAAGATTCGTCTCTTTCCCTTTATATGAAACTTGACATGTTTAAATGATGCTGTAAAATATTTACATTGCTTCTACCTCGCTGCGACCTCGGATCAGTGGCGTAGCTGAGATTTCTTTCAGGGGGGGGGGGGGGGGGGGGGCAAGATTTCTGAAATTTTCGTAAAAGGTTGCCCCCCAAAAATGTTAAGTCACCAACTCGTGATTTTCACGTAAGTGGGGGGGGGGGGGGGGGGGGGGGGGGAGGTCAAAAAATTCGCACGGTCAAAAAAAAATCCTACATTTTGCATTAAAGGGACACTAAGAGATGTGTTGGAGGCTGTGCCCTCAAATACCATAAAAACTGGGATTGGTATATTTTTACAATTGTATTACATGTATGAACTTATACACATATAAGGATTAAGACAAAACAGCCCTCTGTGTACCACAAAACGTCGATTCAAAAAATGCTAATCGAGCCGCGCGATCAGCATTTTACGTCAGACAGTGTCCCCCTGCAGCACGCGTGATACATAACGTGAACCATATTTACATAGAGGGCTTTTAGAAAAGGTTCAACAAATATCGATGGTATTGTTTCAATCAAGTTTTGCTATGTTTTTTGTGAGTAAAATCAACACTAATGGTAATTTTAACGTTCTTCTTGAATTCTGAAATAAAATAATTTAAAAAAAAATCTTCAACACTACTTTGTGTCCCTTTAACAATTAAGTAAACAAACATGCGCCGAAAATCGTATGCTGTCATTTGGGAATTGGTTTTCTAGGGTGTCCAATATATATAATACAAGTTGAATCAACACATACCGTGCACGGATTGAAACGGCCCTTTGATCTTGATCTGTGCATTGAAACTGTTATTGTTTATATAAAACGTATTACATCTAGTTCATCTTCCGGAAAATAGAACTAATCGACTGAAATATGAGCAAAATATATCACGTTTTTAAACTAACCCCTTTTCACCATTATAATGGGATTTACATAGTTAAGACATGTGGCAAGATGAAATGGAGTAAGTATTATGTAATGAGTGTGATACTGGCCTATGTAACGAGTCAGTATTCACAAAAAAGTGTTTACACATTGCATATTTTAATAGTTATGAGAATGCACCATAGCATATTAAAATGTCGCACAAATGAATTGTTCAGAAGACACTTGTTTCTTGATCAATTGCACTTTAGTATGAAAGTCAGTCAAATTGAAGGAAAATACTTAATAGGTTCACAAATTATAATGTACGTTTTGTATCACGTACAATGAAATAATTTTTAGTTTCCTTGCAATTTGAAATGGAAATATTAGTTATCTTTGTTGATATATAGGTCTTTAACGAAAACCTCCATTAACATGGCCACCGGTCTCACTCAACATGCTCAATTTAGTCTGTACTAAAGCGGGGCGTAGGTAGGATATATATTTTTAGAGTTAGAAGCCCATTTATTACCTGTATAGTTACTTTTTTGATGACTGTATAATGATTGGGTGATATCATGATATAAACCAATACTTGCTTCGTTTTAACACGGTGAACAGTAATTCCAAAAATAGTAAATGATAGCAATTGAGCCGACACCACTCAAAATGTACCTCAACGCTGTCATGCCAAAGGTGATTCCCTATTGAGTGTTTGACCATTTTCAAACAGCAAGTTTGCTCCACGGTTTATAAAATAGACTGCATGATGGTGATTGTATAGCATTATACATGTGTAGTAAAATTGGTTTACTGGCGTGACCACGATAGCACTCAGAAACTTAAAACGAGGTTAATTAAAATGATTCCGAATGATTGATTATATTATAGTAAATTGTCTCCAATAATCGTCTTTAATCCTGTTAATCAGCAACAATCACGCTGCAATCATCATCAATCACGTAATGCGAAGTAATCAAGACAATACTGGACAACAACGAATCATCAATAATCATCGTCATCAATCAGAATAAGTACTTTTAATATTATGTTACCAATCATCTGATCGAGATGGACATCACTACGTGAGATGTCTATCGTCTCACCGAACCTACGGCCAAAGAGAGAATCTACCAAATATTACACTTGTTTTACATTATAACTTTAGAATATCATTCATATTTTTAACAATATCTGCAAAAGAAAAATCAAAAGTTAAGCAAGTACACCCGACCCCTTTCAAATCGTCGCTGTTCTGACATAACGACACATCACAACAGAATTAAGTAAAGTGATGTGTCGTTATGTCAGAACAGCAACGAAATGATCAAGATTGTCATATTGATTTGAGGATTCACGGCAGTTGTGTATCGTGATTGTGATCATTGCGTATATTTATTTGTGATGGGTATGTATCATACATACATAAAGTAGACAGGTGGAAAATAGTGTAGTGTTGTTTTTAATGATTGTAAATACTCTCCAATGCTTCATGAGTTGCAGTATACGCCACTGTGGACTTTGACGAAACTTGTTAATACGTCACTATGTAATACCACCGACGATAAGTTTAAAGTCATTACATGTAATACCCATATGAATCAAGACTATTGATATCGTCAGCTCAATATTAACTTCAAATTAGTCTGATTTTGCATGTATTATATCCAATACGAGCCCCCGTCATTTCAATACACGAATACCCTCGGTGATAAAATAGCTCGCTCTTATCCATCGCAAATTAGTTTTCATACATCGGTAGTTATGCTGTGCAAAGCTTGGGTGGGGGCGCACATTGCCATTTATTGTCGGAGGGTAATACAACTATATTAATAGTTATTACCACAAAATACAAATGTGATTTCAGTTAAAACTAGGCTTCACGTGAGGGAAATTAGCGTTAGTTCTACGGTCTGTTCCCTATAGGTCGGCCCGAATGACGTTATATGCCATTTGCCAATGTAAACAACAGTCGCATACACGGCCTTGCGTGATCACTAGGAACGATCTCGTGTATGGTTGAGTAGAGCGAAGAAACTGATTTGTTAAAACGTTTTGCTTTGTTGTCCACGGCAAATGACAAAAACACCCGGATGACCGGGGCAACCTATAAACAGACGACTAACAATAATCAGTTCTAATAGTTTAATGAATACCAAATTTTAAGTATGGCAATAGCTCCAATTTGTATTCGGTTATTGGTTTTGGCTTCAAAACTAGTGATTTAAAGAAATATTCAGCTTCTCAGCCAGAAACGGATGGGAAAGATTGTTACCTTGATTTTTTCAAAAATCGAGGTACTCTATCTGTACTGTTTCTTTCTTGTTTCTATCAAACCCACCTACAAAATGCTTCTTCTCCTACAGTTTACATGTTACAATCACCAGATTTGGTCAGTAGGACCCCCTACCTGACCTACATATAGGGGCTTCACAGTTTGGGGTCAAAGGTCACACAGGGGTCACTAGGGGTCAAAAGATGATTTTCACTTAAAACGCATTTCCAATTTAGTGAAATGACCTAGGATCATCAAAATTGGTCCACATATTCCTTATGACCGTACGCATGTATAATAGTTCGGTTTTTAAAATTAAAAATCATTTGGGGTCACTAGGGGTCAAAATGTAAATGTTCAACTCGATCACTTAAAATGCTTCTTGTATCAGAGGAAATGACTCATGACCTTCATAATTGATCAAAAGATTCCTTGGGTCCATCCTCATATAGGGTCTTCAGCGATTAAAAGTGACAAGTCATACGGGGTCACTAGGGGTCATTGATCTTTACAGAGGTAAAAGTTAAGACATGCTATGATTTGAACTGGGTTTATTGCATCTTGTTTGGATTGATGAGCCATGAAAATAAGTCAATCATATTGACCAGGTCAAAGGTCAAGAAGGGGTCACTAGGGGTCATTGAACTTTACAGAGGTAAAAGTTAAGACATGCTCCGATAGGGACTGAATTTGTTGCATCTTGTTTGGATTGATGAGCCAAGAAAATAAGTTAATCATATTGACCAGGTCAAAGGTCAAGAAGGGGTCACTAGGGGTAATTGAACTTTACAAGGGTAAAAGTTAAGACATGCTTTGATTGGGACAAGATTTGTTGCATCTTGTTTGGATTGATGAGCCAAGAAAATAAGTCAATCATATTGACCAGGTCAAAGGTCAAGAAGGGGTCACTAGGGGTCATTGAACTTTACAGAGGTAAAAGTTAAGGAAAGCTGACAGTATTATTTATAAATCTCGCCGCGTCGCGCCGCAGCTTTGTGCAGGACGCCGCACTTGCGGCGCTCCTCGTCCGTCCAATTTAAAGATAAGCCTCCTTATCTATAGTGTTGTTGTCGCCTAATTAGTCCAGTAATTGACAAGGTATACCGCGGCACGACGTTTACAGTATTGACAAGGTATACCGCGGTACGCCGTATACAATAATGCACTGAGGCATGATGACTAGACAGTGCTTCCACACAGGAAACACGATCGATTGTATTGATACTTGAGTCTGTGAAAGTATACCGCGGTACGCCGTATACAATGCACTGAGGCATGATGACTAGACAGTGCTTCCACACAAGAAACACGATCGATTGTATTGATACTTGAGTCTGTGACCGTTTCATGCCGTAGGCAATTACCTAGACTGGTTTGTCTGTTTACCGTCTTTGCTGACAGATACATAGTAGTATAGTGGGTTCTGCAGAATCCGTGATTTTCTAAGGCATAACTGTGAGCAGTTTGTGTAAAACTCCGTGATTTCCGTGATCAGTGTGATTTAAAATTCAAGGAAAAACCAAACAGTGGGAAATTACACGTGAAATCCGCGCGTTCATATTGCTAGGCACTAAATTAAAACATATCTATATTACTCAAGGGACTAGTAAATAAATAAGTATTAGATTGGAATAAAAATGCGAGACAGAGATTAGAAAACACAAATAAAAACGAGGAAAGGCGATATAAAAAAAAATCACGCAGTGTAGTTTTCCACAAAGCCACAAGCCCCATCATCGAGGTAAAAACCTACCTCTGTTTACTCATGCATTGGTGGGATTATCGCTTGCTTCACACGTGGAATTAATAATGATGCATTGTTAAAATATCCCCTGCCATGATGATGTCCACATTTTGTGATAAAGATTGTTTTGTTAAATCTTGAAAGTTCCATCCATTTCCAGCGGGGTTTTCCCATTAACATTGTGTCCGTAATACCTCATCTCACGTGCGTGGCAAGGAACGGTGTTTTAAACACGCATGCGCACATCATGATGTCATCGGGCTAGGTTATTTTACCTACTTTACCAGTCGTCACTATGTTATCAACGCAAACAGAACAACGTGTTCGGAATCAAATAGATTAGTATGTACTTTATTTTTATATAAATAGGATGATGACATTGCTAAATAAAAGAACAACAGATAAAATGAGAATAAAATATAAAGTAATGACAGTAACAATAGATCATGACGTGAATACTGACACGTTTTTAGACTAAAACTACCGTTTGAAGGAATATCAAGGACAATTAATAAGGATATTGGTACCGTAGTATTTTGAGATAATATAAATAAATAAAACACAATGACTGGTTTCTATTGTATAAATGATAACCGGTGTCCGCACCGGTGTCGCATGTGTTGTAGACCTTCGAGTTGTAAACCGTTCCATTTATGTATTATTTTATAGAGGTGTTGTTCGTCTTTGGTACGTGAAACCGGCGTTTCTCAAGACATTGTTTAAATATTGACCTATATAGTATTATAATACAAAAGGAGTGCATTAATGGGGCTAAAGACAGGTTTTATAGACCTATATTAAAAGGTCTTCATTTGTTATTTTTCGCAATCTCTATTTTGTCAAGTTTTTAATTTCAAATAATTATTTGTGCTTCATGAGTGGCGGGGGATGGGGTAATCTCCCTGCCCCTCCCCAAGCATGATGTGACTTTTGTTTTATTATAGTCTCAATTTTTGTTTTGTCACGTTTTTATTATTTAAAAAACAACTCCACGAATAGAAACAATAATGGATTGAATCGATAATTTGGTAGACAGTTTTTCTGATGAAATTTTTATTTATGAGGTTTGAAGCTATTATAGCGTAATTTATAAACAGGATTGTAGCCTTCAAGTTTGCTACTTTTATTTACAGTCCTACCTTCATTTCGCCTTTCAATTTCAAAGCTGTATTAATATTCCAATTAGGCCTAACATGTCCTAATATTGTTTATTCACAGGTGTTCATCAGTTCATAAAATCAATGACAGTTAAGATTAACTGTCACTGATTAAATATAATCACCGCCCGCCCCCCCCCCCCCCCAGTAGCGTAGCCAGGGGGGGGGGGGGGGGGGGCAGACTGCACCCCCCCTCCCCCGACAGCTAAAATGGGGACGGCGAAGCGGAAAAATGGGGACGAGAAGAAGGGGAGAAAAGAGAGAAAGAAGAAGGAAGGAGAGGGAGAAAGAGAAGAGAAAGGGGGAGGAGAGGGAGAAAGAGAAGGGAAAGGGGGAGGAGAGGGAGAAAGAGAAGGGAAAGGGGGGGGGGGGGGAGAGGGAGAAAGAGAAGGGAAAGGGGAAGGAGAGGGGAAAGAGAAGAGAAATGGGGACGATAAATCGTTCATGTAGTACATTTACTGTGCGATTTGTTTGGACTGTGCGATTTTTTTTGGACTGTGCGACTGTGCGACCCCCCACACACTTAAGTGACAAGAAAAAAAAATTGGGGCAACCTTTTACGAAAATGCTTAAAAATAGGGACGATATTGATGTTTGCCCCCCCCCCCCCCCCCCCCCCCCGAATGACATTGCTGGCAACGCGCCTGCCGCCCCCTCTCCAGACATCTTGTTTTTAATCGAAATAGCCAAGAAATTAGGTCAATACACTGACAAGTAACTTGTTTGTTCAAACAGTGGTTCAAATTACCATGATAATTGAGAGACTGAAAACACCACCCCGGGGATCCAGACCGGGGATCCAGACCGCATGTACGGTCACCGATCTGCGATCACATCATCACGCATGTCAAGTGACATTTTAGATCACGATCTCGTTACTCCTATCAGACTATCAGATCACCGACTAAATGCGACCATTTAGGTAAACCACGCCCATAATTGTAAGCGACGTTAACAATGCTTAGATTAAGCATGTCCCAACGGAAAATCACGCTGGGAATGAACTATCGATGATCCGCTCTTGAACATCTTGATTTCGTAAAACCATGAAAGTACTGTTACTTTCATGGTAAAACGTTGTGGCAATTGTGGGTTTTTCTATTCGAAGAGGGAAATAATAAATCACGACTAACAGGCACAATATATTCATTGTCAGATGAAAAAATAACGCTACAAGTATTTATTTTAAAATCGATATCATACGTTCCAAACCATAGATTACACAATTAAATGAACGCTACACTTATAACTTATTAAAGGTAGATGACCCGATCACATTTTCGTAACACAGAATTATTTCAAACATACGGAGATTTTCATATCATATGAAAGCTCGTATTTTTCTCATCATCATACTGAAATTTGACGGCCTAAATCGGTATTATTACGGAGAAATCGATGAAATAACGTCGAATTACCGCAAATGGTGGTAACCACCGATATAGTTTGTGTACTACTCAATGGGTACAGTTCACAGCATCTTGTGCGTCTAAAATAAGAACCATTAGAGCTATGCAACTCAAACTTTGGAACACGACTTTTTTAAGGATGACCTTTCATGTAGAATAGAAAACTTCAAGTTGAAAATCGGACCATCTACCTTTAACAAAATAAATTTTCCAAAATAAATATTTAAAAAAGGAAGAAAATCACAGATAAAAAAAAAAAAATTATGTAAAAATAAAATAAAAATAGGGCCTATATGAAAAACTGTTATTATTACATTAATTTAATAAAAATCAGACGGGAGGTGGAGGGGTGTGACGTGGTCTCCCCCCCCCCCCCACCCCCCCCCCCCCCCTAGCCCCTCGGCTTTTACAGTGTAAATAAAACATCTATAGGGCATGTATGAACAAGTCTTATTATTACATTAATCAGACAGAAGGGGGAGGGGTGGTGACGTGTCCCGCCCCCTCGGCTCCTGCCACTGCCCGTGATTAAGTGTACGTCAAGATTTCACGGCATTATCATGATTATACATTCTGTTTACTGTTTCGTTGAGAAAACATGGACTTGCCATATTTACGGCATATCATTAAATCATTATTTTTACTACCATGTTTTAGGCCAAATAAAATAAAAAGTACTTTCTCGTCCTAACTCTTGAAAAAATAGAGGATGAGGACACTTCCCGGGGGCTGAAGGGTGAGGGGATGGAGAGGAGGAGGAGGGGAGAAAAAGGGAGAGGGAGTTTTTATTAGTGGCTCTCACTTTATCTCTAGGCTGTAAACCATGTCAGTGTTTTATAACAAATGTAAATAGTGATAGCAAGGAGAGTTCCAAGTCACAGCAAAAAAAGTTAAAACTCAAACAGCTCGGCCCTCTGGATCCCCGCCAACGGCCTTCCCAGGAACATTGAGGATTGGAGTCATAACATTTTTTTATTCAGCTATATTGGGGTAAGGACCATCCTGTGCGATAAAATGAACAAACTTGCATTTTTATTTTTATTAATAGGCCTAATCAGTGATTGTAAAATCCCTTTGATATTCATTTCATTGACCATTTCACTTTCTTAAAATAAGGTCATTGAAATAAATGCATAAATAAATAAATTCAAAGAAATAGATATTCTGGAGTTTCATACACAAACAAACAAATAACGACAGTCGACAGCCACTTCAAGGGCCTCTGATGATTACGCCGTATTTCTGATGCTATACGATGATTAAATTAAGTGCCAATTTGGTAGTAAAATGCCTTCTGCCTTCTATCTTTTTTTTAAAAAAATGACCATTGCTATTCGACAAACAAATTATTATATTTAACGTAAACATAATTGACACTGCCTGTACCGAGAACTTTATAACTAATCTGAAACGTTCACACGCAATAAAAACCAATCTATAAATCATAATGTACATAACATTAATTGGATTTGCCAGTACTCAGTTCACACATTGGATTTGCCAGTCTTTTACATTGGATTTGCCATTTTACATTGGATTTGCCAGTCTCACATTGGATTTGCCAGTCTCACACATTGAATTTGCCTGTCTCACATTGGATTTGCCACTCTATTTACAATGCGTATTATTTGACTACGGATTTATGGTAATCCCGATTTGACAACAACACTGATAAAAACCAGGGAGGTATTTAATCGATTTCACACCTCCCTGTAAAACCCGTCTAGATAATTAAATATATATGCTATCAACAAAACGTAGATATTCTTGCTGATTCCTCTAATGAACCATTTATTTTCTGTACATTTCAATTAAAATACGGATTGAATTAGTTCCATTATCCAATTGCACAGTGCGTTTCTACTGAATGCTGGGATTACATTAAAGCAACCTCTGTGATGAAATAATTAAAAACATTAAAGAGACTTTTGCTTTTGTTTTATTGTTTTTGACTCTTTTAATCATTTGTTGTAAAGCGCGCTGAGGTTAGATTGCACAGTAAAGCGCTCTATAAATGTGTGTTATTATTGTTATTAATATTATTACTATTACTTCAGTATAATTAGTGTGTTAGTGGGTGGCGTGGTCGATGTAATCATCCTCCCCCTGATTTTCATTTTCCATATAGTGTATGTGATGGCCAAGGTAAAATGAAACAGTAGCTTAGGTCCTAAGTAGCTGCTGTAAATTTAGATGGTACAAAATCCAAAAAACTTTTTTCTTCTTAAAATATTTGTCACCTTCTCAGCCTGTGTAGCGTAGGCCTAGTAGGCCTATTATTAATTTAGAAAATATTAATGCATTCAATTAAAAAAGACAATGTTGAACGGATTTACAAATTCTATTATATAGGACCGCCCACATCCCCTCCCCTATAAAAAAGGGGGTAATGAAAGAGAGAAAAAATGAAAAAGAACAAAATGGAAAGTGGGAGGGGTAAAAAAGGCGGGCGAGGAGGCATTCGAGGGACATAACAACGTTTGGTATTTAGGATCAATTAAACCTATATCATGTTTAAATTGGTCGAGCTATGAGTTTTTAACAATAATGGGAGAGACGCAGTCGTGCCCAATATATATTGGGCGTAAACAATCATCCAATTTTATAATTATTGTGTTTTGGATCCAATATATCCACACTTATACACGTACAGAGCTGTTCGAGCTTTTAAACCATCTATACCTAAATCAAGAAAATATCATTATGCTCAACTTCTTTCTTACATTGATAACAAACAAAATATTGATTGGAAATAAAGAGGTGGCTTTACGATAACATTTTAGTCAAAAGTATAGCCCTACACCCTTTCCATTTTGTTCTTTTTTCTCTCTTTTTCTTTGTTTTCTCTCTCTTTCATTACCCCCTTTTTTATAGGGGAGGGGGGGGGGGCATGGGCGGTCCTATAGAATTTGTAAAGAACACCAATAGTTTTAGTTTATTCAAACAATTAGTTAAAAGACACTTGGCGAGTTACGTTTCAATTGACTTATGAGCTGGTTTCACCTTGTGCTCGTGCCCTGTTTTTATTTGTTTTGTCCTTGTTTTCGTTTGGCGTCTGTGCTTCTTTCGTGCCTTGCATTTGTTTTTGTTTTGTTTTCATGTTTGTTGTTGTTTTTTCTGCCTTTCTATGCTAGTTAAAGGACCCCAATGGAAATAAGCTGTGTGCTCAAAGCTTTTAGGGCTATCCTTGGTACTTTTGCTCATATTTTATTATGTCTACATGTTTTAAAAATAGGTTTGTGCAATCTTTTACATGTGTGTCTCTATAATATGATGTTTTGAGTACCTAATAAAATCAAATCAAATCAAATCATACACCACTTAAAATATCAAAAGAAATAAAATAATTGTAAAATAAACAAATAAATGAAATAAATAATGTTCATGATTAAATAAAATCATGGAATTTATTTATTTTATATTCAATTTATTTTATTTATTTTGATATTTGGATAATTATAAACGTACTTAATTGTACTCTTTCCTTTAATCTTTTTCAAATTTGTATCTTTATTTTAAATATCGCATTACATTATTTTAAGAGTGACCGTGCCAATTCAATTTCAATGCGTTAATTGAAGCTTTCGATTGAAAGTTAAATATTTATCTTTTTCTTTTATTGATAGTACCGCTATAATTGTCTACAGTCTGATTTATTTCCCATCTCCAACAAATCCAATAGAACGTTACGAAAAGCAAAATCATTTAACCACAAGAATTTAATGGGCGCGGTTTGTTTATTTCCCCATATTGGATCAACACTGATCAAACAGGTCGGTTTGAAACACGTGGCTCTGTCAATTTTTTGGGGGCATGCAATTGCGTATAGGAAAGTCCAACAAAAGTCAAACCACGTGGTCCGGTCAGTAGGCCTACGTGATCTGTGTTTCTGTCAGGGGGCATGCGTGATCGAAAAATCGTTTGCAAATATGGGCATGGTTTATCTGAATATGAAGCTTCATGATCTGAATGTATTGCACTTGCTCAAAAGTCAAACCACGTGGTCCGACCAGTACGGCGTGATCAGGGGGCAAGCGTGATCGAAAACCGTCTTTGCAAATATGGGCATGAGCGTGGTCAGTGATCTTACGTCACCGACGCGTCATGCCCAGCGGCACCGCGGCACTAGTAGGCCTACCAGGCACGCATTTCATCAATGGGGAACTTTAATATTCCCACGCTAAAATGAACCAAGTTACGTGATCGGCGGTGACCTACATGGGGCTTGGCTATGTGATTGATAAAAAGTAAAACAATGAATTAGCAAATAAATGAAATCGGAATTATCGGGGCTTGACGGCTTGTTTTTACTAGTAAATAATATATTCCGTCAAGGAATTGGTGGACTTGGCAGTGAACACCTTTGAACAAAAATACTAGGACATGTTAATTGTGGAATATACAGTAATGATGTTATAAAATGAAGGTAAAGGCGACAAATAAACATATTTAACATAAACACTTAAGTCAATTACGCTAATTTTATAGCCTAAAGCCTCACAATTCATTAACCACATGTTTTACATTAATTGAGACGTTCGCGGCCGCATCATTGTGCATCATATTGATTACAGTTAACATTATCACTATTCCAATCAGTAATCACCGATTCTATTGTTGGATTGACTCAGTGGGTTCTGTCGGCACATCTGTCGACGTCGGGAACAATTTATTTCGACATGTCAAGGAAAAAAATGGTGCCGACGACAGCACTCAATAATTAACCACCAGATCAGTAGCGTAGCCAGCGGGGGGGGGGGGGGCCTAAAATGGGGACGTAGAAGCGGGAAAATGGGGACGAGAAGAAGGGGAGAAAAGAGAGAAAGAAGGGGAAGGAGAGGGAGAAAGAGAAGAGAAAGGGGGAGGAGAGGGAGAAAGAGAAGAGAAAGGGGAAGGAGAGGGAGAAAGAGAAGGGAAAGGGGAAGGAGAGGGGAAAAAGAAGAGAAATGGGGACGATAAATTGTTCATGTAGCACATCTACTGTGCGATTTCTTTTGGACTGGGCGAAATTTGTTGACCTCATAACTGACTCAAGACGAATGTTTTACTTTACAATCATGTAAATTACATGACATTTAGTTTACACAATCACATGATCCCGATATATGATCACGTTTATGGATATACCAGGGACTTTCTATAGAAAGTCCCTGGTGGTTATACCAGAGAGATGTTTATTATACATCCCTGGTTAAACCATGGAATAACCGACTCACCATTGCTTCGACACGACAACTTCGCGTTGACAAAATTGTTGTTCCAATTATAACGGTTAACAGTTAGGCCAATTGCATTAGTGTATGATTGTTATGACACTATTTTTATTATACTACCATAATCATTATCAAGTGATTGTATTATCGGTCATCCCATTGAGCCAAGAATTACCCATTCAATAGGCACCCTGCAGCTGCAGCGATCGATCAATGCGATGTTTATTTGGAGTCTAGACATAGTAATTGGTTGACAATGCTGGTATGTTACACTACAGAAGCAGTTAATCTTCATCAGGGGAGTGAGTAATGCGTCGCACCGCAGTAAACCGAGTTAACCCTGCCTAGTCGTATAGGCACACACTGCATCGATCCGATCAAGGCAATTGTAATGTTATTTGGAGTATTGGTTGACTATGCTGGTATAATTTGTTCAATGCAGTGAGTAGTGCGTCGCACCGCAGTAAACCCATGCCAGTCGTACTGCGGTAAACCCTCTCAATGTCCATGTTTATATTGGAGATCGTAAATCGCAAAATCAATACCAAACACATTAGTCCTAATTGGCAAAGCGTACCGCGTTATAAAAGACAATAGGCACGGCGGGTGCGTCACGACGCGGCGAGATCTATAAATAATACTGTCAGCTTTCCTAAGACATGCTCCGATTTGGACCGGGTTTGTTGCATCTTGTTTGAATTGATGAGCCAAGAAAATAAGTTAATCATTTTAATCAGGTCAAAGGTCAAGAAGGGATCAATAGGGGTCAAAAAGTGATTTTCATTTAAAACGCTCTTGCATTTTAATGAAACGACACAGGAACTTAAGAATCTGTCAATATATTCACGATTACCATCCCCCTAAATAATACTCAGGTCTTTAAAATCGAAATATGTTTGGGGTCACTAGGGGTCAAAATGTAAATTTTCTCTATATTCATTCAAAATGATACTTGTCCGAGAGGAAATGACCGATGATTGTCAGAATTGGTCAAAGGATTCCTCATATCAATGCTTATATAGGTTGCTCCTGCACTAAAAATGACATGTCACTAAGGGGTCACTAAGGGGCATTGACCTATACAGGGGTAAAATTGAAGACATTCTCTGATTTTAACCGGACCTGTTTCTTCTTGTGCGCATTGATAAGCCACGAAAAAAGTCAATTATCATAACCAGGTCAAAGGTCAAGAAGAGGTCACTAGGGATCATTTTCTCATAAAATAAATCAAGGTAGCCTGGTCTTAGACCAGAACAAGATCTAGTTCATTTTCTGTTTGACTTTGTTTCTTTACTGAAATTTTCCGGGAGAAACGATTCCGCCGAAGGTTTTTTTTACAAAAAGTGCCCAAAGTACTTTTTCCGGGGGTGCTCTCATTTTTGGGGTCGAAATTTGAAATTAATTATTCTGTGGCCAATTATGGTAATTTTGGTGTCTATTTATATGTTTCCGGCTATAACAAATTGATCGCCATATTTTTCAAATCCAAAATGGCTGCCTTTTGCCTGAAAATTCAAAATGGCGCCCAAAATGCCAATTTTTTTTTACCAATTGATAATATGCCCTGGTTTTAGTAATTTTAGTGTCTATATACATGTTTTGGTGGACAAAAAATACATTAAAAACGTTTTTGAAATTCAAAATAGCTGTCAAGTACACACAAATTCAAAATGGGCGCCAAAATGGCCGACAAAAATGGTAACATTCCATAGATTGGCATATACAGTTAAGCCCACAATTATTCATACCCCTTGAAAAATATGTGTTTTTTGCGTTTTTCTCATATCTATACCAGCTGGAGTGGTGGAACTTTTGCTTTACACTAAAGACAATTAGTTTGCAAGTACAAATCAATATATTTGGGCTCAACATTTTTGGCATAACAATAGAATTGAACAAGAATTGTGTTTTTATGCCTGTCCAAAATTATTCATACCCCATACCAAGTCTCAGGATTGAGGCCATTTTTTGTGATAATACACATGTTTTTGACATTCCAAACATTCTTTATATTGTGTGATAGGCTTTTATATTGTTATGCAATTCCATACAATGTGGATGCATTAAAAATGTGTCCTATTGAATGTACAGTGTGGGATATTATAGGACAACACTCTAGCTCTTTGACAGCATGGCGAAGGGGATCAAATAACTCAGTGAGGACCTTTTTTGTGCATTGTGAATGCTCACAAAGAGTGGAAAGGCTACAAAGCTATTTTGAAGCAATTTCAAGTGCCAACAGTGTCCTCTTGTTTGACAAGAAAAGTATGGTGAAAGGCCAACAACAATCCACATATCACCGTCAATGCTCTCCTGAACAACCTTGGTGAGTCTTGGACCAAGATATTAAGGCAGACACTCCAGCAGACATAGTACACAAGAGTTCTCCATGGACTCCGACCAAGAAAGACTCTACTCCTGAAAAGAGACAATGAGAAACTCATCTAGCATTTGCAAGAGCACTTCTGGACAAAGATCCAAGTTTTGGTCTTCAGTGCTGGGGTTGCTTAAGATGTAAGACAAGTTTTTCTGTGTCTCTTTTAAGGAGTAGAGTCTTTCTTGGTCGGCCTCCATGGAGACCTCTCATGTGCCATATATGCTGGAGTGTCTGCCATGATATCTTGGACCAATATTTGCCAGGGTTGTTCAGGAGAGCATTGATGGTGATCTGTGGATTGTTGTTGGCCTTTCGCTATACTTTTTTTGCCAAACAAGGGGACACCGCTGGCTTCCGACTGCATCCTTCAATGTTTTTTAGTGAGTTGAACGTCTTGTTCTTCCTAATTATGCTTTGTGTGGTGGATTCTTGCACTTGGAATTGTTTCGAAATAGCACTGTAGCCTTTCCCCTCTTTGTGAGCATTCACAATATGCACAAAAAAGTTATTTGATCTTCTTCGCCATGCTGTCAAAGAGCTAGAGTGTTGTCCTATAATATCCCTCACTGTACATTCAACAGGACACATTTGTAATGCAGCCACATTGTATGCACACATCATGGAATAATTACATAACAATATAAAAGCCTATCACACAATATAAAGAATGTTTGGAATGTCAAAAACATGTGTATTATCACAAAAAGGGGCCTCAATCCTTAGACCTGGTATGGGTATGAATAATTTTGGACAGGCATAAAAACATAATTCTTGTTCAATTCTATTAATATGCAAAAAATGTTGAGCCCAAATATATTGATTTGTACTTGCAAACTAATTGTCTTTAGTGTAAAGCAAAGGTTCCACCACTCCAGCTGGTATAGATATGAGAAAAACGCAAAAAACACATATTTTTCAAGGGGTATGAATAATTGTGGGCTTAACTGTATGAACCAACATGCATTATCAGAGTGTAGCTATAACAATGGTATGTATGTATTAGACCACTGGAAACTTATATCTAGTACTTTTGCTAACATACTTTATAACCAAAATGGCCGCCAATTTCATGGCCAAAAGTGTTCAAAATTCCATAAAATAGCATAATATCAACCGAAATAATATGATGAAAATATAATTATAAATATGGGATGTATGTGTCAGACCACTAGTAGGGCCAAACAAAGAAGAAGGTCTGTCTCAGAAGCCCGCCCGCATTGGTATGTGAAATGAGCTACGGCGCGTAGGTCTATGCCCGGGGGCTAAAAAACGTCTTCTTTTTTTTTTGATTTTTTTTTGATTTTTTTTTTGATTTTTTTTTTGATTTTTAAAAAAGAGAGTTAAAAACAGTTTTCCGTAAGCTTGGATAAGCAACAACAACAAAAAATCACAAAAAAAAATAAAAAAAATCGCATACCTCACAGCCTATTTCTATAATAAAAAACAACAACCCAAAAGTCTAAAATACAATTTAATCGGTAAAAGGTGATTTCGCCCAACGTGTTAAGTAAGAATTATCGATATGATTGGTGAAAGTCGTAATCTTTCCCTAATCGCCAGGTAAAATCTCCTCGTGTAATTATACAAGATGGCGAGCGTTAGAGAAACACTCAGCCGGTGGGGAGTTCCTCCGGAATACATTAACAAATTTGAAGGTAAGGAAGTAGTATATCTTTCCACTTTTGGTAATGCCTTTATGTCCTTGTTTTCATAATGTTATTGAAGTCATCTGAAAATCATAAGTTTTGAGAGATTCACAGAAAAAAGTGAAACTTGTGTTGGCACCGAGCGTCGTATACTTGGGGTCGTATACTACACCGTGCATGCGTTGCGTTTGCATGCATCATTATCTAGCGGCTCATTTGTACCATGTGGCCATGTGAAACGTGATTAGGGCGTATGTAGTATGTACATAGGTCAAAATGCAACGATGCAAGGTTATTGATTGATTGATTGATTGATTGATTGATTGATTGATTGATTGATTGATTGATTGATTGATTGATTGATTGATTGATTGATTGATTGATTGATTGATTGATTGATTGATTGATTGATTGATTGATTGATTGATTGATTGATTGATTGATTGATTGATTGATTGATTGATTGATTGATTGATTGATTGATTGATTGATTGATTGATTTTTTTTTAGATTTTTTTTTTTAATGATTTTCATATGACTTCAATAACATCATGAAAACAAGGACATAAAGGCATTACCAAAAGTGGAAAGATATACTACTTCCTTACCTTCAAAAACTCCCTTGAAATTACCTAAAACTTACATCCAAATTCAGTAAAAAATACCCAGCAATTGTGTAAACAATTGCCGAAATAATACATCCAAATTCAATCAAAAATACCCGGTGATTGTGTAAACAATTATCTTAAACCTACATTCAAATTCAGTAAAAAATACCTAGTCATTTTGTAAATATTTACTAAAAAATTAAGCAAAATTTCCCATAATGTTGTGGGTTTTTTACATAACATGTGGTAAAATATTACAAAGCATTTACGTAAAAAAAATGCGTAACTAGTTAAGTAGAATTTATACCTAGCCACTGTGCAAAATAAATACCTAGTAAATTTGCATTTTTATACATAATAGTTTTTTTTTTTTACCCAACAGAGTTTATGTACAATTTTACCAAATTGTTTTGGTGTTCTATACTCTATACGTGCTTCAAAATTATGTAACATGTAGACTATTTTTACATTTACAACGGCCATTTTGGTGGGAATGGTGAATTTAAAGTATATTATTACGTTGCAAATATACTGGATATTGATTTACTAGTGGTCTAATACATACATCCTAAAGTTAAAGCTATACATTCATCATACATTTTGGTTGATATTATCCCATTTTATGGAATCCCGATAATTTGTTCTGTCATTCGGGACCCATTTCAGGGGCCATTTTTGATTTTCAAGTATGTTAACGAAGCAAAAATACTGGATATTAGTAACTAGTGGTCTAATACATGCATCCCATGGCTATGATTATATTTTCATCATACATTTAGGTTGATAATAGCCCGTTTTATGGAATTTTACAATTTTTGCAGCCACTTTGGGACCAATTTTGGGAGCCATTTTGGCAGCCATTTTGGCAGCCATTTTGGATTTTAATTTTACTCTTCTACCGATCTAGCTCCACGCCAATGAGCTATTTTGTAAATTCGTAAAGTAAATTCAAGGTCATGAGAAAAAGAGCCCCTTTATGATGATACATTTGATGTGGTGTAGCATAATTATACGGCAAGTTTAAAATGCAGACGGCAGAGCATCAGCATGTAAATCTAATACTATCTCAGAAATCAAAGTATATAGAACACGCTATCCATAATCTGACGTGGGAGTGTTTTTACTGGAGCCATTGGCCGTGAAAAGTAAAGTGGGTAATATTACATTTCATGACCGACTCATGCCGCGTCATCGTGAATAGGAACAAGTGTCCTTTTTATCGACAGTGAATCCAATATGCAATGACATATCTGATGTTGTTATTTTTACTCGAGAATTGTTTGATATAAGATACATTCATTTTTCGATTTCCCATTTTACCTTTTGAAATATTAATTTGATCATTTACTCATAAGGTTCCATGTTTCATTGTGTCTTGAATAACATCTTAACACTTTCAACGCGGCAGGCAGCTGCAGCCGACATTCCAAAATTCACAAAAAATGTTTCAAATTTGTCAACATTATTGAATTTCATTACCATATTTGGAATCACCATGAGAAATGCATTAAAATAAGTAGAAACATGACTAGTACTGGTTCAGTAATCGTTCAGATAGACCTTGACATTTTTAGAAAGGTTTCTGAAAAATCTGTTTTGTATGTGGTTAAACCAACAGCCGCGTGGAAAGGGTTTAAACATGTAGGTGGTTCATATCCAGAATAGTGTTTTGAAAAAGTTTTCTCGACGTACGCGCGTTGTCTAAATTTATTTTCTTTGTGATTTAATCCTCATCTATGCACTCATACACTCTTAAAACGACATAGTTATTTAAACAAAGGATGGCATCAACTATACACAAGAACCGTAATAACTTTGGACTTTAATCAGATTATGTATTTCATGTTGTTGTATGTATATTTTTGTTTGACAGAGAGTAATGTATTGTAATGGGTGTTAACTTTGAACTTGTACCTGATCATAACAGTATTAATGAAAGTGATAAAATATGTAATGGTGGTTGTTTTAGAATTGTGAAGCCTCCTAGTGATGAACTATTTATGATCTATTATGTGTTATATGTTACAAAATGAATAACAAAAGGGATTGTGGAAATGTTAAGGTGAATTTGATGTCCTTGAATGTACGTGGTATTCGTACCTATTTTTAACGTAAAAAGGTGTTTAATTGGTTAACAAAAAAGAATGCCGATATTATTTTTTTGCAGGAAACGTACAGTACTAATGAAATTGAAAAGAAGTGGAGTAATGAATGGAAGCCGTGGGAATGTGTCTTTTCAAACGGCACTACCCATAGCAAAGGAGTGGCAATAATAATCAGAAATACTCTGGATTATGAGATCAAGTATTGTACGCGTGACCCAAATGGAAGATTTATTATTCTGGATGTAAATGTTAAAGGTGAAAGCTTTCTCATTATTAATGTGTATACCCATGTGTAAGTATACCAATAGAGCAGACTGAATTTTGGAATCAATTGTCTCTTTTCATTTCAAACATTGAGAATGTGCTCGAGAAAAATATTGTGTGGTGGTGATATTAATTTGTTGATGAATATTGGCCTGGGTAGAGCTGGAGGCAATCCACGCCATGACGGCAATGTTATGCATGCAATTCATAATTTTCTTGATGGTTTTGATTTAGTTGACATCTGGGGTAATAAGAAATCGGCATAAGCGTTTGTTTGGTTCTGAAAAAGGTTAGGACAAAAAACAACAACACACGTACCCCAAACGGTGTCAACGTCTTAGGAGTGCAGAAGAAGCTTATTACACCTGTTCACACTTTTATACCAAAAATAATAGGATTTACTTGGAGACATTCCTGCCATATGGTATTCCCTACGGGATTGGCTATCAAGAGGGGGCTTCCCTTTTGTTATGTTGCTGCTTCATTTAATTTAAAGGTTCTAGAATACTTACAATATTGGCTTCTACATAGTCAATCTTACTTCCGTGCATGGCCATTTGTCACCCCACTTAGTGTAGATTAGACGGGATGTTTAGGTGTGCGTTCAACCTTGGTTTTATGTTCAACTGTCAATTATTATCGTGTGGAATAAATTCCAAAAATATATATATAATTGTTTACCGTGTAATGATGTTGAGTGATTCTAGTTCATGCATGTGTTTAATAGCAACACAACACTTTTAAGCGTAAACATGTTTACATTTTTAGTTTGATCATAATTATGACCTCGACCTATTTCCTCATTCCGTTTGACAACAAATAGTGACATTCTTCTTTTTTCATTAATATTTCTTTTTTCAGTTTCCTCTTTTTCTTATCATCCTTTTATCCTCTTTTCAGTCCTTTTCTTTTTCTCGTTTACACTTCCCGAGTTTTGTGTTGATTCCAAATTGATAACTAACTTGTAATTAGGCAACAACAAAAAAAGTTGACTTGCCCTTTCAGGGTCAAAGTCAGGGTCGGACGGTCGGATTTTTTTTTTTTTTTTGAAATTTTTTGAAAATGTACTGCCCAAAAACATGTTTTAAAGATTTTTTTTTGATTTTTGATTTTTTTTTTTTTTTTTGATTTTTGAACAAGCAGATACTACTCAAAAACACGTTTTCATCTTTCTTTATTGTTATGTGTTTCTTTCAATTTAAAAAAAAAAAAAAAATCTGCGCGAATACACAACTAATTGGATTCGTAATGACGACACAATTTGCTTTAAATATTCCTTGCAATCGTGGTTTGTCGATTCGAAGAATTCCAAGGTACGCGACACCCAATCTTATCACAATTAAATCAAATAGATACATTGTCAGTTAGTTTAATTATGGATTCAAACGTATCATTTCAAATACGTGATTCCGTCATCTCGATACAAACAATACCCATGGTGATGAAATACGATGCGTTTGATCCTAAATGAGTTTTTACTTTTAACTATATAGGGCTGACTGGGTCAATATATTTCAACATGTGAATATGCCATATAAAACCCCACCCTCAGTCTCACTGATCAGACGCTTGGGCTGGGAGCTAATAGAAATATACTGTCGGGATACGACTAAAGAATACTAAGAGGCCAAGCATATAAATTAATCTAAGCCAATAATAATAATAATAATAATAATAATAATAATAATAATAATAATAATAATAATAATAATAATAATGATGATGATGATGATGATGATGATGATGATGATGATGATGATGATGATGATGATGATGATGATGATGATGATGATGATGATGATGATGATGATGATGATGATGATGATGATGATGATGATGATGATGATGATGATGATGATGATGATGATGATGATGATGATGATGATGATGATGATGATGATGATAATAATAATCAGATATTGAATTGGTCAATATTATACTGTTTGGTATTTTGACTATCTTTTTAATTTTTAATTTAATTTTTTTATTTGCAAAATTACCCTTCATTCATTGTCATAACTCCTTGTCCAGTATTTTTTCTCTACTTCTAGAGATAAAGTTATTTCTCAACTTTTGACTGTAAGTACTCAAGTTAATCCCATTAAGATTAGGCTAACGTTATATTAGGCTAACGTTATATTATGTTATGTTATGTTGTGTTGTGTTGTGTTGTGTTGTGTTGTGTTGAGTTGTGTTGTGTTGTGTTACGTTACGTTACGTGCAATGCTATGTTATGCTATGTTACGTTACGTTACGTTTTGTTATGTTATGTTATGTTATGTTATGTTATGTTATGTTATGTTATGTTATGTTCTGTTCTGTTCTGTTCTGTTCTGTTCTGTTCTGTTTTGTTCCAAAATACTGGTATGTACCAGTATCGCTCGATGATGGTACATTAAAGGTACAAGGCAAATAAACGTAAATGTCTAGTTTTGATTTTGATAAATTATTACGTACGTCAAAAATAGTTATCGTTGGAGTTTTGGCATGGTATTTAGCCATTTTTGTCGGAATCTAATAGGAAATCTAATTGTCAATCAGATTGACCTAAAGTCGACAGAATAAGATGTCAAACATCGGCAATCGTATTTGATTAAAACGATGTGTCCCAGAAATGCTCAGTTCTAAAAACTTGAAATTTTAATAAAACGAATAGCAAAATCGCGCGTTTTTCTTCTTCTGACACATTCCGTACAATAACAGACTGACTGTTCATACTTTATTAGAGCTTTATTATAGCAATAAATGGTCTTTATTTGAGTTGCATTCATCTACGTAACTGCTGTTGATTTATTTATTATCATTTGTAACATATCCAGACTTGTCATCGATACGTTGTTCTGATAATTTGTTTTTGCAATATTAATCTCTTTCGCTTTATATGAAAATTGACATGGTAACGAAACTGTCAAATATTTACATTGCTTTACTTCTCAGTATCTAATGTCTCGCAAATGGCCCCGGATGTAATCCAGATGTACAGAGTAATAATGGGGTAATAATGCAGCTGATTGTTCACTGACCTTAAAGAGTCTCAATTTGTTTAGGTAATCTTGATTTTGATGGAAAATTGCAGCAGTTCAAGTCAAGTTACGGAATATGATGGTCATTATGATGCGTCTCGATGTAGAATAGCATGTACTGTGTGAATAAAAAGGGTAAAACTCGGGTAACCCACATTAAATATGGACATTAAGACATTAATGTTACATGTCGTCAACGGATGGATGCCAAATGCCGAATGCCAAGTCCTAGTTGTCATGTTGTATAAGCTAATAAAAAATGATGTCCATTTTATGGTTTAATATTACCGACTGTCTCGCTGCAAGTATGATACTCGAATAAGGTCGATGTCAATACCAATGACTCAACCAACGCTATTAAGCCTCGTTTTGACACAGTGACTCGTATTTTTGGAGTGTATGATAGCCATTTGAGCCGACACTACTCAAAAAAGGTACTCAACAATTACTAAGCCTTTGTCATACTAAGCCTTTGATCCATCGCAAATTAATGAGTTCACATTTATTTGCCTGACAAGGTCGGAAACACATCGCAATTGGGCATATGTCATACCTTATTAACATCAGTTATACTGTGCAAAGCTTGGGCTAGGGCACAAATTGACATTTACTGTAATAAAACTACCATAATAGTCATAAACAACAAAAAGAAAGAGATTTCAGTAAAAAATGTACGTTTTACGTGAGGGAAATTAGCGTAAGAGCTAGGATATATTCCCTAAACAGATAGATAATAATAATCATTTCTAATTTAATGGATTGGATATTGAATCTTAAGAATGCCAATAATTCCAAATGCCAATATATCCAAGAAGATTCGATACTTTGGCAATCGGTGATTGGCTCCAATAAACAATTATAAATCGTCATTAAAATGTGATTGGTTTGATAAACCATTGCATTTTTCTTGCATGCAAATAATATCGACATAAATTTCATGTTTTCATAAACAATATATTATAATTAATGTGCAGTCAATAATACTCTAGATAAAATATATAGACAAACTACATTCACGGCGGACATAACTTGGGATTTATCTGTAGTTTTTCGTAGGATTCCCAAGGAACGGTAAAACTACATTAGCGGCAGATATAGCTTGGAACACTCTGTTACCATAGGTTTCACAGGAAACTGTATAACTATATTGACCGTCATTGCCGGAATACATCACTTGAGATTAATGTGTTACCGATGGATTCTCAAGGAATGGTAACACTACATTGACTGCAGACATCTCTTGGGATTAACCTGTTACTGTAAGACTTCAGAGGAACGGTAAAACTATATTGACGGCCGAAATATCTTGGCATTATCATGTTACCTTAGGACTACCGAGGAACGAGGTAACTATATTGACGGCAGATATCACTTGGGTTTACAACATGTTACCGTAAGATTACAGAGGAATAGTAAAACTATTTCGACGGCACACAGAGTAACTAGTCAATAAATGTAATGATATTTATGATCATGGAAGTACAACATTGATATAGGGTAACCCTGAAGGTTCTGAAAATAAGCCCCAGTAATTGGACGACTACTCTCATTTATCATCAAGAAATTAAGCAGTGGTGAACATGTACAATAAAAATCCCCCAAACACAATAAAGGACTGAAAATATCTCTTTTTGACTGAATAAATATATACCCCGATTACTTATAATTAGCTCTTAGGCCATCCTATAATCCTTAGGATCCTAACATAAATACAGTTGTCGTCGGCAAGGGCTACAATTAATTACCAGTGTGCAATCTTTACCGAGGAACAGTTAAACTATAGTTACGGCAGAAACCACTACTAGGAATGATAAAACTACATTGACAGCATACATCATTTGGAATAAACTTGTTACCATAGGACTTTCGAGGAATGGTAAAACTACATTGACCGCATACATCACTAGGGATAAACTTGTTAACATAGGACTTCCGAGGAATGATAAAACTACATTGACCGCATACATCACTTGGGATAAACTTGTTAACATAGGACTTCCGAGGAATGGTAAAACTACATTGACCGCATACATCACTTGGGATAAACTTGTTAACATAGGACTTCCGAGGAATGGTAAAATCACATTGACGGCATACATCACTAGGGATAAACTTGTTAACATAGGACTTCCGAGCAATGGTAAAACTACATTGACGGCATACATCACTAGGGATAAACTTGTTAACATAGGACTTCCGAGGAATGATAAAACTACATTGACCGCATACATCACTTGGGATAAACTTGTTACAATAGGACTTCCGGGGAATGGTAAAACAACATTGACCGCATACATCACTTGGGATAAACTTGTTACCGTAGGGAATCCGGGGAATGGTAAAACTACATTGACCGCATACATCACTAGGGATAAACTTGTTAACATAGGACTTCCGAGGAATGGTAAAACTACATTGACAGCATACATCACTAGGGATAAACTTGTTACCATAGAACTTCCGAGGAATGGTAAAACTACATTGACAGCATACATCACTTGGGATAAACTTGTTAACATAGGACTTCCGAGGAATGGTAAAACTACTTTGACCGCATACATCACGTGGGATAAACTTGTTAACATAGGACTTCCGAGGAATGGTAAAACTACATTGACCGCATACATCACTAGGGATAAACTTGTTAACATAGGACTTCCGAGGAATGGTAAAACTACATTGACAGCATACATCACTAGGGATAAACTTGTTACCATAGAACTTCCGAGGAATGGTAAAACTACATTGACAGCATACATCACTAGGGATAAACTTGTTAACATAGGACTTCCGAGGAATGGTAAAACTACATTGACAGCATACATCACTTGGGATAAACTTGTTACCATAGAACTTCCGAGGAATGGTAAAACTACATTGACCGCATACATCACTAGGGATAAACTTGTTACCATAGAACTTCCGAGGAATGGTAAAACTACATTGACAGCATACATCACTTGGGATAAACTTGTTACCATTGAACTTCCGAGGAATGGTAAAACTACATTGACCGCATACATCACTTGGGATAAACTTGTTAACATAGAACTTCCGAGGAATGGTAAAACTACATTGACCGCATACATCACTTGGGATAAACTTGTTACCATAGAACTTCCGAGGAATGGTAAAACTACATTGACAGCATACATCACTTGGGATAAACTTGTTACCATAGAACTTCCGAGGAATGGTAAAACTACATTGACCGCATACATCACTAGGGATAAACTTGTTACCATAGAACTTCCGAGGAATGGTAAAACTACATTGACAGCATACATCACTTGGGATAAACTTGTTACCATTGAACTTCCGAGGAATGGTAAAACTACATTGACCGCATACATCACTAGGGATAAACTTGTTACCATAAAACTTCCGAGGAATGGTAAAACTACATTGACAGCATACATCACTTGGGATAAACTTGTTACCATAGAACTTCCGAGGAATGGTAAAACTACATTGACCGCATACATCACTAGGGATAAACTTGTTACCATAGAACTTCCGAGGAATGGTAAAACTACATTGACCGCATACATCACTAGGGATAAACTTGTTAACATAGGACTTCCGAGGAATGATAAAACTACATTGACCGCATACATCACTTGGGATAAACTTGTTACAATAGGACTTCCGGGGAATGGTAAAACAACATTGACCGCATACATCACTTGGGATAAACTTGTTACCGTAGGGAATCCGGGGAATGGTAAAACTACATTGACCGCATACATCACTAGGGATAAACTTGTTAACATAGGACTTCCGAGGAATGGTAAAACTACATTGACAGCATACATCACTAGGGATAAACTTGTTACCATAGAACTTCCGAGGAATGGTAAAACTACATTGACAGCATACATCACTTGGGATAAACTTGTTAACATAGGACTTCCGAGGAATGGTAAAACTACTTTGACCGCATACATCACGTGGGATAAACTTGTTAACATAGGACTTCCGAGGAATGGTAAAACTACATTGACCGCATACATCACTAGGGATAAACTTGTTAACATAGGACTTCCGAGGAATGGTAAAACTACATTGACAGCATACATCACTAGGGATAAACTTGTTACCATAGAACTTCCGAGGAATGGTAAAACTACATTGACAGCATACATCACTAGGGATAAACTTGTTAACATAGGACTTCCGAGGAATGGTAAAACTACATTGACAGCATACATCACTTGGGATAAACTTGTTACCATAGAACTTCCGAGGAATGGTAAAACTACATTGACCGCATACATCACTAGGGATAAACTTGTTACCATAGAACTTCCGAGGAATGGTAAAACTACATTGACAGCATACATCACTTGGGATAAACTTGTTACCATTGAACTTCCGAGGAATGGTAAAACTACATTGACCGCATACATCACTTGGGATAAACTTGTTAACATAGAACTTCCGAGGAATGGTAAAACTACATTGACCGCATACATCACTTGGGATAAACTTGTTACCATAGAACTTCCGAGGAATGGTAAAACTACATTGACAGCATACATCACTTGGGATAAACTTGTTACCATAGAACTTCCGAGGAATGGTAAAACTACATCGACCGCATACATCACTAGGGATAAACTTGTTACCATAGAACTTCCGAGGAATGGTAAAACTACATTGACAGCATACATCACTTGGGATAAACTTGTTACCATTGAACTTCCGAGGAATGGTAAAACTACATTGACCGCATACATCACTAGGGATAAACTTGTTACCATAGAACTTCCGAGGAATGGTAAAACTACATTGACAGCATACATCACTTGGGATAAACTTGTTACCATAGAACTTCCGAGGAATGGTAAAACTACATTGACCGCATACATCACTAGGGATAAACTTGTTACCATAGAACTTCCGAGGAATGGTAAAACTACATTGACCGCATACATCACTAGGGATAAACTTGTTAACAAAGGACTTCCGCGTAATGGTAAAACTACATTGACAGCATACATCACTTGGGATAAACTTGTTACCATAGAACTTCCGAGGAATGGTAAAACTACATTGACCGCATACATCACTAGGGATAAACTTGTTAACATAGGACTTCCGAGGAATGGTAAAACTACATTGACCGCATACATCACTAGGGATAAACTTGTTACCGTAGGACTTCCGAGGAATGGTAAAACTACATTGAGCGCATACATCACTTGGGATAAACTATTACCGTAGGGATTCCGAGGAACGGTCAAACTAAATTGACGGCATACATTACTTGCGGATAGCCTGTTACAATAGGATTTCCGAGGAACGGTGAAACTGTATTTATGGCATACATTACTTGAGATTAACCTGTTATCGTAGGACTTCCGAGTAATGGTAAAACTACATTGACGGCATACATCACCAGGGATTATTCTGTTCCGGTTGAACTTCCTAGGAACGGTAAAACTACATTGACGGCATAGATCACTTGAGATTAACCTATTACCACTGGACTACAGAGTAACGGTAAACTAATTGACGGCATACAGTGATTAACCTGTTACCACAGGACTACCGAGTAACAGTAAAACTACTTTTACGGCATACAGTGATTAACCTGTTACCACAGGACTACCGAGTAACAGTAAAACTATTTTGACGGCATACAGTGATTAACCTGTTACCATAGGACTACCGAGTAACGGTAAAACTACTTTGACGGCATACAGTGATTAACCTGTTACCGTAGGATTTCCGTTGACAGCATACATTATTTGCGATTAAGCTGTTACTACAGGACTTCCTATATAGGAACGGTAAAACTTAATTATTGACCTTATACCTTTATTGGGATTAACCTGTTACCGCAGGACTTCATAGAAACGGTAAAAGTACATTGACGGCATACATCACATGGGATTAACTTGTCACTGTAGGACATCCGAGGAACGGTAAACCTACATTTTATTTACGGCATACATCACTTGGGATTAACCTGATATCGTAGGACTTTCGAGGAACGGTAACACTTCATTGCAGCATACATCACTTGGGATTAACTCGTTACCGTAGGACTTCTGAGAAAAGATAACACCACGTTAACGGCATACATAATCTAAAAATTAACGTATTACCGGAAAACCTACATTGAAGGGAGATATAACTTTGGATTAATTTGTTACCGCCGGATAACCAAAGAACGGTAAAACTACATTAATGTCATACATCACTTGGATGAATCTGTAACCGCAGGTTTACCGAGGAACGGTAAAACTACATTGACGGAATACACCACTTTGGAATAATCTGTTACAGCAGGCTAACCAAGGAACGTATAACTACATTGACGTCATAACATCATCGGGTCTAATATATGTTACCGCAGCACTACCGAGGGACGGTAAAACTACATTTACAGTATACATCACTGGAATTAAGTTGTTAACGTAGGACTTCCAAGGAACGGTAAAACTACATTGACGGCATACATCACTTAGGATTAACTTGTTACCGTTGAACTTCCGAGGAACGCTAAAACTACATTGACGGCATACATCACTTGGGATTAACTTGTTACCGTTGGACCTCCGAGGACCGGTGAAACTACATTGACGGCATACATCACTTGGGATTAACTTGTTACCGTTGGACCTCCGAGGACCGGTGAAACTACATTGACGGCATACATCACTAGGTATTAACTTGTTACCGTTGGACTTCCGAGGACCGGTGAAACTACATTGACAGTGTACATCACTTGGGATTAACATGTTATCGTATGACTACTAGGTAACGGTAAAACTACATTGAAGGCAGACACTACTTGGGATAACATTAACAAATATTAGTATTTCAGATTTCAGGTAGTCTTTCCTTATCAATATATCAGGAAGAATGATTACGCTATTTTCGACAAACGCAGTCACTTATGTTATCAGTTACCAGCTGTCACGTTATCTTTATTTCTTCATTCCCCGTAGTCCTACTCTTCTACCGTCCCTGCTCCACGTCTTTAACCTATTGTTGAAAATATTCAAGGTCATAAGAAGTAAAGCCCTACTTTGTTGATGCACTTGGTACCGTGTAGCCTACTCGACGGGCTTAATATGCAGACAGTAGAGCATCAAGATGTAAATCCAGCACTATATCAGAAATCAAAGTAGAATAATCTGACGCGTGAGTATTTTTGCTTGATCAGTTTGCCTTTAATAGTGAGTTGGATAGTATTACTTTTCATGCCGGATGAAATGATGTATAGTCTCCTTGTAATTAAAGTCCGGGGACTATGGCTTTTAAGGACACTACCCCTGTCCCGAGAAAAGCCCTAACCGGATTATAGTACTGTCCCTGCTTTTATATAGGTTAACAGGACCATATTCACTTGGGTGGATTACAGTGCATTTCACAGTAATGACAGTAATCATCCCCTCCTCACATAAAATATCATGTGTATATTACGCAATATATGATATTGTTACCATGAATACAGATGTTAAACAGAGCGTGATAGATGGTATAATAATGCATTCCGATCATCAACCGCCTTCCGTGGTGTAACCATAGGCGTGCGCAGGATTTTTTTTACCCGGGGGGGGGGGGGGCTTACAAAAAATCATTGGTTCGCACCGCTATTCGCGGTAACGCGGACAGGGGAGTCTGAGGGGGATGTGCCCCCCTTGGCTTATTATCAATATAATTAAAAATTTGATTTTGTTCGCTTCAAATTTGAAAAAGCAAACAACACGGCGTGAGGGTTTGAAACTGCGATTAAATTAAAAAGGATTTGCGCGTAGCGCGAAAATGTTGGCAATTGTAAAAAGAAAGGTTTAACAAACCGTTCCTGTTGGTACATGTAATCTTGACTGATAATTAAACAGTGAAACTAATTTGCGCGTAGCGCGCCAAAATTGTCTATTGTAACTTTAAAAAGTTCCACAAAACGTTTCAGAAGCCATCTTGTTCCAATTGAATAACAAAGAAGTAAACAAATAATAGGCGCGGAGCGCGCAAAAAATTGCTATCGTGAAACATGTTGTTATAAAGCTTGAATAAACATTGAAACCAATTCGCTCGAAGCGCGCCAAAAAATGGCTATTTAACACTAAAAAGCTCTAGAAAAACATTCCTGAGCGTACAAACTGTCAGTTTGGTCCAGAAAAAACGTTCCTTAAGCCCTCTTTTTATAACTTGAATCTAACTCGCGCGAAGCGCGCAATTTTGTTCTAGTTTTGGCACTAAAATGGTCCAGAAAACGTTCCTGCAACCATGTTAAGCTTGAATAGTTAAACATTGAAACTAATTCTCGCACAAAATGGCTTCTTTTGAGGGGGGGGGGGGGGGGGGGGGGGGGGGGGGGGCATCGTCCCCACCCAATGGAGTATCCAGGACTGTTTTGATGTGGGGGGGGGGGGGAACCTGAAGCCATCTTGTTGATCTTAAATATTGAAAAGTTGAACCTTATACTCACGAAGCTCGCAAAAATTGTGATTTTAACACTAAGAAGGTTCAGTATGACGTTTTTGACGCCCCCGACATAATATTTAGTATAGAGAAATTGGTGTGGTTTGAGGGCCATTATAATATAAAAACCTCTAGAAAACATCCGAGTTTTTGAACTAAAAGGGTCATGAAAAACTGTCCTGAAGCCATCTTGTTAAAGTGAAATAATGAAATATTTAAACCAATACAAAAAATTGCATTTCTAACACTAATGCTTCAGTATGATAATAACGTCCCCCACATAATATTTACAATTTCTGGTGTGGAGGGAAAACTGTCCTGAAAGCCACCTTGTTAAGCTTAAAATAATAAAATATTCAAATTAATACGCACGCGAAGTGCGGACAAAATTGCATTTCTAACACTAATGGTTCAGTATGATAATTAAAATTGGTCATGGAAAACTGTCCTGAAGCCACCTTGTTAAGCTTAAATAAAAAAATATTGAAATTAATATGTGCAAAGCGCGCAAAAATTAGCATTTCTAACACTCAAATGGTCAAGTATGACGTGTTTAATGTCCAAACATGATATTTAGAATATTTGGTGTGTTTTGAGACCTATAATATAATGTTGAAACCTGTTGAAAAAGTGAGCGCGAATCGAGCAAAGAAAACCCAGTTTTTGAACTAAAATGGTCCAGAAAAAACGTTCCCGAAGCCCTTGAAACATTGAAACTAATACGTGCAAAGCGCTCAAAAATTGGCATTTTTAACACTAAAAAGGTCTAGTTTAACGTTTTTTAACGTCCCTCACATTCAAATTATGGGGACGTGACCCCGTTACCCACCCTCCATTTTGCGCCGCATATGTCCCAACTCTTCCTCCTCCCCCTACCTCCTTCTCTTCCTCCTTCTTATCCTCTTCCTCCTTATCCTCTTCCTCGTTCTCCTCTTCCTCCTTTTTTTTACCCTTTTTCAATGCCCCCCTGGATACGCCACTGCACTCTTAGAAGGTCAGGATCAAATACATGAGTAGATTTCCGGCTCACTTTGTTTTGATCCTTTAAGGATCCTTTAAGGATCATTTTCGGATCGTTTTCGGATCGTTTTGATCCGTTTCCAGATAGATATCAACAAACGGATCAAATTCACCTTGATCAACTTTGATCTGATTTCCGGATCAATTCGATGAAAAAGTTCATTGGTCAATAGGTGACTGACGTCACTCTTTCGCAAACCGATAGACGACAAGCAGACGATCTTTTGAATTCGGTCGCCATTGAAACAAGGGTGAAATACCGCGGTAAGTTATCCAGTCTAATCTGTAAAATGTTACATGATTTTGTCGGTAAAGTAGTTTTATTTTTTATGTTTGAACATGCTCTATTCTTGTGAACAAATTTCTTGTACCTGACCAGTGCCATCAGTACGATTTTCGGTCAAAATGCTCCTCACAAAATGTCACGATCACTGCGATGTACTAGGCCTACACGATGTAGTAAGCTTACTGCACTCGATATATAGTCTGCAGTGGGTCTCTTAGAAGGTCAGGATCAAATATGAGACGAAAAGGATCAATTTTGATCCAGAAGCGGTATCACATATGAGCTTACCCTTTCCGGATCAAAGTGATCCGACAAGCAGGATCATTATTTTGATCCGTTTCAGTATCATTTGACAGAAATATTTGATCCCATTTCGGATCAAACTTTTTGATCCTGCTTGTCGGATCACTTTGATCCGGAAAGGGTAAGCTCATATGTGATACCGCTTCTGGATCAAAATTGATCCTTTTCGTCTCATATTTGATCCTGACCTTCTAAGAGTGTGTAACCCCAACGTGACAATGATATGGGGGGGGGGGGGGGGCGGGGGCACTCCCCGCCTGCATTGTCACTATGCTCGTTACCCTTCCTCCTTATCTTCTTTTACGCCACTGGTGATTCAGAGGGCCAAGCTGTTGGGTTTTAACTTGGCTGGATGACCTAAAGCTCTCCTTGCTATCAATATTTACTTTCGTTATAAAACACTCACATGGTTCAGAGACGTAGAGATAAAGTGAGAGACACTAATAAAAGCTCCCGGCCTCTCCTCCCCCATTCATACTCCTCACACTCCCTTCCCCTCCCCTCTTCCCTCCCCTCCTTCTCTCCTCCCCTCCTTCTCTCCTCTCCTCTCCTCCCCTCATTTTTACCCTCTGGGGACCCAGGGGCTTGATCCCCCAAAGCCCCCCACACCCCCCCCCCCCCCCCCCCCCCTTGGCACGCGCCTGGTAACGATCAGGTCAACGACTTACACACCGAATGTGTTTTTTTCGAATCCCCGCACTGATATTTCCTGTTGCTCTTTTAACAAGATATGAAAAATTAAAAACATAACAAAATAGTAGTACATTTTATTATACTCCACTATTAATTGAGGGGGGGGGGGGGGGGGGGGACTCAAGGAAGTCACTTCATGAATTCTGTAATATGCCAAAATGTTGACTTAAAAGTTCTACCAACAAAAGTGCCCATTTTGTTCCCCTTTTTTACTTGTTGGTCAAAATTTCAAACAATATTTCATAATCAAGTGATGTGGGCATTTTTTACTCAAAATATTTTTGTTAGCTTTGTTCAACAAATATTGGGTCAAGAAAGTGAGTTTTGTGATTTTCTCAAAAAAACAACATTTTTGGTCTAAATTGACGCCAGGTTTGGATTCTCTGATCCATTTCCTATCCAAAAATGTAAACTTTTATATGCATTTGATTAATAATTACAGCACTCACAAAATTCAAAAAAATAAAATCAAAAAATGCCTTGAGTCCACCCTTAATACAGGAGTATATTGCTTTTGTTTCTGGTGGGGCGAGTATTATTATCAAATAGCTCAAAAAACAATCGACCTATTTCAACCAGAATCGGCACACGGGTTTGTTTTATCAACATGCGTCACGACTCTGCTTTTTTACGTGCTGGCATTTTTTTTAACCACGGAAAGAGCTTATCTAAGCTTACATCAGCTTGAGATATTATCTGAATATTATCTCCAATGGGAAAACACTACCGATGCGATATTTCAAAAACAAATTCGATATTTGGCACACAGGTTGATGATGACAATATTTTGATTAATTGTGCCACTCGGGAAATGTTGACCGTTTCCATGGCAACGGGAGCCAATTTTATCAAAAAATACCAAAACAAATTGATGAATTCATAACACTATGCATCATACATGTTGAACATCATATCTTGCAGCATGCTGCCAGGTTTGGGATTCAAATATGCAAACGTGAGTGCTTTATAGCTCATTTTGAATTGTTCACTACCTGTTCAGTGAAATTTGGTTGCCACGGAACAATTCGTTCCGAAGATGTTGCGCCGACAAGGTTTTGGCCCTGTCTGGGCTAGTTGCCGATGCCCACTTAATCCTCTCAAGGGATCAATAACTTCAGTTAATAGTGTGTTCCCGTTGAGGCTATAGCTATAACATGATACATTTATCAATGTATCTACTGGTCGCAACAGACACATAGAGCGTGTTTCTGCTGGGACACTGCAAAAAGTTAGCGCTAATAAACGCTAAGTTTCAATCGGTCAGTGTTTAATGCCCCCGGTTTCTACTCGCGAAAAGTTACCGGTAAGTTTATTGATCCTAGTCTATGGGCCACGACATTTGACCTTTTGTAATTCCGCCACCGCACCTGAAAAAGATTGCTACACAATAATGTGAATAACCCAGCGTGACACGATTCATGGCGCAAACCGCTAAGAATCGCCTTTTTGTTTCTATTGGGTTTATTGCCGATTATTGCCGATTCCAAACCTGGTTTGTGAAGGTTTTTGGGATTACCAAAAAAACACGATTATTGCCGGGTTCTGCCTGTTTCTACTGGGCAAACTTAGCGTTTATTAGCGGTTTCTTCCCCAGCAGAAACACGCTCATATAAAGGGTTCAACAAAAGAAAGTATACCACTTTGTATATGTCATTTTGAGTAACTTTCAATTTGTTTTTGTCCAAACAGGCTAAATAGGCATTTAGATGAATCTTTTAGGCATAATTTGATACCAAATTTTCCCCCTAACAACAAAGAGAAACCATGATTAGCACCATTTAAAGGAAAATATCCCATTTTCAAAAGTCGCATTTCCAATACACAGCACGAGAAGAAAGGGCCAATTGTTAACACACACATTATGCCGTATTTATCCCGTACTGATCACCGCGCATATCCCTCAATGCGCGGGCTAATTCAAATGTAAACTGATGCATGGGTGAAGGATTTGAATGTAAAGGAATGTTATGGATGGGTAGAACATGGACAGATTAACCAAAGCTTCTCGTGCTGTGTATTGGAAATGCGACTTTTGAAAATGGGATATTTTCCTTTAAATGGTGCTAATCATGGTTTATCTTTGTTGTTAGGGGGCAAATTTGGTATCAAATTATGCCTAAAAGATTCATCTAAATGCCTATCTAGCCTGTTTGGTCAACAACGAATTGAAAATTACTCAAAATGACATAAACAAAGTGGTATACTTTCTTTTGTTGAACCCTTTAGATCATGTATTAGGCATGGTATTTAGAAAAAGGTAACACATTTTAGCCTAACCATCTCTTGGATCAAGACAAACTGCAGTGCATGGTCACTGAATAGAAGTTATTTATCGCCCCAGTTAGTCAGGTAAATGTTTGAATTGGTTGTCCCACTTGCTGGGTATGCATGAATGAACATATAATCCCCAATTAGGCCCTTCACGATTGATTTTGTGTTTCCCGTCCAAATTTGAAAATGTGAAAATATTATTTCATTTTATTTAATAATTTGCATATTTTCCTTTTAAAATGAAAGTTTAATAACAAATTAAATATTGTATTCTTTCCGACTTGAATTACCTCCATGGTGAATCAACAAACAACATAGTTGTAATTCATAATAGATAAAAGCAATCATGCGTGCATTGTGAGTTAAACCAGTCAAACGACTGTGCCAGTCAACGGGCAACACAAGTTTTAACTAAGAAAAGAATTAATAATTAATTAAATAAAGTGACCTCAACCCTTTTTTAACCTCCAACATGAAACTCAAAATCAATTATGAAGAAATAAGGGTCTTATATTCTGGAGTACTCAATCATTCTATTCCTCAACCTGCCTACGTTGTAGTGTCGGTGGATGCTGATTTAAACAATCTAATATGTCATGATGATTAGCATGGACTTCTATAACTAATTTTTAAGGTCTGATAGTCCAGGCTCGTACTTTTGGACACTAACTTCTACGGACTTGATAGTCAACTTCGGACTTTTATCCCAACTTGAAAGATATTCCTAGAAATAATAGTCCGGTGGACTAGTTCCTAGTTTTGCACATCCCCGGATTATTAATCCTAGGACTGACCGCAACGGCACATTTCGCATAGTAGCAAAGTGTTTTGAATATTCTTATATTATGAAAGTGTTTTATTGCAAAGGACATCCGTCTGAAAATAAGTAACCCTAAATGTCACTAAAAACTCAACTTCTGCAAATGTTATCTGGCTTTGTGAGACTAAGATAAAATTAACTCATATTGCCCAATATAGGATGTATGCCAGGATATTAGGTTCTGATACACATGGTGCAGTATGATATGCAATCAAATAGGCGTATTATCTCAAGAGCAATCAAAGTAGAGCAGGCCATTGGACGTTAAACATCTTTATTCAATTAAATTTGCCATTACCGGAGAATTGAACAGGGTTACCTTTCACGACACGATTCATGTCACTGCCACTTCATTTTTTTTCTCTGTTTACTTCATTTTGATCGATGCATAATTAAAAGACATTGGAGTGGAGAAGATGCGCTTTTATACAGAGCTCTAAGGAGGACAATTAACATAATCGTCGATATCTCAACAAAAAAAATCATTAATCAAACATTTTTCTTTAAAAAAATCCTCCAATTAATCCAACGTTTCTCAATGTCAAATTGACTGGATATGAATCGAATTTCAAGTCACATCATACCCGACTCTATCCCACCACACCTCACTTCGAACCTTATCCCATCCCAACAAAAACACTAACAACCAGCCCTCCCGTCAATGTCTTTCGCAGTAGGTCTATGCCGGTGTCAACTAGTTTTTCGGGGTTTTTTTCTCCGTTTTACAGTCACTAGTTCTCAAAATGGGATAGGCGAGAAAAAAAAATTGGACATTATTTTGTTCACTCTGATTTGTCTCGATGTGGTAGAAAAAGACTGGTAGATCAACAAGTCACATTGATGTCATAAGACATGCAGTAGCCAAAAGTCCAAAGAGATCTATTCGCTGTGTGATGTGTGTGCTCACTTTTCTGTTATGTTATTCAATTTTTTAGGTCTGTGTTTTTTTGAGATTAGCACACGTCTCGGTATAAATGGAAAACATTAAACTAGATTTCACTATAGAAACAAAAACTATGTGTGATATAGTTTGTTATTATGATGGGATCACTGTAATGTAAAATTGTAAATATTACAATTGACGGATCACTTTCAGTGTAACCAACTCGACCAGTCTTTTTGTTAATCTCAATGTTATCATGGATTTATGAACGTTATACCTCCGAAGTATATAATGCTACATTTTTGCAGTAATACATATTTTACTTGAGGTTGGCATTACAAACCAATGTTTGGTATCAAAATTATTTCCCACATCTCCTCTTTCTAAATATGTATTCATATTCTCAATACGACTTATATCTTGTGAAATACAAAGCTTCAAAGTCGTGCATAGACTTTTGGGACACCCTGTACATACGTAGACGAACCCTTTTCAGATCATGATGTGTCACTTTAAAACATTTTGCCCTTTAGGCATGTTAGATATGTTCAGGCTGTCTGAGAAGAGAGTTTTCAAAACTAATAAATGTATGGTACAAGAGATACAGACAATGGGTAAATATTGAGTAGTCGCATTTGGGGCATATGACCAGTAACAACCCCGGGATAAACCAAAATTGTCATTGGCTTGTTATACAGGGTGTCCCAAAAGTCTATGCACGACTTTGAAGCTTTGTATTTCACAAAATATAAGTCGTATTGAAAATATGAATACATATTTAGAAAGAAGAGATGCGGGAAATAATGTTGATACCAAACATTGGAGTAACATCTGTTTGTAATGCCACCCTAGAAGTAAAATTATGTATTACTGCAAAAATGTAATTTTATACTTCAGAGGAATAAAGTTCATAAATCCATACCTATTGAGATTAACAAAAAGCCGGGTAGAGTTGGTAACACGGAAAGTGATCCGTCAATTGTAATATTTAAAATGTTACATTACAGTGATCCCATCATAATAACAAACTATATCACACAGAGACGTGTGCTAATGCAAAAACACAGACCTAAAAAATTGAATAACGTGACAGAAAAGTGAACACACACATCACACAGCGAATAGATCTCTTTAGACTTTTGGCTACTGTATGTCTTATGACATCAATGTAACTTGTTGATCTACCAGTCTTTTTCTACCACATCGAGACAAATCATGCACAGTTCCTGTGTTCAAAAATGTATCCACCAACTTAAAAATGGATATTCTTCCTGGTGCGCGTTTCACTTTAAAATGTTTTCTGAACTTTTATTGAGTAAGTTGAACTGAATTTGTTTCAGCGTAGAACCATACACTTTGTATTCGCTTATCTATGCTGTAAATCATCTTGAATGAAGACTTTTGCTGTGCAATGTTGTCTACTACGCCTATTTATGTTGTGAGTGACCGAGTTTGGTAATAATTCATTGTTGCAAGGTAAGCAGTGAACTGTGACTAATGCGCAACGTTGCTTTCATACCGTTAATTTATGCGCACCTGTTTTAGCAACAATGTGTGGTACTTGGTATTGGTGGGTCTCACACGGCAAAAACTTTCAACCAGTTTTATAATGTTGTGGGTTCACCAATAGGGTTGTGTTTGGTATCAAAATAATTTCCCAAATCTCGTCTATCAAAACATGGTTACATTTATTCCATATGATTTATACTTTATGAGATAGGACTCTTCAAAAACGTGCATAGACTTTTGGGACACCCTGTATATAGAACTGACAGCATGTTATTGACTTGATTGGGGATTGATTGGGAATACGGTATCAGAAAGAACTGTACTGTGATTCTAAAATATATAAAAAATACATAATGATTATTGTTTTAAATTTAAACACCTGCAATATAAAGGTGAATATGTTTCCTACATTTTATGTTAATTTCATTGAGATATCTCTTTTTGTTCTTGTGTGGCAAGACTTAATCGAAAATCGATAAAAACGTGTTTTCAAATTTGATAGCTCAAAAGCCATAGGCAAATCTGATTAACGCATGGTTTGGGTTAGGGTTAGGGTTAGGTTAGAGTTAGGTTAGGGTTATGGTTAGGGTTAGGGTTATGGTTAGGGTTATGGTTAGGTTAGGCTTAGGTTAGGGTTAGGTTAGAGTTAGGAATAGGGTAAGGTTAGGTTACGGTTAAGTTAGGTTAGGGTTATGGTTAGGTTAACCCTCAATTTTATTGAGATATCTCTTTATGTTCTTGTGTGGCAAGACTTAATCGAAAATCGATAAAAAAATGTGTTTTCAAATTTGTTAAGCTCTAAAGCCATAGGCAAATCTGATTAACGCATGGTTAGGGTTAGGGTTAGGGTTAGGTTAGGGTTAGGGTAAGGGTCAGGCTAGGGTTAGGGTTAGGTTAGGGTTAGGCGGTTAGGTTAGAGTTAGGAATAGGGTAAGGTTAGGTTACGGTTAGGGTTAGGGTAATGGTTAGGTTAACCCTCACCCAAACCCTTTTAGGGTTAGGGTTAGGGTTAGGTTAACCCTAAAACTAACCTAATCCTAACCCTAACCCAAACCATGCGTTAATCAGATTTGCCGATGGCTTTGAACTAACAAATTGAAAACACGTTTTTAATCGATTTTCAATTAAGTCTTGCCACACGAGAACAAAAAGAGATATCTCAATGAAATTAACATAAAAATGTAGGAAACATGTCCACCTTTATGTTGCATGTGTTTATATTTGAAACGCTAATCGTTTTGTATTTTGTATGTGTTTTAGAAACACAGTACAGTTCTTTCTGATACACCCTGTAGCATGGTGCTTTGTTCCGTCTTTGAAATTGCTGATGCTTATTAAATTATTTCTTAATATTACTAGGTGAGGATGTTGCAAGCCTCCGCGGTACGTATTTAAACTCTCAACATTATGTAAAAAAGTACCACTATGTATAGTAGAGGAAAAATCTGTCTCAGGAGGCCTTATTTTCAAAGTAACCTGACCACACAAAAAGATTAACAGCATGAACGAATTATATAGCAAATTAAAGCTACAACCCTCAGTAATCTGACTATGGGAATATCGAGTAATTACGAATGGGGCATTTCACCAAGAATAAACATGATTAGTAGCATACAATGCTAAAAGAGCGCACAAAATACCTAAATTGACTTGGGAGAACACCTGGGGATTAGGCCATGTTTATTTGTTTGTTAATAACTGCAAGAGTTTATGAAAACATTTATTAATATTAACAGATGTGCGTGACACGTAACGGGTGGGTCTGGATACTACTAGATGCTAAATATTTCGCCCATAATCAAACTCAGTATACTGTTATGCATATACTAAATGAGGTGTCTACATTTCCCTAATGAGTCAATATGATAAACGCAGCCCGATACCTACATCGAATTGTATGTTGGTATCTTATCAAGGTGGATCGAATCATGACTTAAGATGTATGATTTTGCAATTGTTTGTATTTTTTCAATTTCACCATTTCAACCAAGTAGTAGGCCTATGAGGTGTGACAAACGTTTAACAATTTCGCGGGAGACTAACACTAGTAGAAAATGAATTTGAAAGTGTTATCGTACATGTAGCTATTCTGTCAAGATCTCGTTTTTCCCAAATGTTATACATAGGAAGTATTAATTTATACATGCTGAAGGATGGAGATTTTCTTCTATTATTTTCATTTCTTCCAACTGAGCAGGATCAACGACATCATTTTCGAATGGCCCCTCCGTCTCTGATTGATATTTGATGTCGATTGCTCTCACCAGATAATCTTTGAACACTGATGCATCAGCGTCACTGTTTGCATGAAGAATTGATTATATCTGACTCCAATATTTCCCAAAAGCACACGTGTGTCCTGTATTATTTTCCTTGTTCCTATTGTATTATGTTATTCATTTAATCGGTAATTTACACCTTTATAACTGAATATTTAAAATAATATATAGACTCTGACAGACTGGCTTGAATTAGATTAACAAAGACCTTTGAAATACACTGTCTCGAACCCGGTCCCTCTCGCATTCGCGGCGATCGGATAATCCACTAGACCACAGGGACGGTGTTTACATGAATACCAGACGAACGAGCACTCATGTATTCAAAGCCTTTGTTGAGAGCCTGTAGCAGGCGAAATGCATGAGTAAATGTTAACAATTCATAAGGGCCTAAAGGCATGACTCTAGCAGAATCTATGACGAGCGAAACTCAATTAAATACACGCGAGGATCAAACAAATGATACCAGCCGAGTAAGAGAAATGAATACATTATATAGTCTCAGACAAACTGGCGTGAATTAAATTAACAAAGACCTTTAAAATACACTGTCTCGAACCCGGTCCCTCTCGCATTCGCGGCGATCGGATAATCCACTAGATAGACCACAAGGATGTGTTTACATGAATACCAGACGAACGGGCACTTATGTATTCAAAGCCTATAAGCATGATTCTATCAGAATCTACAACGAGCGAAACTCAATTAAATACACGCGAGGATCAAACAAATGATACCAGCCAGAGTAAGAGAAATGAATACATAATACATGTATATAGACTCAGACAAACTGGCGTGAATTAAATTAACAAAGACCTTTAAAATACACTGTCTCGAACCCGGTCCTTCTCGCATTCGCGGCGATCGGATAATCCACTAGACCATAGGGACTGTGTTTACATGAATACCAGACGAACGAGCACTTTGTATTCAAAGCCTTTGCTCTCAACGTACCAATTGCCAGTAGACGCGCAGCTTTACTGGCAAATGATACGTATCATTGCAAGTCATGCGTATTAATTACGATTTAATCGCCAAGGAGTTTATTGTCAAGGGCGCCAAGCGTGGATGAGGTGATCTATTTTTCTAGAGTTTTTGTTCCCGGAAAATGCATGTCTGATTCAACATAGTGACACAGTGTATCGTTCGCCTAAATGTCGGTTCATTTCAATGGTAATGTTTTCTTAAATCTGTAGATGAAAACTAGTCGTTAAGTTCAATTACCAGAAGAGCCAAGACATTGAAGAAGTCGGACATTTAATAACGTTACTGCTTTTGCTAGACGTTAGAGTCGATGAAAATGATTCGATGAACATGATGAGTTAATTTGCAATTGACTGGCAAGTATTACCATTCCGTTGCCGACCTCACAAAGTTGTCCAAGTGTGTGTGTTCAAATTATTACCATATGGTCCGTCCCTATAGAGAGCAAAACCGTTAAGAGAATGGAAGTTTTTTGCCAAATATGATGAAACATGAAGGCAACAGACAATATTTTCAGAGCCATCTTGAATGAAGACTTTTGCTGTGCAATGTTGTATACTACTCCAATGTTTGTTGTGAGAGTGACAGAGTTTGGTAATAACATAAATGTTGCAAGGTAAGCAGTGAACTGTGACTAATGCGCAACGTTGCTTTCATACCGTTAATTTTTGCGCACCTGTTTTAGCAACAATGTGTGGTATTTGGTAATTATGTCCTAATGTTGGTAAAGGTGTCTGTAGCCCAACTAAAGGGTTCAAGAAAACAAAGTATACCACTTTGTTTATGTCATTTTGAGTAACATTACATTTTTGTTTGACCAAACAGGCTAGATAGGCATTTAGATGAATTTTTAAGGCATAATTTGATACCAAATTTTCCCCCGAACAACAAAGATAAACCATGATTAGCACCATTTAAAGAAAAATATCCCATTTTCAAAAGTCGCATTTCCAATACACAGCACGAGAAGAAAGGACCAATTGGGGTCTCTCGGGTGTGTGTATTAGCCAGGATTGACGGGGCTATATCGATCGCACAGTACAAATGCGTAGGGTCTTACGACATTGTGTGAGTTAACAATTGGTATTTTTTTCTCGTGCTGTGTATTGGAAATGCGACTTTTGAAAATGGGATATTTTTCTTTAAATGGTGCTAATCATGGTTTATCTTTGTTGTTAGGGTGAAAATTTGGTATCAAATTATGCCTAAAAGATTCATCTAAATGCCTATCCAGCCTGTTTGGTCAACAAAATGTTACTCAATACGACATAAACAAAGTGGTATACTTTCTTTTGTTGAACCCTTTATCTTCACCTGCATTCTAACAAGTGAGATAAGCGTTGAAGTTCTTTTATAAGGTCCCCAATATCATTATTATTTTACATTTCCTTTTTAAGCACAGCTTAAAAAGACATTTCTTGTCTGGTCTGGCACCAACAACAAAAAGATTTTATTTATTATTTGTGGATTTTCGTTTAGTTCCCTCTTACATCTTATTATCCTTTCTCCATTTCTACTCCTTTCCCATTTTCTTTTTTCCCAATCGATTTTATTTCACTTTTACGATTTTCCAGTTGATTTTTGTTGTCAGTGATGGAACTTTGCTACTTTTGCCACTTGACTGTTAACGCCCACTATGATTAATGATGATGAAAGTAGATCAATAGATGTGTACAACATTTTGCCTCAAAGTTACTTGACGGCAAATTCAAGAATATCTTTAAAAAGGATTGATTGAGATACCCACCTACTGGTGAATCCAAGATGATTACTTGCTTTTTCTGAGCCATCGACTTGTTATTCACACGTAAAATATGATTTTAAACCAAATATAATATGCTGGCAATTAGGAACACGTAAAACATGATTTTAAACCAAATATATGCTGGCAATTAGGAACACGTAAAACATGATTTTAAACCAAATATAATATGCTGGCAATTAGGAACACGTAAAACATGATTTTAAACCAAATATATGCTGGCAATTAGGAACACGTAAAACATGATTTTAAACCAAATATATGCTGGCAATTAGGAACACGTAAAACATGATTTTAAACCAAATATATGCTGGCAATTAGGAACACGTAAAACATGATTTTAAACCAAATATATGCTGGCAATTAGGAACACGTAAAACATGATTTTAAACCAAATATATGCTGGCAATTAGGAACACGTAAAACATGATTTTAAACCAAATATATGCTGGCAATTAGGAACACGTAAAACATGATTTTAAACCAAATATATGCTGGTTATTAGTAGTCATTCACCTTTGATAGAGGATCAATTCAATTCAATTTTATTGACATACAAAACCCAACATACAGGTATAGTCAAATAGCACACATACAATGTAGAAAACATACATAACAGAGAGTACAATGCGCATATGCGCTTCAGTTCATGAATACAATTTACATATCATGCATGAGACAAATTAATGTTGCTGCACCATAGAACGAATATCAAACGCAGCATTAACATATTTAGCAATTATTTTAACAATGTCAAAATCAGAAGCACACATAATATTGATAAAAGTATCATACTCATCCGAATTAATATCAATATTTAAACATCCCTGAAGAGATGATAACAGTGTACTGCGAGGACGATTATATGCCGTACACTTCATAACAAAGTGAAACTCGTCCTCAACCTTATTTTGGGTACACAACTGACAAATTCTATTTTCAGGAGGTATTCATCATATCAGCGAGTACAAACATGTTCCTATCCGAAAATATCATTTCGCTCCGCCATAATTCCATTCAATCTTTAAGTTGTGTGAATCGAAAGAATATCAAGGAATCAAAAACCACGTCTTAGCGCGTGCCAATCTAGTACACATATTTATTTTTGAGATTATCGTTTCTCACAACAGTAAATAAGCTTACCTCTGGGATAGCTTTCTGGCAGCAATTTGCTTGCCTTTCGTCAGCCCCAATAACACGTGGGGGCGCTGTTGGCGGTTATAGTACACATATTGTTTGTTTAATATTGGATTCTAGCCAGTCTTATTCTAAACGTATCATTTCAAATACGAGATTCCGTTATCTCGATAGAATGAATACCCATGGTGATAACATACCACGACTTTTATCCCTCGCAAATGAGTTTCAAACTAATATTTACAGGGCAGACGAGATCACTAGCAACCCACATGGTGATATGCCATATCTTATACAAACCTGTCATCAGCTATCTTGCTGCAGAGGCTTGGGCGCAAACGCAAATAGAGATTTTATATCGGGAATGCGTTATTGAAAATAAAACCGTTATAATATATTTGTTGTAATTATTATAATGTGAGAAATGATCACGACAAGACGAAACAGGAGACGTATATTTAAGTTATTCAAGCTTTCGGCATTATTGTCTTTATAATGAAAGATAGTTCAATTTAGACGAGCAACATAGCGGTCCGTAGCGGTAGGCTTAACATTATTGTTTGATTTATACATATACTATGGTCGTGTGCCTTTGGGACCGACCCCTTTGTGTGACATATATGCTAAAAATGGAAATATCACATGGATTTTGCTTAAAACATTTTTAGCATTAAAACTATACAAAGGAGTATAAGGAATGTATACATTTCCTGAAAGGATACACATTTCCAAATTTCACAATGTCATTATCAAGGTCATTATACAGGTGGGTAGATATTATATAGGGTGAAAAACATCAAGAAATGTACTACAAATACAAAATGTTCACTAATCATTTACAAAACTTAAAGATAAAAATTATAATTCATTAAACTGCATAATTCAAAAGTATACACTAGTATTACAAAGAAAAGTGTTGCCACCTTTGCCTTTAGGATACCTTATACAGGGTGGTCAAAATGTGTAACAATATAAGTATGTATCTCTGAAATAAAGTTAACCGTTATCATAATTTAGTGTCATAATAAATTTTAAATTGACGTTTTGTAATAATATTGCACCAAACACAAACATATGACCAATAATCACAATGTTATATACAGGGTGTGACAAGCGAAATGCACATTTGTTTGTTTGTTTGTTTGTTTGTTTGCTTACACGGTCGGTCCGTACAGACACACGCTTGGGTCCTGATGGGACCAGACTCATGCGAATTGCTCGGGCCAGGCTTAAAAAGCCTATATAAGCATGCTGGTTGAATAATTATTAAAAACAGCCACTCCCAACAAATAAAGTTAACAATTTTGCTGTCAGCCTTTAGACATGATGTATGATCGAGTCCTCACTCCACGCGTTTCTTCACTTTTTGCTTCTATTTTAATGAAAGCAATGATAATGAAATGAAATAAAACACACATGAAATGATCATGTTACAATTAAAGGTGTTGCCTGGATATACATACTAAATTTAATGAGGTCAATAACATTTGCCCCACCGCAGATCTACTATAGGGTTTGTTTGTATATAATGGCCTGCCTCCATTAAGTCAATTGTATTTATATTGGTGTTCCAGGCTGTTGACGTCAATCATAGCTAGTGTTGCCTTTATTTTATTTTATTTGGTATACTGTTCTCATACATAAAATGCATTCAGCAGAGCTGCTGCTTATACTAGTGTTTCCAGCAGAGCTTATACTAGTGCTTCACTTCTGGTGTTCCCAGCCATACTAATAACTGCAATTTTGGCCATGCTATGATTATTGTATGCATCTTCTCGTGCTCTCGCCTCTGATCCTGGCTCTTCAGTCGCTTTGTTTATGCATCCATGAACAAATGGTAAGGTCGCAGAACCGATTAGTTGAATGTACATTATTGTTTGCTACCATAATAGTTTTGGTGATCTCGACAATTCTAGGTCTCATATGCATTACATGTGCAATCGCCTTTGGGCGATTCTGCTCTTTTGTGCGCAACATTAGAGGTATAGAATGGTTCAGGTCACAGATCTGCGATCCCATTTGATTTTATACAGTGATGTACAGTTAAAATATGTTTAGTCTCAATATAACCTTTGTGATATTAGCTTTTTCTCACGTCATGCAGCTTGATTCACTATTGTTCAAATTCCTTTGATATTCGGTTGTAGCTACATGTAGTCATGCTTTTCCAGTGATTTCAGCACATAGGTCACAGGGATCACGGTTTATATTTAGGCTTCATTCAAACTTTGTTGGTTGTCACGTCGGGGTAGGAACGGACCTAAGTTATTTTTCTGTCACACGTCCCTATGCGCCACGATTGTCTAGGTCTGGGTTTTGGGGGGATAATGTCGGGGGGTTGTAGGGGAGGGCTCGGGGATTCTTGTTACAGTTTAAACCTCTGCTATGTACAACAGTAAATTTTCTTTGATTTTTATGTGCAATCCCCTTTGGGCGTTCTGTTCTTTTGTGCGTAACATGCATCGAGGTGTAGAATTGTTCAGGTCACAGTTCTGCGATCCCATTTTTATACAGTGATTTACAGTTAAAATATGTTTAGTCTCAATATAACCTTTGTGATATTAGCTTTTTCTCACGTCATGCAGCTTGATTCATTATTGTTCAAATTCCTTTGATATTCGGATGTAGCCAGTCATGATTTTCCAGTGATTTCAGCTCATAGGTCACAGGGATCACGGTTTTTAATTAGGCTTCATTCAAACTTTGTTGGGTGTCACTGTCGGGAAGTCATAGGCAAGACATGAAGTAAAACACGCGCCGCACTGCGTCACGCGTCATATGACACGCAAAGAGCTTGGCAACACGAACGCGTGGCGGGGAAAAAGATAAACAAGGAAAAGGAAGATACAAGAAGGGCGGGGAGCAGGGGAGCCACGATACCGCGGGTGCGGAACTACGATGAGATTCCTATGAGACATTTATAGAATTATTACTACGCGCGTCGGACCCGTGACTCAGACCAGCTTTGAGATATATACATTATATTAACCAGTGTGGCTGTATAACGTCGCCTTACCCAAACAGATTAACGTTGCACCGACTTCCTGGTCTGGTCCTCCGGCGTAGAAGGACCTCTACCGATCATCGCTATGGATGCCAACCGTATGGTGGAACTCTCGTCCTCCGGCTTATAAAGACCGGGATAAAGACATTCACTGTGCATCACCGTGCGTGGATGCCGACCGTCTGGTGGAACTCTCATCTTCCGGTCATCGCCGTAGGACGCGTACGCTGACCATCTGATAGAACTCTCAGGATACAGTCAACAGAACATCAAGACCATCTCGGAACCGATAACAATGATTTACCCAGTGATCACTGGCGCCGCGATCGCGTATATTTGTGTTGCCAATAATGTCATAATACATGTAATATGTCGTGTCTAGGATATTAAAGTGCTGTTAATCAAGTTTGTCTATTGTTACGTATTTCATTTGAATGCATGCTAACTCGGCTCTTGACAAATGGGGGCTCGTCCGTGATAGGCCAATTGAAAGCAAATTGGGTTAGGTTCAGAATTATTTATGTTATGTTTGTATAATTGATTAAAGAAAATGAGATCAGTAAAGCAGTTAGTGGAAGAGGGCAAACCCATGTTCGCTTTGTCAGGTTCTGAATTACGAGAATGGGTTAGCGAGCAACAGAAACTGGATGCCGACATCCATGAACGCGAGCGCGAGCATGAACGGCGCAAAGAGTTTGCACAAATTGAAACTCAAAAGGTACTAGACTTAGCTAAAATCAGACTACAAACCGATGCTACAACAAACGCGCGCGAGTAATACAATGAGAGCATCGAAGTATGATGAAAATCATGAGGATTTTGATTCATATTTATTGAGATTTGAACGCCGGGCTCAAGCGCAAAATTTACCTAAGGAAGCATATGCTTCAACTTTGGCCGATTGTCTGACCGGGGAAGCTTTACAAGTTTATGCTCGGTTGAGTAGTGAAGACGCTGTGTGTTATCCCACCCTAAAGGCAGCTTTGTGCGAGAGATTTCAAATAACCGAAGAAGGATATAAACGTAAATTTAGAAGGGAACGACCCAATGGGGGTGAAACACACGTACAATTTTTGGCTAGGATCATTCACTACTTTGATCAGTGGGTGGTGTAATGTCCAAATCTGTGTTTTGATTCTGTAAGGGTTTTAAATTTCCCACGCAAGTTTGTTTTGTTTACGTCGCTAAGCATGATGGGACGATTGGAAACATGACGGCCTACATGAAAGAAGTGTGTGTTACGATAACGTTTTTACATAATTTATAGCATATAGAAGACTTAATAATCAACAAATAAGTAAGAACATTAATGATTTGTAAGTGAAGAAATAAGATTGCTTATTGAAGTTAAATCAAGTCGTACTCGTCTCTGACTCCCATGTTTTCATCCCGTTAATCAATTTCCGTAAAATTGTAGTGTACTGCCCGCAACAGGTGGAGGTCGCAACCGATTACGCAAAACTTAGAGATTTGTTGATTCATGAACAGTTCTCAAATACGTGCAATTGGGAAGATAAGGATATGACGGTATTTGTAAAGGAACATGACTATGAATCTGCTAAGCAGATGGCAGCGTTGGCCGATAAATATGTTAGTGCCCATGGGTGGCCAAACATGACCAGACAGACCAATCAGACCAATCAGGGTGTGATGCCTAATACCGCTAGTAACACTTTGGGAACCAACAGACGTGACAGAGGTGTAAACTATGGACCAATTATACGCGATACCATCGGGATCGATATAGGTGACGGGCAAATATTGTATTATGAAATTGAAAATGAACACCCGAAAAAGTGTACTTTTGGTCCCAGATTCTGGACTGGTATCGTCAGATATTGGAACGCCCAGTTCGACTGGCGCTTCAGTCAGGTCCCTTTGTTTTGTTTTCATGTTCTTTACTATTTGTGTATACTTTTCATGCATTTTGTGTTGTTCTGTCATCTTTACATGGGACCTAAAGTACACTTTTCCTGAATACCAATATTTCAAATTATATTTTGTAATTGAAGGTATATTTAGTATTTCATTACAAAGAAGAAAGCGTTATATTTGCTGACATTAAAGAATATTTGGCCTACATTAAAGGCATATTATGTGATCTTTTCCAGGGGGCGCCCTCTATTTATGATTTTGTTGAGAAAGTAAATTTGTTATGCAGATTTACATTTCTGATCATAAATCATAAATATATTCTTACGATTCCTAATTACTTCAAAATCATGGTTCTAGAGTGAATTTAGAGTGAAAAATAAGTTGTTGAGCAGACCTGGCAGTTTATTTTCACTCTTTAAACCATGATTTTGAAGTAATTTAAAATCAAATCGCTCTGTAACCCAGAATATATTCTTGATTTATGTTCAGAAATGTAAATCTTTAAGAAAATCTACTTTCTAAAAAAAAATAACTAGAGGGCGCTCCCTGGAAAAGATCACATAATATGCCATTCAATGAGATACACCTATGGCAATGTGACGTAAACGCTCTGGAGTAAATCATCATCTGTTGGGTTAAAGTTTTGTTTGGATTCATTGTCAATGTTGGGGCATGTTTGAAATTACGGTAACATATTGGCAGTTAATATTATCTCACTCAACGTATTTTAAGAACATAAGGATTAGATTTCGCCACTCGGCTACATGTACTGTAACTGCAGCTAAAATTTGAAATAACTGGCATAAGATATAACACAAAAGGAAAATATTACAATGTTTACATACTTTAAGGGTATGTGATTGAATATAAGCCAAAATGCAGTATCGGTGAATGCTCTCGAGTAATTTCATACTCATGCACTTATATCAAGATTTGGAATGAGAACGATCGGCAGTGAATTTCACAAGGCAGAATCGTCGTTTCATAACTTTTTGCTTGACTAAATGAATTTCACTCCAATCTTTCATCACGACTCTTTCATCATCTTGATTTAATTGTAGGGCAACATGTATATTAGTCCTGTGTATTAAGTTTTTAGTGCATTAGCATTATCAACATTTAATTTCAACGACACTGTGAATATCAGGTGAAATGATCCCTTTCCATATTTTGAGGATTAATTGAAACATTGATGCAAAACATGAGACATAATGCGATGCGATCTGTGAAAACCCGCCACATGGCTGTGATTTTTAATATTTGAGATATTTATATCATAAGAAAGCTGTAGCTTTTTATGACATCACAATCTGTCCTAACTGCAAAACTGTTTCGATTATCTTTCTACGATCACTACAAAAAAAGTTATGAGTGAATGATGATTGTGATGTCATAAAAAGCTGCCAAACACGAATTCATGAAATCAGGCCGAACAAGATAAATAGTTCAATAGAATTACATTATAAAGTTAGTTAGAAAATTGACTTAAGTGGGTTTTTGTTGTTGATATTTCATAAAAGATGATCACATAAAGTATTGTAAATGATTTTTTTGTTAAAAAAAATCTAAAAAGCGTATAAACAAAATATGTTACCCATAATCCCTAGTTCAAATCTGGCGATATCCGACGGGTTTTCACAGATCATGTATGCGGTATCATCGTATACATGTAGTTCAGTAAGTTTCAAAGTTATGAGAAATATTTGGCTTTTCATCTATAGTCTTCTCGCGCAAAAGTAATCAAAGCGTACACGCACGATGTTGACATAGGCATACATGTACGCCGCGCATTATGCATAATGTGATACATGGTGCGCTTGTTAGGTTATGACACGCCCACGAAGCTGTGTAGTTATTCAGTGAGGAGGCTGAGCTGATTAATGTTAGTTTGCGGGTAAAGAAAACATCCAATATAATCTAGACAAACTCAATCCTGTTGATTTAGCATCATTTTGGTTTGGATGCATTGGATTAGATGCATTAATACACAATACTCCAATAACTGTCCCCCTCTCTCTGTTTGCCAATACCATAAGACAAGGGACAAGATGCTGTTGTTTTTTGCATTCTCAACAAATCCGATAACATGTTCTTACGTAGATAGCCGAAGGTTTTGTCAATATAGAATTCATAACTCACTTGTAGATTTTGCTGTATGTTGTACGAACATGCCTGGCATGCATGATGATAAGGTTGTGAATTAGAGAATTAGGGAATTGTGTGCCCGCGTTATGTTGTCTAACACAAATGCGGGCGGTAGTATTATTTAAGCATGTTAAGAGGAACAACGACGCCGCAGCTTGTTCTACGCAAAAAAATAATATTACCGAACGCATTTATGTCAGAAAATATAACGCGGGTCTAAAACAATACCTTGGTTCTCATTCTTAAATAGTCATACTTTATAATTTAATGTACACTCTACAGGGGTGTCTAAAAAAACAAAAAACGCGCACCGTTAACCTTATGCCTCATAAGGTTATGCCTTTTTGGTGCGCTTTATGTAAAATGTTAACTCACTTTCCTGGAATAACTTTAAAATCACAGTGGCATTTAATATATAGCGTTTTCTCTTTTATATTTCCAAGTATGCCATTTAACACAAAAAATATTATTATTCTTTATGTATTATTGTTTATTCAACTGAATCCTTCATATAAATAATTCATTGGGCCTATAACCAACAACAAAAAACCCGCGAAAAAATAAATACCGTATTAATAAAATAAGTTAATAAATAAATAATTGAAAAGACGTGGATGGCAATAACGCATACCGCCGAGTGCACCAAACTGATGTAACTTACGAGCGATTTAAGCTACCTCGCTAGTACTTATGCCCTAACAGCGTAAATTACTAGCGATGGCAATTCGCGATACTATGGAAAACATAATTGTTTGACCAGTGGGAAATGTTTGGTATTTATACTGATTTGAGAATAATGTGCAAGTATTATTGCATGCAGATAGCAATATGGCATTTTACGAATCACGTGAAATAAGTAATTGACATCTTTTATATATAGCATGGTCACTAGAACAATTGGCTTATGATTATGATTGTTTACATAATTGATTAACGAAACCGTTTGATGATATTTAAAGCTTTGTGGTTAAAATGTGCAGTATTGCAATACATTTTTACAGCATTGACTGCTGGGACAATTGGCTAATGATTATGAATCTGTACATAAATGGTAAATGTTTGACCGGCAGAAAGGAAACTGGTGTGATAGCAGAGATCTATTAGGCACTATTGCCTATAATAATAGAAGAGCTTTTATGAAACCGTATTTATACTGATTTGAGAATAATGTGCAGTTTTATTGCGTAGCAATTTGGCATTTTACGAATCACGTGAAATAAGAAATTGACATTGTTTATATACAGCAATGATCACTTGAACATGATTATGAATGTTTACATATTGGTAAACAGAAACCGTTTGGTATTTATATTTTGTGATTTAAAATGTGCAGTATTGCAAATACAATTTTTAAGCGTCTGACAGCTTACCATCTCATGAATATTTAACAGTATGTTATACAGCATTTGTTACTAAATACTATAGAATGATTGATGTATGATACATAACACATACATATGATAATGAACTATATTCTGTTTGGTATATATAGCTTAGTGATTAATTAATTGCATTATTGCAGACATAAATTCAAGTTGTTTGGCACTTTGCGAATCCCATTTTTAAGTGATTGACAGCCATCGTATCTACCAGAACGGTTGGCTGCTTATATAATGATAATGCAATATGAGATCAAATTATACTAATCTAATACTAGTTTGTAATGAATAACACAGACTTGAGAATTCTTTATATTATACAGGGATGGGTTGTTCATATTAAAAATAATAATATTACAGGTAATTCTTGCATGATAATATGACAGGTTGAATACCTTTGATCAAAGGTTCGTCAGCTAATTGACACATATTATAATTAAGTATTCAGAATGTTTAGATACGACAAATCTAATATCGTTAGTAGCTTACGGTATACACACAACTCGCATGAGAAGATGAATCAGGATATAGTTCAATATTTTAAATAAGAAACAGACTCACATGAAACCATGTCAATTAATTATAGTGGTAATACGCTTGTTGTAGATACCTTAGTATCTTTTAAAGTTGAAAGATATGTTGATGATTGATTCTAAACTCTAAATTAATGGGTTACATGTAGAGCCTTGACAGCCTCAGGGTGGGGTGCAACATCATGCAGTAACAACAACAACAGCTGTTGGTATACCTTCGCATGTGGGTATGTTGCCAATTATTATTACCACAATTGTTATTTAAAATTGAGTATGCTTTCCATAGGGACAGCATAGTGTGCTTCCGTCGTCGTTCGTCAGCGGAGTCCGGTGCTCCCCATGGTTTGATGAGATGAATATATATACATGTTTATGTTTCAGCCGTGGCGCCAAATGAAGGCGAATTAGAAAATAATTTATTTACGGTTGAGCGGGCGAATTAGTAAATAATAACATTGTAAAGTTAGTTAATTAGAAAAGTGACTTAAGTGGGTTTTTGTTGGTGACATTTCATAACAGATGATCGCATAAAGTATTGGAAATGAATTTTCTATTAAAAAAAAGAAGAAAAAAAGGATAAACAAAATATGTTACCCATAATCCCTAGTTCAAATCTGGTGATATCCGACGGGTGTTCAAAGATCACATCACATATGCGGTATCATAGTATTATTATAGTTCAGTCAGTCTTCATCTTTAGTCTTCCCGCGCAAAAGTAAACAAAGCGTACATGCACGATTTTGACTTAGAGCTTGTTTGGCATTGCAACAAGTAAACGCTAATAAACGCTAAGTTTCAATCGGGCAGTTTTTAATCCCTCCTGTTTCTACTCGCGAAAAGTTACCGCTAAGTTTATTGATCCTAGTCGATGGGCCACGACATTTTGACCTTTTGTAACACCAAACAATGCCACCGCACCTGAAAATACTGCTTCACAATAATGTGTATAACCCTACGTGACACGGTTCACGGCGCAAACCGCTAAGATATCGCCTTTCTTTATCTATTGGGTTTATTGCCGATTATTGCCGGATTCAAACCTGGTTTGTGAAGGTTTTTGGGATTATCAAAAATACCGATTATTGCCGGGTTCTGCCTGTTTCTAATGGGCAAACTTAGCGTTTATTAGCGGTTTCTTTCCCAGCAGAAACACGCTCATAGGCCTACGCCCGCTCATTATGCATAATGAGATACATGGTGCGCTTGTTAGGTTATGACACGCCCACGATGTTATGTAGTAATTCAGTGAGGAGGCACGCCAATTTGAAGCTGATTAGAGTATAATAGTTTGCGGGTAAAGAAAACATCCAATATAATCTAGACAAACTCAATCCTGTTGATTTAGCATCATTTTGGTTTGGATGCATTGGATTAGATGCATTAATACACAATACCCCAATAATTGTCCATCTCTCTCTGTTTGCCAATACCATAAGACAAGGGACAAGATGCTGTTGTTTTTTGCATTCTCAACAAATCCGATAACATGTTCTTACGTAGATAGCCGAAGGTTTTGTCAATATAGAATTCATAACTCACTTATGTATGTTGTAGGAACATGCCTGGCATGCATGATGATAAGGTTGTGAATTAGAGAATTAGGGAATTGTGTGCCCGCGTTATGTTGTCTAACACACATGCGGGCGGTAGTATTATTTAAGTGGAACAACGACGCCGCAGCTTGTTCTACGCAAAAAATAATATTACCCGAACGCATTTATGTCAGAAAATATAACGCGGGTCTAAAACAATACCTTGATTCTCATTCTTAAATAGTCATACTTTATAATTTAATGTACACTCTGCAGGGGTGTCTAAAAAAACAAAAAACGCGCACGTGTTTACCCAACTTATTGACCATGAACTTCTACAATTTGGTGTTTAAATTGTATACATATTGATAGACTAAACGCTTAGCTTTCATATGCCGTTTATTTCATCTGATCTGGTTTTGTCAATCCTGAGATATGATCAATTAACTAAAGCTACCTACAATCGACATTGTGCCACTTTTACAGAAAGAATGCTTAAGATAAGCATTAAAACCCTCGTCCTCCTAAGGGAGGGGAGCAAGGGTCGCGTTCTTGCACGTCACCGCGTCCTAGGACCCCTCATTTTCTTGTGGGACGCGTAAGTTTACATATTGAATTTCACTAACGGGTCCCAATCAAAAATGAAGAGACCCCTTAAATCTGACGATGTATGGACGTGGCCAACCTTAAGACATTCCGAAAATTGTCAATCTCCTACATTGTTAATGTCCGTACAAGATAAATACAATGCAAATCCTGTATTTTTAAAAGTTTTTAAACACATTAAATCGCTTTTGAATTGCTTCCGCAAAAGTTTCAAGCGATTTCCAAAGCATTCTATAAGTATCTTCTACTGATTAACATGGACATAGATAAATGCGTTCTTACGGGCGCACAGCACTAAATCACTCCTCGTTTTTGTGTAGCGCTAATGGTAGTAAGTTCCGGCAAAAACAAAAAACGAGTTTGTGATTAATGGGGTCCTTTGGGAATCAGTTTGGCGTGAGGGTAGCATTTCATAATTAAAATGAAAGATAATCTCGTGTGCTTTGAACAGGATATTTTGATTTTCGATTGTATTGAAAATTTATCACGTGGATGAACACACGTGATCGGAGGCGGTTAGAAGGCGAGCGTCCGGGCTGAAAATAGGGGTGGCGCTGTTTAAATGATCGTATCGTAAAATCTAATTGGTCACTTCGTGACGATTTTATGAAATTTGAATGTTTGTTTATTAGAATAAAGCATTCGAGACATTCCAAAAATGGTTACTATAAAGGGCCCAAAATAGCGACTCTTTTAGCCCTAATTTACATGTAATCCAATAGGCGGTTTATTTAGTGCTGTGCCCCCTTACGCTAGTGTGCGACGGTTTGCAATGAAGGTCACAGACTCACAGTTCAAATTCAACGATCTCTGTTCAAGACCGAGCGTGAACAATTTGTAAGCAGCCTACAAAATAACGGAGAAACACGCATGCCGTTAAATCGATGTCACCCGAGATAGTTAACCCGGGCCCTTTCCCCTAACCAAATCATAAGTTAGTTTGTGACCTCTAATTTCTCTAAATCGTTTTTGACCATTTTCAAAGGCTCAAACTTCAGGACCCCTTATATTTCTGGGGGACCCCTTAAATTTAGTTTTTGCAATCCTTAAAGGGTCCTGAAAAATGTAATGGGACTCCTCACATTTTTGAGCCAGTGCTACCCCTGGAGGGGAGGGTGGTCGCCGATTGCGCTAAATGCAAAAAACAGTGACCTAGGGCGTCTAGGTGATCGCTTTTACATCCCCTGCGCTCATTTTGACGAAAACAAATTGAGGGTGCCACCTTACCCGGGGGTAGGGTAAGCCGTCAAAGTCCGATAGTAGGGGGTGGTTGCCACCTTACAATTTTTTTAAATCGTCGTTTTGATTTTTTTTGTTATTGTATGGTCCTGAATATTAAAGCATAGGCCTATGTTAGAAGCACCATTTCCCTCACAAAAACGGGTGAAATTCCGATATTTGGAACTTTTTTGGCGAAGATTTCTTTTTTGGCCTATTTCACTGTGTAGCGAATACGGCGGGATTTTGAGGTCGGCCATGTTTGGTGACGTCATTGTGACGTCATGCGTATGATGTTTATACTTGTTTTGGTATGTATGGATAGAGGGAACCTCTAGCTATATCATGGTACCCAAATAAGCATACTCTGCATTTCGGATTAGATTTGTTTAGGGGGTGGTAACAACCCCAACCCCCTCTCCGGAGTAACCCTTTCTATTCATTGCAAACTGTAAAGTGGCACAACGTCGATTTTAGGTAGCTTTAGTTAATTGGTCATATCTCAAGATTGACAAAACCAAATCAGATGAAATAAACGGCATATGAAAGCTAAGCGTTTATTCCATCAATATGTATACAGTTGTTACACCAAATTTCAGAAGTTCATGGTCAATAAGCAGTGGCGTAGCTAGGATTTTTTCAGGGGGGGGGGGGGGGGGGGCAAGATTTCTAAAATGTTCGTAAAAGGTTGCCCCAACTTTTTTCCCAGTCAGTCACCAGTGAGTAAAGTTCAATCTTCCAAAATAGTGTATTTGCTAGCTCTTTTGGGAGAGTGAACTTCACTCTTAAAGAGTGGTCATTCCATCAACAACAAAAATCACTCCTTTTAACCTGTCTTTCACTCTTTTACATTTATCATGTTTATAGCCTTAAACAAAGTGGATTTGGTGCAGAAATAGTGAAATTGAGCGGTGAGTACATTTTATGCGTGGGTCATGATTTATAGCATATTATTACATACCAAAAAGACGACAGCGTACGCCATTGACATGTTTGAATGAAAAAGAGCTAGCTTGAATAAGCAGACGACATGGCCGCTCTATGTGCTCGGCCTGTTTATATGATCGTGTGTCTACATCACCATGTATTGCTTTATAATAGTGCATCCATTTCGTCTTTGCGGCTCTCTAGATTTTGTTTGTACGTGATATGAGATATGACCTACACATACAATGAACTCACCGTTAATATTTCGTATATTTCTTCAACAAATCCTCTTTGTTTTAGCACTCCACACACGCGGACTGCGGACACGATATTGGCCGCCATCTTTGTGCGATTTCCCGGGTTTTTGATTGGCTAATAGTTCACTTCAAAAGAGCAATAACGGGTTATTAGCCACTCGGCACGCGAGCGAGTGTTCACTCTATAAAAGAGCGGTGTTTTCGTGCCACTCTGAAGCGAGCGGACATCATTATGTTGTGAGGGTAAATAGCTAGAACGTTTTTTTAACTCGAAATTTAGAGGGATTTTTCACTCTTTCACATTTAGAGTGTAATAAAATGAGTATCTTTAATTACCCACTGTCAACTTTTACCGCTGTTATCGAACATCACACAAACATTATATCCAACCCAGTGCGGTGTTTCAGGGCTTTGTCATTACAAGCTTGCTTGTCATTGCTGAGATGCCGCGCCCATTTTAAGAGTCACATTATACGTTTCATGAGCTTGCGGCGCGAGAAGAAGCTGTCAACACAGAAATCCTACAGCTTATGGGTAAGCCCCCCAGGGGCTAGCAGGGAAATTCGCGTGTAAAAATACAAGTACGCAGTGATCCACCGAACATGCGTTGTTATTGTGGAATTTTCGTCACGCAGCTACAGAACGTATATATTATTATACACACACTTAAGCGCACTAAACATATTGTTACCGAGCTGTGCAGAAACGCGTTCGCCGCATTGATGAGCCATATGCCACATTAAAGGATTACAGGTCGTGTTGCAGGCGCAACAGGGCTGCATAAAAATGTATTGAAAAAACGCATAATATACAGGGGTGCATATTTAGGTATGTGGATCACTGTTATAAGTCCATCCTGATATGGTAGTTTTGCTAATTTTAGAATTTTGCTCATTTTAGAGAATCAAACGGAGTCATGCCATTTCGCTTATGCCTCATAAGGTTATGCCTTTTTGGTGCGCTTTATGTAAAATGTTAACTCACTTTCCTGGAATAACTATAAAACCACAGTGGCATTATAAGTGTTTTCTCTTTTATATTTCCAAGTATGCCATTTCACACAAGACATATTATTATTCTTTATGTATTATTGTTTATTCAACTGAATCCTTCATATAAATAATTCATTGAACCAACAACAAAAACCCCGCGAAAAATAAATACCGTATTAATAAAATAATTAATAAATAAATAATTGAAAAGACAAATATTTTGTCATAGCTACGCACTGAATGTTATGTCAAAGAACTCAATCAATAATATGTATGTTAAAGTATTTAGCATACATCTTTATTAAAACTAAAAGACAATTCACTGGCTTTCCAATGCCGTTTGTTTGATTGTATTTACTTTTCTTGGTCTGAAGATGTTTGTTTAACTACGAGCACCCAACGTCGAGCTTGTACTACTTAAAAAAAAAGATGGTTTTGATTATTTAACATTTCGTATTTTCGTATATAAGAAAATTAAATTACCTATGCACAGGGTGTTTTGTTGCATTGATGCTTAAATCCAAAAGATGAGCAAACAGAATCAAAGTTGTGTAATACATTTGAAATAAATCTTCCATGTACACAATTGAAACATTCTTCATAAAACAGCACAAATTTGTCTCTTTGGCATTTGAAAGCCAATCGGAATTCATATGCCCATCAATTCGTAAGTTCTGAAATGGCAAACTGTAAGCCTCCGCAAGCCGCCAGTAAATTCCGCGTATCTCGGTTAACGCGGCGTAGCTCAACGCAGTTCAAACGCGAATGATGCAGTAAGAACATGCGCGCTCAACTCATGAATATTAATTGGAGGTCAAATTACCTCCAGTTAAGGGCAGTGTCAACCCGGTACTTGTTTCAAAAATTGACTTTTTTCTTTCTTTATTATTTTATACTTTTATATGTACTAGCGGCGTACCCTCGCTACGCTCGGGTCCCCGCTAGATGATTATGCCACCACCTACCTCTGAAACCACATAAACCCCCTACAACACCCACCAAACCAGGTTGATTTATAACCATATCCCTTCTAAAGGCATTATAAACCCCTACAACACCCCCAACCCCCAATCAGGTTGATTTATAACCATATCCCTCCTAAACCATTTACCGTGGCTACTGTATTAACCCCTACTTCTCAAACCGCATCAAGTTAATCCTCCGACGGTACTTTTAAAACCACATAAACCCCCTACAATCGCCCCCCCCCCCCCACAACTACACCAACCAGGTGGATTTATAATCATAACCCTCCCTAACCATTTCCCGCGACTACTTCATTAACTCTTAATCCTATCCTAAAACATTTCCCGTGGTTTACCCCCCCCCCCCCCTGCACACACCCAAACCAATTTGATTTATAATCACAACCCTCCCTAAACCATTTCCCGTGGCTACTTCATTAACCCTCGGTCCCTTAGATTGTTTGGCATGCCAAATTAAGTAAATAAATCAGGTTGTTTCATTAACCCCCGCAAAACGCTATCCATTATAGGCCTATCCTAAATCATTTCTCTTAATCCTATCCTAAAACATTTCCCGTGGTTTACCCCCCCCCCCCCCCCCTGCACACACCCAAACCAATTTGATTTATAATCACAACCCTCCCTAAACCATTTCCCGTGGCTACTTCATTAACCCTCGGTCCCTTAGATTGTTTGGCATGCCAACTTAAGTAAATAAATCAGGTTGTTTCATTAACCCCCGCAAAACGCTATCCATTATAGGCCTATCCTAAATCATTTCCCGTTGTTTTACACCACCCGCACTCCCCCCTCCCTCCGACAGCTGTTCGATCATTGCGTCGCGCGCTGAAACTTCCCGCGCGTAATACTAGACGCGCCGCTTAATATCCGCGACGTAGACGCGAAAAACAAAAGAGCGCAAAACAATGTTTAAAAATGTAAACAAAGGCCAATCTTACGATCATTTAAATTTCAGTTTTCTTCCAATTTCTTCACATTGTGACAATATAAATTGAATCTGATAGTTTATTTTGATTGTTCATAATAGTATACTCGCTTTTTATGTCACACGCCCGTGTAATCCGTGAACATTTAGCTTTAAATGGTGGCAAATGTCAATATATTTACTAAATCGATGTTTTCTAGAAGTTCAAATTTGAAGGAATTTTACGATTTTTCAGACAACATAACTAAAAAAGTATCAAACTATCAGGTAAGCTTTTATTACCATTGTGTAGAGGAATTTCAGCGCTAGGAGGCATTTTTTTATTTTTTCAATTATGGATTTTAAACTCGAGATATGCATCCATTTTTAGCGAAATTTACGCAAAAAAACCCCGACTTTTACACTTTTCCGATGTTTTTAGCAATATTTCCAAAACCAAGCCTTATTTTGGAAAAAAAAAAAAAATGCTTCCTAGACAAAATTGTCTTGTTTACAAAAATGTTTATTAGAACAAATTACTTTTTGGTTCATTTCTCAAAATTTAGTTTATTTGGTATCACATTGATATCACCATCGGATTCCTTATCAAATTTCCTTTCTAAAAATGTATATTTGTATGTACTTTTATTCAATATTCTCAAACTTAGAAGCAAAAGTTGATCATCAAAATATTAGGGTTGACACTTCCCTTAAGTACAGGAAGATAGGGCGCGTACTCGAGCGCGTGGTAATAAAAATTTCGCCGAGTGGCCTATCTACGCTCATGGCTGTCAATCATTGGCGTTGCTAAGATAGCGCCCTCATTTCAAGAGTCACATAGCGCATAGTCTGTATACACCCACCCCTACATCTAGTCTGTATACACCCACACATGCCCATATGGGAAGCTCAGCTCTTGTTTTGCAATCTGAATTTACTCTTCATTATTATTAGACTCCCTGGTTGTGTACGCCATGCGTTTATGCACAGGAAAGGATTTCAGTAAGACGCACTACAACAGTGTATGTTATGGAACAAAACTATTAGTTACCACGCACTGCGCAAGGGTGGTTACGCGAATAAAGTCAAACTTCGGCCTACCCGATTGTTATTGTCTCATGTCGCTGATTTCACTGAGAACCAATGAAGATTGCTTAAACTTTCTTATCTGTTTATGAATTGTGAATGTATCCCTAATTTAATCCTTTACCCGTCGAATTAACCTATTAAGCATAAAGTAAAATATTCATAATCGGCAAAGGTAACTTGTTACAACACACGGTGTAGCAGCATGAGACGGCCATTAACGATTGTACCATTTCACTAACTATTCACGGCAAATTGCTCCGCAAGTAAAACACCTGCACTTCAAACATTGGATAGCGTATTCGACTTTGATTACAGAGATAATAGTTGGCTTACCAAGTGGATCAATCAGATTATTGACCTTGCATCTCTATAAAGAATTCTTATATAGTGGGTGTGGTTTTGGATGTCAGCAGGCAATTTGATTGGTTTTGGCTGATTTTCAGCCGACCACGCCCATACATTATGAGACCATGGTCTATGGTATGGGCGGGGTTTAATTCATTCGAAAAATAATACCTTTAGCGCGTATGATCAACGCGTCATCGCGTTAGTGTGCCCTACACAAAGTCGCCGGCGCATGCGTTGTGCGTATAACGCAATGATGACAGTTGCGTGTGTGCAAAAGAACGCGATTAATTCGAAGCAGGAAGTTGGTAAACAACTCGCTGAATTCGCCGATTTTATAAAGGGGGACATTTGTTGTTGTTTGATTAAAATAAATCTAACAAACTGCGTTATTCTATGATAAAAGATCAAAATAACCAATAAACTAAATAAGAATGAGAATAATATATAGTTCTTAGCTGTTTTGCTATAGACGATGGCCTCAGATTTAGGCTTTCGCGACATGATTTTAAATTTACACATTTATAATTGCTTGTATACCCCTGAGGTAGTAACAATATACATTTTTTGAAGGGAAATTGCATGAGGAAACCAAATATGCAATTGACATTATAGTACGACCAAAGACTAAAATGGTATGATTCAAAATGTTTGGAAAAATATCAGAGTTTTAACATTTTCATTTGTGATCCATATATATTTTCTACCCCTATCATTATTTACTTTACATATTTGAATTCCTCATGAAATTACCCATCAGATGATATATTATTTGTCAAAAGGGTACTACGTCGGTAACGTAATTATACCAGCTAGTGAATATCTCCAAATTTTATTTTATACACTTTAAGAATGTTCAGAAATATTTGTTAAGGATGTACCCGTCCCTGATCTAAACTGCTTATCCGAATTCCTCTAGTTACAAGCTTTCCAAAAATGTATACTTTTGCTATCATAGGTTGAAAACTTTTTCTGTTAAAGTCACTTTAGCGAATAGGAAGAAAGCTGATGATCATGGTCCTATCCATGATTAATTTGTTGTTACAAATAGTTGTCAAGTCTGTTGAACCACATATTTAAAGACTGCTATACTTTAAAATGGGACTGAATGGTGTTTGTAACATTAGGGCCTGACTAGCTATTGTAAAAAGAACAGAGCATGGGATTGTAGTGCAACTTTGCTGTTGTTATGCGCGGTCATTGAAACCGCCATAACTTAAAAAGTAACCATTCGATTTTGTTGAATGAGGTATCAAACTGCGGAGAAGAAATTTGTTCTTTTAAAGTATTTCTCAGATTTCTGGTACCGATTATCTATTTTGAATAAACCAACCTCAAAGCACCTGGTCAGGGACTTTTGTTGCTAGGTGTATAACAGCTGGTTGACCCCCTATCCTAATGTCCTGCTTGGCTCATAAGAATACAAACACCATTCAGCAAAGTTATTTACGGCAATCAACCCGTAGTATCTACAATCTAAAGTTACAGATATCGGGTTGTTGTTCTGACATTCAAAAAAACGGTAGCTGGTAGTACAGAGCTTTTAAAACAAGTAATATCAATACAATGCCAGTATAACATGTTATGAATACAGGTTGAATTAATATCGTCCTCGTGTAGCTGCTACTGACAGGACAATGGCTTGAAGGTTTTTGCAAAGCGCGTATATATTCGCTACACACAAATCAATGCAGAGGTTCATGCATCAGTGCTAAAATATAATATATTTGCCTTTCATTCAAAAACAAATTAATTCGATACGCGCGCCATAATGTTACATCAGATGTAGTAGAGCCCAGTATTTTAACCCTGAAATATTCTCCCATTTTTGGCAATTTGCAGTTAAATATCACCAGTTCTCATTTTTAGTCACGTATCACCATTATGCCTTTATCCATTATACCCTATAAATGTAAAAGAGTGATAAACTTTATTTTTAAATGTGTCATCATGTTCGAAAATGTCAAAGTTTGTTACCGTTCTTTCAAAAATAAGGATTATTAGTTACATTATAAGCACATTTGGTTTGAGAGTAATATACAAATATGGTATAAGATGGGGAAAATGTCACGATAAAAATCCGTTCGTTGTCAATAAATGGATCAATGGTTAAATAATAAACACATAACACATATACTCGTCGATCTCTGTGACGTGCGTATGTTGCCCAAGTTACTTGCCATCGACGAACACGGGTTTGATCCCCGTTTATTTCTCATTATTCTTTACATTTTTATTTTCGTTCACTTGATGGTGGATTAATGTAACATTAATTGTATGTCAATTGTTTATAAATTGTAAAGGTCCATGCGTTTATATTTTATTTATTTTTCGATTTATTTATCTATCTTGATTGCTTATCCAACTGCTATCTATATAATTATGTGTCTAATTGCTTGATAAATGATTGATTTGACTTGAGTGTTCAGTTATTCCAAGCAAAAGTTGTTGATTAAAGTCACCTATTTCATCGACGTAACTATGTAAACTATATGCAAACTATTTAGCATCGATAGTTGCAGCAACATAACGTTGTGCTCCAACTTCCTCATGGGTCTAGGCAATTAAGACTTAGCGTACATTATTATCGGTGTTTACTAGACTAGTAGCTTACAAATAATGACTTGTCTCTCACTTACTAACGGGTAGCACTATTCCTCAGTTACTCGCCATTGGTGCACTCGGCCACTAGTATAATCATTACGGTTCCGTGCCCTGTATAAAATCCAACTTTCTTGCCCACGTCTTTGATGACATATCCAGGGTAATAAATCATCCCCTCCTACACCATTTATCTGATTTATTTTACAACAACTGTGTCTTGCCAGCATGCGTGCTACCATTTCCACCGCTATCCTAAGCATAGCTCAAGGCTCTTTAGCGTTGGTGTAACTAGAAGCTCTATATATTACTTTTGAAAATGTTCTTGTGATAACAAATTCCAACTTTTAATTTCAATTTGTCATAAAAACTAGTGCTATATCATATTTTATAAAAACAAATGTTCAAATTTCGAGAAAAAAATCACATTATATTATACAAAGAGCAGATTTTAGTTTTAGAACTAGCCCAAAAATAGGGCGGAAAATCACCACGTGTGGAAAGTCATGTGGCAATACTGCAGCCCCTCAGGCTTGTTTCTAGTTCCACCGCTGACCCCACTCAAGGTCCCCCAGCATGGGTGGAACATACTAATACTAGCGTCATGGCCAGTTCAACCTATCAAACTTGGGCTCAGACCTTACAGGCAACTGGAATGTAATGATTACCATGGCTGACTGATTCTGATATGCCACTATTATAGTAGATTCTCGGACTTTGACCGGTTTACCATTTCATTAAAGGTAATATCTTCCAATTAAGGTAGTGATCTGATCATTGAGTTTTCTAACGGTGAACACCTACACCTACACAAACCATTTTTAACGGTAATTAACGCTAACTTGCCATCAGTAAAAACAGCCATCCGTTAAATCTTACCGCTAAGTTCTTGTGACCCGGAAGTATACACGAACACGCTACGCATCGTGGCTCTGCGTTTATGACGAATTTCATACTCATCTATCGTGTTAAAATGTAGCATTATAAGACAAGGAATTACAGCGGCAGTCTTTTTCAAGTCGTTGAAGTAGGGCGCCATTTTGGTATAACCATAATAGTATTATTATATAATGAAAGGTATAATGTCGTGACCTTCGATTAGTACGCTTGTAAACTTAACTTATAATCGGGGTGATTAAAAAGTTAACGTTATTTTAACTTAGGTCACGCGTTATGAACTCGCCTCCCAATAGGGTGGTGCTGTTACATTTTTTAGCTTCATGCTGTCATTTTCCTCAAATATTTTTTGAAACCACAAAAGCTATCTCAACAAATTTGGTATCATTTTAAAGCCCTAATAACAAGCTATCTGCCTGCAAAATGGCATTGGGACCAGGGGTGCTGGAAGGGGTGCCGCCGCCCGCCTGTACAAACTCAATGGGGATAATCCCATGCTTTGTTCTTTTTACAATAATTAGTCATCCCCTAATGTTACAAACACCTTTTTGGTCTCATTTCAAAGGATATTTAGTAGTCTTTAAGTATATGTGGTTCAACAGACTTGTCAACTATTTGTTACAACTAATTAATTATGGATAGATAAAATAATAATGATAGGGGTAGGTATAACAAATATATGGATCTAAAATTAAAAATTAAAAAACTCTGATATTTTCCCGAACATTTCCGATCATACCATTTTAGTTCTTGGTCGTAGCATAATGTCAATGGCATATTTGGCTTACTCATGCAATTTCCCTTCAGAAAATGTATACTTTTACTACCTCAGGGGGGTATACAAGCAAATATAAATGTGTACAATTTCATGTCGCGAAAGCCAAAATCCGTGTGTAACGCGAAAGGAGGCGAGCTTAAAACACATGACCCTTAGCGTTAACTTTCCTCAATATAAACACGCCCATCGACACATACATGTATGGTTCTCTGCTTTCCTCTGTTTTGGATCACGTCATGATCACATCGTAGGTAGGGCCATTCGTTTTGAACTCGCCACCCTTCCCGTTGCATGTCCAGATTTTTACATTTTACACCATCTGAGATTCGAATTAGCATATCGCAATAACTGCTTGTCCTACCCCATAAAAAGTATATATATTCTAAATGGTAATCTCACAAGGAATCCAATATGCTATTGGAATTTAGATAGGACCTAATGGTAACATGTTGTGATTCAGAATGTTCAAAATATATCGATTTTTCTTCTTCTCACATTTTGATATTTATATTTTTGCTCAATAATATTAATTAATTTTACTGTGCATATTCGTTCCTCGTGAAATCATCAAAACATAGTATTGGTTGCAGGGATGCAAAAAGTGCGGGAGCGGGGAGCACCGCTCCCAGGAAGCAACAGTTAACATTGAGGAAATCATGCCAGTGCCTAAAAAAACTTAAAGCAGGAAAAAGGAGGAAGGAAAGAAGAAAGAGAAAAAAGAGGGAAGAGAAAAGAAAAAGAGGAAAAAATGGGGAAAAATCAGGAAAAAAGAAAAGAGAGGAAAAAGCCTGACGAATAGTACATTATAAATGTACCGGTTGAACTTGGGCATAGGTACAATACAATACAACTCATATTTGAGGAAATTTACAATTATCATCGGGACAGGCATTCAATGAAAAACAGTGAAAATGCTAGTCGAGTCGTGAAGGTGGAAATAACGGCGAATATCTGAGGAAAGTTATACAACATGTACAATGAGGGTTCCGACTTATGAGCCATAGGAAATTCAATTTATCAATGCAGCACTAAAATTAAAGAAAGAGCTGTTGAGGATGACCTGGAAAACCTTGAGGAAATTCAATTTATCAATGCAGCACTAAAATTAAAGAAAGAGCTGTTGAGGATGACCTGGAAAACCCTGAGGAAATATTGGATCGATGAGATACAAAGACCAAAGAAGAACCATTATTAAAAGTATAGTGAAGTTTGAGGAAATGGAATCATCAACATTAAGAGGAATAAGTAACATGAATGGAGATGACTGAAAGGACAGCAGCTGACCAACATCTCAGATTTGAGGATATAACATTTTGCTAATTGGACAAAATAGAAAGACAAAGCCAACTTGAGAGTCACATTTACAAGAAACCCTTATAATGCAATAATGTTGAAAGTTAAAACAAATATATGTACACCTCCCTGTGATGAAATCGAAAAACCTAAAACGGACTTGCTAATGAATTAGGTTCAATGGCGTGTCAGGGGCGGGGTCCATGAAGGCATTTTACTTCTTTTCTATACAATTTGATGGAGCAATCGGTTGAATCGACGACACCAATTTAATATATAAAAAAAAAATTGAGGATATCCTTTTAAAGCTTGTTCAAAGCCGAATGTAACCTAATTATGGTCAAATTTATGTAAATAGTGAATAAATATCGCATATTTTCTGCAAACAAACAATCTCGAAAAAGGCGTGAAGTCATTCGGGTAATTGGAAAACTTGCCCCCCCCCCCCCCCCCACCCCTCTACCGGAGAAATCCTGATAACGCCACTGAACAGGTTGAACGCGAAATGACAACAACGCACAGTTTCCAATGATCCTCCGGGGAGGTCATAATTTCGTTGTCATACTGAATGATATTAGGCTGATTTATGTGACAACAAAAATAATTTTATGTAAACATTCTTACTTTCGAAGTGATGCAGAAGCTATTTTATGTTACCATGGTTCTGGTTTGTTTGAGGAAATTTTGATTCTTAGAACCATGCTCCTGAGGAAGAAATGACTTTTTGCACCCCTGATTGGTTGTCAAGGGTAGTTTGTTGAAATATACTATATATCGAGAAGTGAATGAGCACAAACGTTTACATTTCATAGTTTGCAAATATACGTTTTGGGGTATGCAACATATCTTGATGTAAACGGCATTTTTGAATTCCCCTATTTGAGAGTTGTCCAAAAATGTATAATTTTGCTATGATCGGTTGAATACTTTTTTCAGTACACTGCAAAAAGCGTGTTTAGGAATTAAACATTTTCAAACATTATATACATGTCAAAATCCTAAACACTGGCGTTTTAGTGTTTAATTCCAAAACATAAAGTATTTAAATGCTTAACGCTGGATATCAAAACACTTCGCAAGTTTGTAGTTGGCGCTGATTGGTTCTTTGCCATGTGACGTAATTTCCTCGGATCGCGTCCTTCATACTGAGCCGCTATCTTTTTCTCGCTGAATCTTTACTTGAGAGCGAGTCATTCATAGACGATGAAAAAATTAAACATGTAGCTGTAAAACAACGTTTCAGGTAATAAAATTGTCTTGTTCATATTTTCGGACTATTAGATGATGTAGATTAAGAAACTTAGTCAGTTATGGAAGGCTAAATCACTATCCAGAAAGCTCAAAGAAAGACTGTTCATAGCTACAGTAGAATCAGTCCTCCTTTATGGATGTGAGGCATGGACAGTCACCCCAAAGCTTAGTAAACAACTGGATGGATGCTACACTAGGATGCTAAGATCTGTGTTCCACATCAACTGGAGTCAGCATGTGACGAATAAGGACCTGTATGGGGACATGCCAAAAGTCTCGGACAAGATCAGTGAACGCAGAGCAAGATTTGCTGGACACTGCTTCAGGGGGTCCAAGGAGCTTGTACACAAAGTGCTCATACATTGAATTCCAAAGCATGGAGTAAGAAAGCGTGGCAGACCAGCCCTGACCTACATTGACATACTAAAACGTTATACAGGACTGCAGGTGGAAGAAATCAAGACAGCTATGTTGGAAAGGAGGATCTGGAGAGGCATTGTGGTTCGGAAAAATCATCCGCCATAAGTCAAGCAAGTCAAGCAAGTCAAGATTAAAAACCATTGTGAAAAAATACAAATGATACGTGCATAAAAAGTACTGCGCTGGCATGCTGGTAATGTGCATGTGTGGTGTGGGTATTGCCGTGCACGCGACAGACTAATCATTAAAACGAGAAGAGCATACGTTTTTATTTCCCAGTACAACTTGTGCTATGAAGTATAATGAGTAAGGGTGTTGCATGATCCGAGAATATAAAAAAAGATGATTTTATTACCTGAAACGTTGTTGTTTTACAGCTGCATGATTAATATGTTCATTGCCTCCGAGTGACTCGCTCTCAAGTCAAGAAATTAAACTGTTTAATGGCTAAACACCCAAGTGTCGAAAGGCTAAACACCAAGTGTCTAATGGTTAAATACCAAGTGTTTAATTGCTAAATACCAAGTGTTTAATTGCTAAACACCAAGTGTCTTATGGTTAAATGCCAAGTGTTTAATTGCTAAATATCAAGTGTTTAATTCTTAACCATCAAGTGTTTAATTCTTAACCATCAAGTGTTTAATTGCTAAATGCCAAGTGTAAAATTGCTAATCATATCATGTGCTTAGAAATTAAACGTGTTTACAAAAGTGGTGCAAGGTAGTGTTTAGAAAAGTGTTTAGAGTCTAAACACTGTTTTTGCAGTGTAGTCTCGTACAACAAAAGGGAATAGCTTAAAATCAAAACTTCATGGGTCTAAAGGCCTTCAAAGGTAATAACAACTTGTTTACTATTACATTTTGTTGCTTGTCTGTAATTAATACATTAAGATCAAGTTCTTGATGGTATATAGAATTGAGAACTTCACTTCATTTCTTTATATTTACCAAGTTTTATTATTTTGCTCCTTTAAAATGAGTTCATTAAGACCATTGTGCATAGGCCTACCTCGCCTTATTTGGGTATGGCATTGCAATGCGTGAATGCTAATGGTAGACCTCTCACTCTTTGTGGAGCTAATTCAATTTAGACCGATTGAAAGATGATGAACTTTATAATTATTTAACATTTATAGTAAATAAAATAAGTAAATGTAAGCTATACACAGACCAGTTTACTTTAATGTTGCCTCTAAACACAATTAACATTGTATTTTAGGTATGACATTATTATATTTTATCAAAAGTCTTATAAAATAATATAGAGCAAATGATTTTATTGGAATCTGTACTCTAAAACTTATTGTTTATCCATTTAAAATCATGGTACTGGTATACTAAAACTGATATGTAATAAAGTGAAACTTATCCCAACTGAAAGTGGGAGATGAAAAAGGGGGGGGGTGTAGAATTGGAGAATAACGACGTTTCGACTGGATATACCAGTCTTTATCAAGTTTAGTAGAGAGCAAGACAAAAGTATTTGCTATAAGCAAAATACAAGTCAAGCTAAAAGAAATTCAGAGTGCACACATAGGTATGTGAAACACACTAGGGCAGTTGTTGTTCCCTTGAGATAAAGAGACATACTGCAAAGAATAAAATAGTGGCAAAAAGTAAGAAGGAGGCCAAGAGGATTACAAATTATGCATGATAAAGAGATAAGTATATACACTGTAAAGAAAGTTAGCGGGTTATTAAGAAAACCATAAACAGATCACTTCAAGTTTGTTGAAAGAGGCAAATACCCTAAAAGAAGTAAGTAAGAAGACTTGGTAGACTTGAGAAATTCCCCAATCAATTATACAGGGTTTTCAGCCAAACTTGGGATGGAATTACTCATTAACGTGCAACTTGCGAACGTGGGATGAGGTGAATTTGTATTAAGGGATGTATTTGCCATCATTTGGGACTAATTTCATGTTCTGCCCAGAGATGGACAACAAGAGTGAAAGATACAGAGCATATTATCATCCCACAGTCTAATATACTTGCAATAAATCAACAGCAGAGACATAGATATGAATGGCATGCAATGGAAGGCTAGTCATTACCATGTTAACACTACGTATAGGGGCGTTCTACCAAGCCAATAATAATGACTTATTTGAGGTGGTCGTTTGCTGTGTAACTTGAGAGGATAAGGAGGGAGTAATTTGTAATTTAATACCAATAAACAATACAACTAACAGTTGATTAATTCAAACAATCTGATATCTAACTCAGATCAGATCAAATTTGTATTTGATACTCAAATAATGATTGCATTTGCATATACTAGTACCCTCTACAGACAATGTCAAATTAAGCCCCCGCCACTAAAGCTCGTGTACATTACTGCTAATGGCAGTCTGGATACAAGGTGATGCTCATGTGGAAAGTTATTGACCTCGTCATCCCTACAATATCTAAGCTACAACTCATTTGTAAGGGATAACGCGTGTGCTGTAGTTTCACCTAGGGTGTTTATTGTTTAGCGAGATGTCGGACGCTCGTATCTGACATGCGAATAGAAAGATAATTTATTTTAATTAACATATAGCTATCTAGGATTGCACGGAATATTTCAAAGACAATCATGACTTTACGAAACCAATTGTCTTTTCACTCGCAGATATGTCACGTTGATCTCCAGTGATGATGTCTCGATGGCAATTGTGCGCTGCTCGCAAATTCAGGTTCATACAGTATTGATGAGTTTGAGAAGATGTAAAGTGTCTCGGAATAAAGGTAATCAACTTGGAATCCTGGATACAATATACAATTGACGAATGGCAGTAGACGGATATAAATGGATAGAGGTGGAGTGCAGTAAATGGGATATAGACGGACGTAGAGATGTATACGGATATAGACGATAGCAGTCAGTAGGCGGGATATATGTCTATGCAAAATGTCCCTGATCTCGGCCATAAATTAATAAATGCATAATAGCACATTGCTCAATTTTATTTCGACCATACTGCTAAAAATCATATTTTTAACTACTTTTATTGTTACGAAACGAACAACCTTAGTCTATTATACTAGCTAGATTTTGCGTCAGCTAGGCGTATTTAGAAAACATGCCTTCATTTCAATGTCTGCCATTTTAGAAGTCCTTAATTAAAAAATGATGCATATACTTTGCTTATGTTGCATATCGTCAGGGTGGTGACTTTTTATGGTGGCGCTATTGATGTTATTCGAATATGATGCCTGGCTGCGAGATCGCATAAATTATTATCATAGCTGTCTGATTTTTTCGTTCTTCCTAGCTGTGAAATGCTTTGCAGAAATGTATCTGGCTGCCAAATTCAAATTTTACTGGTTCTAGCTGGGAAATGCAATTAATGGCCGCGCATTCTAGCTACCTATGAGGAGCAGTTAACGCTATGTATTACTATATATCGAACTTCTCGTTGGGTGCCCCTGATAGCAAGGGATGAACCGTGTATAGTATAATGTTGGCAATCACGAGACAGTAAGGGAGCAAATCAAAACTCGACCGCGCAGCAACCGGCGGTTCCGCCCGGTTGGACTGCATATCATTGTTTAGAACAATAGAAACCGGCTGCAACCTCACGGAACTGCACGGAACCGGCGGCTGCCGGGCGGTCGAGTTTTGATGTGCTCCCTAACGCAACTGCGTATTTTACTAAATGCAGCACATAGAGCGTTGAAAGACGGAAGATACTATTAGTTATTAGGTGAGGTTGGGTCGGATACGGATTATATCTAGCCGAGGATTCCGTATCGGGACGAGGGCGCAATTTCTATATGATGATCATCATGATCGATACCTTTAATAGAATGTTATATCGCGCACGCGTAAAAGTATATTTTATTCAGTTGTTCGCTAATCAACCAACTCACGGATACCGTAATGTCTGGCGTTGATACGCTGATAAACTCGTTACCATCTGTGTACGACGTGATATAGTCTTAGTTGAGGTTGTTGCCAGCTAGAGGTAGACCTCTTATTATAGTAGCTGTCACCAGATAGAATATGATGTAGAACTATTTTTTTAAAACTAGGTCATCACTGTTTGAATTGTGAATCATTAAATGCATTACACAATCATTATTATAAACACACTGGTTTGAATATCATTGATGAACTTCTCTGGTTGTGTTTCACTTTAAAATGCATAACACAATATAAACAAACAACATAATTGAAAACGAAATGGTCTGGTCAAAATTGATATTGCATTGAATACACAAATATTTTGTTTCCTTGAATGTACAAAAGCAGCATGAATGAAAACGCAAATCAAATGTTGTTTCTTATCAAAATTGATATTGCGTAGAACATTGAATAACCAAACCATTGGTCCCTTGATTGTACAAAAGTACTACGTAATAAGATTGAACTTACACGTAAATAATCCATGTAACTGTTATTTACATTCTCTGCACAGAAGTAAATACTATAAACACTCTAGCAGTGATATACATATAATCCATCAAAATCACCATAGATTCAGTTGCATTCTATCTATATCTGTAACATGTTAGCGCTTTAAAATCAGTCTGCATTACGTAAAACAGTAGAAAATATGGATCTGCCAATATCTTTTACATGTCTTGACCTACCAATGGTCAAACAATGTCTGCCCAGAATAACAATTATAGAGAGCAGAGCTTTATGTAAGCCGTAGCGTGATTGGATAACCCTCTAAATAAACTAAGATGCGATTGGATAAAACTAGCATGACATCATAACAAGTTAAGGGAAATTGACGCACTACAATATTGTTGTTAGTTTAGCGTGCATGGCTGGTCATAATAGAGTCCTCAACAGTGCTTAAGGGATGAAGTACTGAGACCCTATAGAATATACATGATGGAATTTTTATTTATGACAGCGGGTACCGTCGATCTTTGTTTTTTTATAGGGCGTGTCAAAAAAGTGTCCCATGTAAAACGTGATTTTGGACATGAAATAGTAATAATAACGTTCAACAATCTTGAATGTGTCATACGAATTTTGCTTACCCGTTTTTTGGCTTTCGTTATCAAATTAAGGCAAATCTACTACTCAGGAATGTCAAATTCAGATTTGGCCACTTGTCACGTGCAGAGAACTCTTTTATTAGAATCACCATTCTGTGTATTATTGAACATAATCAATCAAACAGTGGCGTAGCTCAGGGGGGGGGGGGGGGGGAAATGCCCCCCCCCCCCTGACGGGAAAAACCCATTTGTGCCCCCGCCCCAAAAACCCATTTGTGCCCCCGCCCCAGCCCCTCTAAAAAAAATTAATAAGGAAAAAAAAAAGAAAATAGGGAAAAAAAACCGAGATTGCGTGCGGGGTAGTTGTTTTGTGTGGGCATATTCAGCTGAAATAGTCAAATATAAGGCAAAATTGTACATATAGTACATGTACTGTGCGATTTTTTTTGACCGTGCGAATTTTTGTTGTACTAAATGGAAGGAAAAACGAAATACGAGTGTTTTAACATAGTTTTAGTATGCAAGTTGAGAGCGATTTGATATACATTAAAAATGGAACACTCTAACTAAAAGCAGCAACGAGTTTGATTTGTTTAGGCATCTTTAAAAGACTAAACTAACTAGAGCGGTTCTCGGGTTTCGCGGTTTTCGAGTTTCGCGGTTGATGGGGTTTAGCAGTGTCAGATGTAGTGGTTATCAATAGGGCAGTTATTGACATTGTATTGGTTTTAACATGATATGTTAGGATCTGACCAGAACCATGGAGGACGGGCGGAGAGTGATGGTATGAAAATGAAATGATTATGAAGTGGTTTGGATTTATTGTGTGGGAGATAATATTTGAAACCCGTTTATTTGTTCTAAAGGGTTTGCTTTGTATTTGATTCAACCATAAGAATGAATTGCTGACAGAGCTGCTGTTGGTGTTTGATGTGGCCTGGAGATTGTATTTAGGTGTGAAGGTAAAAAGTTTGATTTGATTAATGTACTTTCCGGTTGCAACCTTCGCCCTAAGGGGACCTAGGACTTAGCGGTGACCATGCGGGTAAGAAAATGTTGCCTTTCTACGCAGGGACAAGATTCAGTACTCATTAGTGGTATATCATTACGTTTTGTCACCAATACAATTGTAGCAGGGAGGTGTAGGTAATATAACATCTCTCTGATTGTAGCATGTAATTTATATAGACATGCTTGTCTATTAATTAGCAAGAGTTGAAATGCAAATTCCATTTAAATGGAATGGGGCTGGTGAAAGTTTGAGTGAAGTGCACATTTAAACACACTTGTACACAAAATGCACAATATACAAAGAAGAATAGGCAGTAGAAACAGTAATGTAATAATCTTTACATAAACAGTTTATTAAGATGAGCATGGGTCCATCCACGAAGTTGCGTACACAAGGTGTGACATGATAGTCAAATTTAGTTGCCTGATTGAATTCCAAAATATCATTTTGAACTAACAATCCTCACAATCACGAGGGCCGACTTGGCTATCTTATTCGTTATGCCATCACCGGCGAGAGATGAACGAAACTGATTAGAGCATGCGCATTGTGTTCTTCCAACATCGATCTGCTGATCGCCCGGCGGCATATGATATTATTGTTTACATCGTAAAACAAGGCAATATACACACATGCGCTTTTGAACGGAATAGCCGCGATAGATTAAAATTAATAATTTTGTAAATTCGTCTTTGTATACCGACAGTCCAGGCAAACGCTAATTGAAAACTTGGCTTAAAATTTCTTTAAACTGCATAAAGAGGCAATTAAAAGCTTTGCGGTAAAATGGGTTTTGCTTTCAATTGACAGCGATTACGCATAATTCGGCAGTCTCGCGATGCATTGAATGACTGAGATTAGTTTTCGTAGTCGATTGAAAACAGATATTTTTCCCGTAATTTGATCAGCATGGATATTAACATAATGTAATCTTAACTCTAGTGTGATTATTTTTGTCAAAGATTCGATCATTCATCATTATTTACTTGTTTTGTTACTGCCATTCACTTGCACTTTAGTTTACACTACTGTTAAAAAATGCCAGTGCAGTAGTTGCTTTTTGTTGTTTTATCACCTTTTTAGTTACCTATGAGATCAATTTGACAACAATTATATTCGCATAGAAATCATAAGGATTTTTTTAATTTGCCTGACCGCCAAATGCCGAAATTTGGCAAATGGACCCAAATATCATTATATGATTTTTTTTTTGGATACGTATGAGATCCATGATACAAAAAAGTCAAGCCGCAATCAATTTGGCGACAAAAAAGTCATTCGCATAGAATTTTTTTAATTTTTTTAATTCTAAAATATCAAAATTTGAAAAATTAGCCCAAATACCTTTATTTGGTTAAATAATCCAATATTGTTTGGGTACGTATGAGATCAATGTTACAAAAAAAGTCAAGCTGCAATCAATTTGACGACAAAAAAGTCATTTGCATAGAAATCATAACATTTTTTTTAAATTCTAGGCTTGACCGACAAATATCAAAATTTGAAAAATTAGCCCAAATACCATTATTTGGTTAAGTAATTCAATGTTTGTGGGTACATATGAGATCGATGATACAAAAAACTCAAGCGGCAATCAATTTGGCGACAAAAAAGTCATTGGCATAGAAATCATAACAATTTTTTTTTTAATTCTAGACTTGACCGACAAATATCAAAATTTGAAAAATGAGCCCAAATACCATTATTTGGTTAAATAATTCAATTTTGTTTGGGTACGTATGAGATCGATGATACAAAAAAAGTCAAGTCGCAATCAATTTGACGACAAAAAAAGTTGTTCGCATAGAAATCATACCATTTTTTTAAAAATTCTAGGCTTGACCAAATTAGCCCAAATACCATATTTGGTTTAAATAATTCCATTTTTTTTTGTACGTATGGGATCGACGATGCAAAAAAGTCAAGCCGCAATCAATTTGGCGACAAAAAAAGTCATTCGCATAGAAATCATAATTATTTTTTTTTAATTCTAGGCTTGACTGACAAATATCAAAATTTGAAAAATTAGCCCAAATACCATTATTTGGTTAATATTAAAGTAATTCAATTTTTTGGGGTACGTATGAGATTGATGATACAAAAAAGTCAAGCCGCAATCAATTTGACCACAAAAAAAGTAATTCGCATATAAATCATAACATTTTTTTTTAAATTCTAGGCTTGACCGACAAATATCAAAATTTGAAAAATTAGCCCAAATACCATTATTTAGTTAATTCAATTTTTGTGGGTACATATGAGATCGATGATACAAAAAACTCAAACCGCAATCAATTTGGCGACAAAAAAGTCATTCGCATAGAAATCATAACGATTTTTTAAAAAAAATTCTAGGCTTGACCAACAAATATCAAAATTTGAAAAATTAGCCCAAATACCATTATTTGGTTATTAGAGTAATTCAATTTTTTGGGGTACGCATGAGATCGATGATACAAAAAAGTCAAGTCGCAATCAATTTGACGATAAAAAAAGTTGTTCGCATAGAAATCATAACATTTTTTTTTTAAATTCCAGACTTGACCGACAAATATCAAAATTTGAAAAATTAGCCCAAATACCATTATTTGGTTAAAGTCATTCGCATAGAAATCATAATTATTATTTTTTAAATTCTAGGCTTGACTGACAAATATCAAAATTTGAAAAATTAGCCCAAATACCATTATTTGGTTAAATAATTCAATTTTGTTTGGGTACGTATGAGATCGATGATACAAAAAAAGTCAAGTCGCAATCAATTTGACGACAAAAAAAGTTGTTCGCATAGAAATCATAACATTTTTTTTTTAAATTCCAGACTTGACCGACAAATATCAACATTTGAAAAATGAGCCCAAATACCATTATTTGGTTATTAAAGTAATTCAATTTTTTGGGGTACGTATGAGATCGATGATACAAAAAAGTCAAGCCGCAATCAATTTGACCACAAAAAAGTAATTCGCATAGAAATCATAACATTTTTTTAAAATTCTAGGCTTGACCGACAAATATCAAAATTTGACAAATTAGCCCAAATACCATTATTTAGCTAAGTAATTCAATTTTTGTGGGTACATATGAGATCGATGATACAAAAAACTCAAGCCGCACTCAATTTGGCGACATAAAAGTAATTTGCATAGAATTTTTTTTTTAAATTCTAGGCTTGACTGACAAATATCAAAATTTGAAAAATTAGCCCAAATACCATTATTTGGTTAAATAATTCAATTTTGTTTGGGTACGTATGAGATCGATGATACAAAAAAGTCAAGTCGCAATCAATTTGACGACAAAAAAAAGTTGTTCGCATAGAAATCATAACAATATTTTTTTTAAATTCCAAGCTTGACCGACAAATATCAAAATTTGAAAAAAATAGACCAAATACCATTATTTGGTTAAATAATTCAATTTTATTTTTGGTACGTATGAGATCGATGATGCAAAAGTCAAGCCGCAATCAATTTGGCGACAAAAAAGTCATTCACATAGAAATCATAATTTATTTATTTTTAAATTCTAGGCTTGACTGACAAATATCAAAATTTGAAAAATTACCCCAAATACCATTATTTGGTTATTAAAGTAATTCAATTATTTGGGGTACGCATGAGATCGATGATGCAAAAAAGTCAAGCCGCAATGAATTTGGCGACAAAAAAAGTCATTCGCATAGAAATCATAACAATTTTTTAAAATTCTAGGCTTGACTGACAAATATCAAAATTTGAAAAATTAGCCCAAATACCATTATTTGGTTAAATAATTCAATTTGGTTTGGGTACGTATGAGATCGATGATACAAAAAAGTCAAGTCGCAATCAATTTGACACCAAAAAAAAGTTGTTCGCATAGAAATCATAACAATTTTTTTTTAAATTCCAGGCTTGACCGACAAATATCAAAATTTGATAAATTAGCCCAAATACCATTATTTGGTTAAATAATTCAATTTTATTTTTGCTACGTATGAGATCGATGATGCAAAAAAGTCAAGCCGCAATCAATTTGGCGACAAAAAAGTCATTCACATAGAAATCATAATTTTTTTTTAAATTCTAGGCTTGACTTAATATCAAAATTTGAAAAATTAGCCCAAATACCATTATTTGGTTATTAAAGTAATTTCAATTTTTTGGGGTACGTTTGAGATCGATGATACAAAAAAGTCAAGCCGGAATCAATTTGACCACAAAAAAGTAATTCGCATAGAAATCATAACAATTTTTTTTTTAATTCTAGGCTTGACCGACAAATATCAAAATTTGAAAAAAAATTAGCCCAAATACCATTCTTTGGTTAAATAATTCAATTTTGTTGGTACATATGAGATCGATGATGCAAAAAAGTCAAGCCGCAATCAATTTGGCGACAAAAAAAGTCATTCGCATAGAAATCATAACGATTTATTTTTAAATTCTCGGCTTGACCGACAAATATCAACATAAGTAGGCCTGAGTCTGACCATAAGTCCATGGTCTGACCGACAAATGTCAAAATTTGGAAAATGGACGCAAATATCATTATTAATGTTTGGATAATTTTTATTTTATTTTAAAGAACCGATCATTTCTATGTGCGAGTCGATAATATATTCAATTAAAAGGTATAGCCTATTATAATGCTAGGGATGTTCATATCATTGACTTCAGAGGGCGACATTTTATTGAAAATTAGTTGACCAAAATATGTAGAAAACTCCATGTTTACCTAGATGAATACAGCGATGTAGTACGATGTGGCTAGAATGTATTCACTGATGTCTATATAACCCCGCACAAGCAACTAAAAATCATGAAAGTAAACCGCTTTTTACCTAAAATGGTTTTAAAATGTGCATGATTTGCCCATAGTTCTTTACGAACTAACGATGTGGCCAACTTTGGCAATGATTTTGAATAGATTACATCCCCCAGTCCCTTCTTCTTCTTCTTCTTCTTCCGGAATAGTACCAACTTCAACTTTGAAGACTACGGTACTTGGGTTGGGTGGGTTTTGATGCATGCAGCGACGAGTGATTAATTTAGTTTTGCAGTCTTCAATATTACCGTATGGTGTAATACTAGCATGTATTACAATGGTATAACTAAAACCGCGGCGACAAGTTTTTTCTGTTTGTTATGTAAACATAAAATAATTATGTAAATGTCCACGCCCTTTCCATGTACTAATGAGTAATGGGCCCAGCGTGATTCGGTGAAAAAGGCATCCAATTGTTACGTAAACATCAAACAATTGATTATCTATACAGCAAAGATTCGCCCTCATACATCAAGTATGGTACGTAGCAAGTATTACAACGGTATAACTAAAACCGCGACAAGTCGGGGGACTCTGTTTGTTATGTAAACATCAAACAAAAATAGCAACGCTCATACATCCCCGGGAAAAAAGGGGGGGGGGGGTACTCAGATTTGGTTTGGTCGGGGGTGTGCCGCTGGAGAATCAAATCCCCTACCCATTTCTAAGGGTGATTTTGGATAGACCCATGTCTAAGGATTTTTCAGTTGAAAAGCCTACCCATGGCTAAGGATGTCTCATGAAAAAACGACCCACTGGAGCGGCACGTCCCCGTATGCCTTACATACGTGAGTACCACCCCCGAGCATGCATCGTTGTATTTTACTAAGAAAAATATGCTTCTCAAGGCAAAAAAATAGTTTTACTCCTATGAGGCAGATTAACCCCAACTTTGAACTCGTCCAAGTTATTTGCGATTTGTACATGCTCACAAAATCCGGAATCCATTGATGGATTAATAAAGACGAAATCGCAAACACAATTTTTTTCTGAGGCAATCTCTAGGGGTGGTACATAGCCTAGCGGTGAACAAACTCAATTGCGCGTAGTGGCGTTTGGGATGGGGGGATTCATATAGTTTTAGCTTCATGCTCTATTACGCTTGAACTCTTTCCGCCCACACACATGAGTAGTAAACCACGACAAAACAAAATTACGCCCCTTGATTGGAAAAACGGTGATCCACGCTTGCGATCAGCGACGGAGCGCATGGAGTATATAAAACATTATGGTGATATACGGGGGGTACAATATCTAGAATCGCCGCCATTTTCTTTGATGTGACGATGTCGGAATAGAAAATAAATATCCCTATCGCGGGAACATTATCCCTCATAATTCTCCAAATAACCAGTCACTCGAACTCAGCCGAGGTAAATACTGTACCAATATCGTGTCCACAAATCTTACTAATTCAAGCTGTATTTTTCGAGATATTTCGCACACAAACTTCGATTTGAAAATCTTAGGATGCCGGTACCCGTCCTCCAATTATGTCCAAATAATAAGAAATGTCTTTTTCAAGTGTAACCTAATTGTTCATGACACACTTCGCACTTCTATTCGATAGACAGGTTATAGTATTCTTTAACTCAGCATGTTCAGTCAGGTTTGTGAATCATGGTTATATAGCCTACGTATAGACAATTCTTGAAAACAATACTGTGTAAACTGATAATGTCAACATGATCTCGTTACTGTGAAAATAGTTCGATACACCATTATGATAGCTATTTTTACCCAAGAGGACATTCTACAAAAATAAAGCTTACTAACAATGTAAAAAAGGAAGCATAATCTGAAGAGGTTCATGATATGTTTTGGTTCAGAGTGCTTATCGGCAATACAACCCACTCGTACTATGGTGAACTCGGCATTAAAACTCTATCGGAAACATATCTAATCATTAACATGTGAGGCCGCACTCCAAACCTGTACGAACATGACTTTTACGTATAATTGATTGAAGTAAACAACATGCTTGACAAAACCAATTAATATACATATTAATATTTCATCCTCATACATTGGAGAATTTCATCAGAATGGCAAATGATCCTCTTTGGCGGGAAGAAACATCGTCTTCCGAGTTGCCAATTGGTTCTAGTAGTGGATCGATCATAGACGTGACTAAGCAAAAAAGTCCCCTCCTCTCGGTTGATTGTTTATCCCCTCTCTTTCTGATTTCCATCGCCTCGCGTACCTCTCTGGAACTCCTGTTGTGTTCACGACCTAATATGGTGGCCTCATTCCAGTCTATTACTGGAATGAAAGGTAAACACATTTCCAAACATTCCTGAAACTCATCATGGATATATTTATGTAGCGTTGAGAGCGAAATACCAACATCAAGTAGTTTATTTAAAGGCTGAAAGGCATGAATGACTATAACTAAACATTAACATTCATTAAAAATTCCTCAACTTTATGATGTCAAGTACTGACACAAATCACGGAATTTCAAAACTTACGACTTGCAAAAAATAATCGACATGAAATAATAAGACTACCACAATATCACTGCGATTTAAATCCAGATGAAATTATTTGTTCTAACATCAAGGATACGCAGCCAGAAATTACAAACATATTGCACAAACACACTGGCAAAATGGTATATAAGCATCGGTCAATATTATTAGAAATTTAGTAGGTACTCATCCGCAGTTGCCTACAGACTCAAAGTAGAAAGACAAAGCGACACAAGAAATGTAGGTGCTGCGTGTTGATTGCCAGCAAACCAATTGGACATTTTATTTGCCTAAACAAATTATAAATTCACACACAATATTAATATCAATGATATTTCGGATCCTCGTGTAAATATAAAGTAAATGACCTTTTAAGGCATTTATGTTGTAAACTCGTGTCTATTTTCTTTAAAGTTCTTAACGACACTTATGAGTTCGACGTACACCGAGTCAGTAATTATCCCGATTTCAGTCCATTTAAGGAATATAAGAATTACTGCAATTTGTGCCAGACAATGATTGGAAAATAACATACATGTACGATAGTCACATTTATTAAGTTGGGACCCTATTGCGTCACATGCATACATTTGACAAAAATTACATGTGATAATGCTCTAAGCCTCATAACTCAAAAAGTATAAATCCAAAGTGTGCAAAATTATACATTGTTAGAAAGCTGAGATATCTAGGATTGTGAATAGCTAGTGTTTGTTCCAGTATACAGGGTGACTTAGGAAATATATAGGGTATAACAAAAGAAATATTACTATGAAATGTAATTTACTGTATGCTTCCTAATTTAAACATAGTGCATTGAAATAAATATTGAACCCTAGATTTGATAAGCCAAAGGCAAGGCCCTTTCCGGTCATATATTATATGTAGGGTTAATTAATTGTCAAACGAAAATACAGGGTGATCAAAAGGTGTCAATTTTCACATAAAAAAACTATATATTCTGTGTGGACAGTATGACAAACATGTATATAAATGTTGTTTGTTCAAAAGATACAGTTACATAAAGTTTATGAACATACCTTTCTGGTAGAAAGGTACAATTCATTCACTTTTTATTATACAGGGTGTCCAAAAATGAAGAAAACAAATTCGGCTGATTACTTACAACCTCATTTCTGTATTATGAATTGATTACAATGTTATGCTTGGCATTAATTGCACTGTCATCTTGTTAACATCATAGTTAAAACTGTTGATCTATAGAAATCAGCATTGGATATTGAACAATTTGAAAACTAGTAGGGTGACGGCGATGGACATGTTAATCCTAAACACAAAAAAAGTGATATTATTGTGCGGATTTGGTGGATAAAATAAGCACTTCGTAGGTAATTAGTATCAATATAATTAGCAAAGATTATCTAAAATATTAAGGAACATTCAATATTAGGTCCAACTTCATTAAAACAACACTGCAGAGATATTGCCCCCAGTTACCATTTGAAATGGGTAATAATCTGCCGTTGATACATTTTCAGATGGTATTTGTTGTATGTAATTAATTAGTAATATTAATTAATTGGGGATGTAATTAACACTAATTAAGGTTTGGTAATTACAATAATGATACTAATCACACAAAACACTATTTCAATGAACTAATATACACAAGGTTTAATCATTTATTTTGCCCATCCCATTGGAAATACATAGCATGCATCCTCACCCTCATGCATCCTCACCCTCCTCCACCCTGACTTATTGTAATTAACGAGTGATAGTAATTAATCTCAACTTGATTCATACATTTTTCTTATAGATACTATTAAAGCAATAAATTATCTTCCAAATGAGACTAAATGTACTCAATTGTGATGTATGGTTTGAAAAATATAAGCATTAGAATGGCAAATAACCGAAAAAATGTGACAAATCCACCCTTTTAAGGGTCCCAACTTAAGAAATGTGACCATATATGACGGCATCAGGACAAGAAAAAACCTCCATATATATGACGGCATCAGGACAAGAAAAAACCTCCATATATATGACGGCATCAGCAGGACAAGAAAAAACCGCTTCTCAGACGGCAAATCTGTAAAAGTTAACCAATTTGTCAAATTCGGCACTATACTTTTATAATATTTTGTGGTGTGCCTTAACACTATAGTAACCATGCATCTATTTGCACTAAACTTCTTAGTAAATAAGATCAAATGTGTATCAAAAATTCACAAGGCAGCGAACGCGAAAAACCCATCCCTCCCAACGTTGAAAAAAATGGTGAAGGGGAATTTTTCCAATACACCTGAATTGTCTTTATTTTTACTGTCTTTACTTTTACTTTTACTGATTAATTTCCATATTCTAAAATGATATTGTAGCCCCAAATGTATACCAACCTGCCAAAACAAGGACCTACTAAGGGACTTGTAAACTACCCCCCCCCCCCCCCGAGGGCAAAATGTATTAATTTTAAGGGCACATGACTATAATAGTTATAAAGCAAAGAAATGACCTGATGGCATAGAGGTGTAGGATATAGAAGAATTTCGGTTGAAAAAGCTAAAGCCTTTCCTAGTGCCTACCTAAACACTGTATGAGAGGCGACGTATCCCATCAGTCCTATTACATAATATAACATCAAGAGTGTTGGGTTATAATGGTTCATTACAAAGGTGACCTTTTAATATATCAAATATCTTATAAATTGTTGGTGTTTTTAGATTTATATCAGAACTATGGACATTGTTTTTAACAATGGTGTTTTATCACTTATATTTGTATGCAATCATAATTCAATTTATTTGTATAAATGTTTTTACTGTTGGTGAATGTTTAATATGGTATAATTTTAGGCTTTCAGTTGTAGTTATTAAGATTTTACTGTGTAAAGCGCTCAGAGGCCTTTTCTTGTGTTGGGCGCTATATTAAGTGCATTAGTGTTATTATTATTATTATTATTATTATTATATCCAAAATATCACCTTATGACCTTTCCAGTAGGTCGTATCGGTACCTTCCAACTGAGATTGTACTTGCCAGCCCATTTACTATCGCCTACTATCCATGTGCAGGTTCGGGAGGGACTGTATAAAAATGTTTACAAAAAACTAAGCAGAAAGAAAAAACAGAAACACAAGCAAAAAAGAAGCAAAAAAACACAGAAAAACGCAAACAATTAGACATAAGCAGCTACAATACCAAGTTAAGATACATTTAATGGAAAAACAGCCCATGCACTGGAATGAATGATGCGTTGAAACTTTACTGGTCACAAAATGTTACCAGTATAATACGCTCAAATTGATCATCACAGGATGCTGCCCCATGCCCCACGTTGTCACATGCTTGACAAACGTGGGTAAATTTGCATAAAGTACGGGAGCACCCGGATTTACCATTGAAGGTGAAACAAATTCCTCCCCACCCCGAAGGAGATCTAACTCCACGCTGCCCGTTTCCTGGTTGTTCCCCCCACTCACAATTCCGAAACCCTCTCCGATTACCCCTAACCACTGGCGGCAAAAGTGGGGAAGGCACTTCATCCATTGTAGCCCAAGACGGCGGCGGTATTCTATATCATACTGCCTCCAACCATAGCCTAGAACTCGTGAAGCCGCAGTTCTGATTATTTGACCATACTTTAATAGCTCTTGAGTGCGTAATGGATGAGCTGATAAAAGACACCAGCGTATATGAAAAAGGCATTAGTCCAAGAATGAATAGAATTGATCCCATTTTGTAGTTTGGCCTCCTTCATCACCAACTGCCCATCTGAATTGATTTTTAAAATATTTCTTGAGCTTGATGATGATTGACCTTCCTCTCTATCCTGACTATCTAACATTAGATAAAGATTATAATCAACAAAATCGCCCCGCGTAATTTTTTCACGCAGTTTGCGAGGAAGGTGTTCACCTAGGGTTAGGGTTTGTTTGACCAAATTCAGGTTAACGCCTGTTGATTTGTATTCCCAAAATTGGTAGACATAGACGCGAAGGTATTAATGCCACTCGACATATTCAATGTATTTGTATTGCTTTGATAAGCTGTTGATGAATTTGCATTTACACTTACGGAATTGGGAATTATTGACACCAAAATTATCGGAAACGCTACCGTCTGAATAAGCTAATACAGGCCTACCCCCGACAAAACTTCACCAAAATGTCACCAGTTCCCTGCAACAAATTATCAGTTCTGCCCTGCTCACTACCGGCCGATGTTGATTTTCCACAGTGACTTCCACACTCGGTTGCACCGATGCTGCTGAATTCGGTGCACTAGAAAAACAGCACTGCTTTCGGCGACTGGCGCTGACGTCATCCCTCCCGTGAACCCGGAAGTTGAAGGCCCCGTAATAGTTTGATGTCCCGCCTGTCGTTGCTGGTCAATGGAATCCATGTAAACATCTGCGGCGCGGTGCCGTCGTCCAACTCCTGGCGTAAAGAATCGTCTGAGTCCACGTTCACCAACAAAAAGTCACGGTCGTCCTCGACCACGTCCCCTTCCTCGACCTCTCCAACGTACCCGACTTCTACCGCGTAACTACTTTGCGAGGTGGCTGTCTTGCCGGCCCCTAAACCTGAGTATTATTCTGGGCGTTGTTGTTAGGGACGCTAGGAGTACCAACCGATGCCGGTCTTAACAGATTGTTAATAGCCCTAGCCTGGGACCGGGTTTGCCGATCTCGTTGGCCTTCGGGCTCAGCTACAGCTTTCCGTTTAACCGCGACACGCTTTTTTGCGCCATTATCAAACAAACAAAATCTCGTCGGAAAACTTGGAAACCAATTGGATGTTTTTATAATATGATCCTCAAACGAGGTAAACAATTTCAGATACTTAACGAACAGCAGGCTGACTGAATATTGTAGAAAATACAGACGCTAATACAAAAGGACGGTTGCAAACAAAATATTTTCCATAAACATAATTAGGAAAAACAGCCCTGCTGAGAAATTTTAGAAGCCTCCGACTGGTATGCTCGCAAAGAACGCAATGAGAGAAAGGGGGCCTGGCTGAACAGCAGTCAGGGACAAAAAACTCATGACTGCTGACAAAGGAAATTTCGCGGGTCAGCACACACCACCAGTCCTGATTGGACAAGGCATGGGTTGTAACAACACAGGAAAGCAACCAACAAAAAAATCAATGCGCGGGCCTGCCTTCTCGCGGTAGGCAAATCAGAATAATTTGGATTTAAAAAAACCACAATATCATGGTACAACCTGGATTTTAATGATAAGAAATTTCGCGGGTCAGCACACACCACCAGTCCTGATTGGACAAGGCATGGGTTGTAACAACACAGGAAAGCAACCAACAAAAAATCAATGCGCGGGCCTGCCTTCTCGCGGTAGGCAAATCAGAATAATTTGGATTTAAAAAAACCACAATATCATGGTACAACCTGGATTTAAATGATAAGTGTATGTGTTAAACATAATTATTTTATATTATGGCTATTGTTCATTCAAACTGATTCCATAGATATTTTCGTCAGAAAATGGCCTCCTCTCCCAGTCAATGGAACGGCTGGGTCACGTGATTGGAAGATCGGTCTCAGATGGATCGACTTTAATTTTTACATACTCATCTAATTTATATCGGTTAGGCCGACACCGAAAAAGTGTTTGTTTTTATCCATGTTTAACCGACCGTGACATATAGCCCCGACCGTGTAACTTTTTTATTTATATTTTAAAAAACACACAAAAAACAATTGTTTTGTGTGTGTTCTTTTACACACACAAAATGCCAAAGTCACGTATATGGCCTTAATTGACCCCACGTGACCCCTCATGAGACTCCATACTATGTATAGTATTATGTACGTTATTTTGGGTCAAGTTTGGGTCAAGTATGGGTCATCCAAAAGATCTTACACGTTTCAGAATTCGGCGTTCTGGCTAGGACTGGGCAAGAATGACCACTAGCAAAAACAAAATTCGACCTACCGACCCTACCTTTTGAGGACCCTCTATAGACAAACAAACACATTTGTTTGTTTGGCCTAATGGCACCGTCGTGCTAATCCTTCTATATCATCCCATTTCTATATATTCTGAATATATTGTGCTTATTGCTAAACATATTTTGAATAAAGTGTGTATATTACTAAATACTGTGTCTATTAATAAATATATTTATACTATAGTGTATTCATTACTAAATATATTTTTATATAATTGTGTTTATTGTTAAATATATTTTAGATAAAATTGTGTCTGTTATTGAGTATATTTAGAATACATTGCGTTTATTATTGAATATATTTAGAATATATTGTGTTCATTATTGAATATATTTGGAACATATTGTGTTTATTGTTAAATATGTTTGGAATACAGTCAGCTTGCAAGTCACGCTCTGCGCACTCCAAGGTCATTTTTTTCTGTTTACGAGATGTTCCTGGTTCTTGCAAGCTCCGAAGAATTCCGAAATTGTCCGAATAGAAAAGCTCACTTTAGATTGCAGTCTCATAAAACAAGCGTATGTAGATTGGGTGTTTCAATCACAGTTGTTTGATTTATTATTTTCTTCAACCCCTCATATCAAATAGTGTTACTTTATTACTATATAAATGGTATAATTCTTGATTTAAAAATCGGGGTGAAAATGTGCATAATTGTGTGACAACATTTTAATGACTGTTTGCCAAAATACACTTCAATAGAAAGCATTAATCGTTCATAATAGTAAAAAAATAGAAATGTTAGGCATGCGTATCTGCTTCAAACATTCACAGTTTTGTGGAAGGATCGGAATTTTTCTGTAGTTTCACATGTTCTCTATACAGACCTACACATATTAGGGATATCCATAAAAGTTATAGAGTTTACAAGTTTCGCCAACTTTTCAAAACTTTATATTCCCGGTTAAATAATTGGCAGTATAAAAATAAAAATATATAGAAGATTTGTAGAATTTATGTTGGCACCAACTTACACTAATAGATATCCGCTTTACCAAAATACAGACGAAAGTTTTCCGAACTGTAAAACTGCACTTTCACTTATGAAAGCGTAGTATAGAGAGCTGGATAAAGTCAAAGATGCGACAAACAGCGTGTTCTACTTTCATGAGATAATGCTTGATATGCATCTTGATACTCGTAAAGAACAGCCTCAAAGTATACACTGCATGTGTAGTGTTTCGACAAAATAAGGTTTTATTTCTTATGACCTTGACTTTCTAGAATAGTAGGTCGTAGGCATAGAACAGATCGCTAGAAGTGATGGATTATGGTAGCTCTATTGAAAAAAGCCTTTACTGACACTTTGATACCCACAACGCCAATCCTGTCTCTGACTCAAATGAATAGGGAGCCTATAGCGCTTGAGGCCGGAGAACACTGCATCATGCATTACTTCAGTCAATCAACTATCAGATAGTCACGGTAAACCACGTTGTATTAAACACAACACCAAAAGTAATCCCCCTCTCGAGATGTCGTCATAACATCGTAAGGTAAAACATTTTACCAATCAAACTTAGTTAGAAATATTGCTATGACTGTTTCCTAGTGTTGTTTGAAAATGAAAGATGTCCATGACTTCATCGCTGAATGAGCTCAAAATGGAGAAAAAAACTGCCCTTCTCAAAAGTCACAACTCACTGTACTAATATCTGAGCTAAGAAGGGGATTTGCATGGCTGAATGATCATAAATTGATTACACATTACAGTAATATTCGCTCAACCCCGGGTGTTTTTCCTTTAGTAAGAAGCAATTCATACACTTTTGTGACTTTTGAGAAGGGCAGTTTTTGTCTTCAATTTGAGCTCATTCCGCCATGAAGTCATGGACATCTTTCATTTGTAAACAACACTTAGGAAACAGTCATAGGAATATTTCTAACTAAGTTTTATTGAAAAAAATGTGTTACCTTACGATGTTTATGACGACATTTTGAGAGGGGAACTAACTTTTGGTGTTGTGTTTATTATATTCTCTTTGTATATCACGAGACAGTGACGTATAAATATGTAATTACCAATCGCAGCACATAAATGCGCACCTACTCGAGGCGCTGGCGTATACACAAAAGCGCGCGTAAATGCTGCGCCTGTAAGGTAACGTCACCGTCCAGAGGCAGAGAAATTTAAGAGTATAGTTAATCGAATCGTTTGCCTTTTTACTGGTCCCTATATGGCTATTGAGAAGAAGGCTACATGTATGTATCAGAGCTAGGGTTATCGAGGAAAATATGATTATTGGCTGATAAACCTGGTTTTTCGATCGATAGACCAGGTTTTTCAAAATACTTGCTTATTGAATTCGATAAACCTGGTTTTTCGATTCTAAAAGCAAGGTTTTCGATAAACCAGGTTTATCGGCTGATAAACCTGGTTTTTCGATCGATAAACCCGGTTTCTCAAAAACTTTGCTTATCGAATTCGATAAACCTGGTTTTTCAATTCGAAAAGCAAGGTTTTCGATTGCTTATCAAATTCGATAAATCTGTTTTTTCGACTCGATAAACCAGGTTTATCGGTTTGAAATTGAAAAAAATGTACGAACAGTATATAATTGTAATGAAATCGGGCGAGTAAAACGGGCCATTTTTGAATGACTCAGCCTATTAAGATAAACCTGGCTCTTCGATGGAAAAAAAAAAGGTTTATCGAAAACCTTGCTATCGAATTCGAAAAAACCAAGTTTATTGGTCGAAAAATCAGGTCTATCCAATCCGAAAATCAAGGTTTTGAAAAACCAGGTTTATCGGCCGATAAACCTGGTTTATCAAAAACTTTGTTTTTTCGAATAGATAAACCTTGTTTTTCGATTAGAAATACTTGGTTTATCGATCTGGTTTTTAAAAAAAAAATCGGCCGATAAACTCGCATGCAGTCATTGATCGGCTTTACAAAACGGAATAAAGCATGCATCATTCACCGGAATTATGGGGTATTACAGTCCATTTATTTTATTCTTTGAATTGACGCTGTATTTTAAAATTATTGTACACTATGCAGGGCCTCTATTGAAGGTCTATGGTGTAACCGTTGATCGATGTGATAACGACGGTGGCCAAAATGAAAATGATATCACCGGCATTGACTCGATCACTAATATACTATGATTTCAATGCATTATGGGATTTGTTTCCGAGCTGCTGTTACTTTAAACCAAGAAATACAGAAATGATCAATTGTACGCTAGTTTTATCTGATGTAAATATGGAATATTGAAGACACGCGAGACATTGTGCAGATAGTATCTGTTTGTGAGAACACGCAATCATTATCAGTCCAGACAAAGTACATAATATTGAAATCGGGTTTTATTTCCTAATCTGGAAATGCAGAGATATTGTCAGTTTGCAGGTAGTTATTTTGTGACTCATCAACATGTTTTAATTTTGTGGATACTTAATTTTGGCGAATCGAAACCATACAAACAACATATCCTTATAATTAAACTGCAATTTGCAGTAACTATTTTCGCGAATTTGAGCCCTTGGTATTCTCGTGAAATTGATTTTTTTTCACGAAATTAAGTACTTTATTTAAAAAAAGGACGAACACTTTGTTGGTAAATCATGCTAAACAGATAAGTTACTAAATTAAACTTGCCGTTTTAAAAACAAAGGACTTAATTGATTTATCAATTAATTTAATTACGCAATATTTATATGATGAATGGTCGTCGGATAATTTTTAATTTGTTTAATTATGTTATAGTTATGTCTAAGTCACTTTCAAATTTAAAAAAGTACAAATATTTCTCAAATCTATGTTGAAATCAAGTGTTTATTATGTTTTTATATCAGTAAACCATGTAGAATGTATGGATTTCCAGATCAGGTAATCGATTTCCAGATATGATACATTTCCAGATCTGGTCATTTGCCCGGACTGAATTATGCTATGTCAAACACTTCTCTGTCAGGATGATGGCAACAGTTCAGCACTAGTATACTATATAGAACCAAGCACCGAATGCCGGAAATTATTATTCACCTTGGCATTCACGATGGTAAATATTATAGTTTGAAAACATCATCTTTGTAAGGAACACACTAGATAAATTACACTTATTTCCCTCGTCACGTCAAGTCTATTGATTTTGACTGAAATCGCATATTGATTTGTTTGTTAACAATTATTATTCTAGTTGTATACCCCCGACAGAAAATGGCAATGTACAGCCGGCCCCGCTCAAGCTTTTTACGGATATAACTTATGTACAATGGATATGGCATTTCCCCATGTGGGAAGTTTCTGACCTCCGTCTGTCAGGCAAATAAATGTAAGTTAAACACTCATTTGCGAGGGATCAAAAGCGTGGCATGTTATCACCATGGGGATGATGCCGGGATGCTCGTATAGGAAAAAAATATCTACAGAATAATGCAACCTAATATTAACACTTTCCACGCGACAGGCGTCTGCAGACGACATTCCTAAATTTCGCAATTTTTTTCTTCACAAAGGTCAAAATTATTGAATTTCATTACCGTATTCGGAATCACCATGAGAAATGTATTGAAGAACAAAAAAGTATAAACAAATGTCTATTATTGGTTCAGAAATCCTTGCGATAGACTTTGAAAGATGGGAAAAGGTTTCTGAAAAATCTGTTTTGTATTTGGTAAAACCAATAGCCGCATGGAAAGTGTAAATTGATTATGTCAATAGTCGAGCGATTTATTGGACGTACATTTCATGGAATTGACACACAGCTAGGCTTACATGGTATGTTTGAAAGAAAGTTTTGACTGTATGAATGCAGTACTTCGCCAGACATCTGAAGGTTGTTTGGGCTTTGGCCAATATTGAGACTCTTGAATGTGTGCAGCTCAATTTGTCACAAATGTATTACACATCTCAATCCCTCGTATGCAAACACAGACAACAATCAACGCAAACAGCCAGTTTCTTTTTCCCACTCAAAGTCAACATATCAAGCTTGTATGGAAAAAAAGTGCCATCACTAATCTCACCAATTGACCACGTGGCGGAATGATGAAGTTGAAGGTACTCTTTTCAATGTTACCTACAAATACAAGTACCATATTTTGATTAAGTGATGATTATTCCACCTATTTACATATTTCATTCAAATTTGTGATTGTATTGTATTCAGAAGATGCAAATGCTGATAGAAAGTGATCATATTTGTCCAGGTACTCATTTTTTTAAACATCTTATATTCACACAGTTAGGTAGCATTTTCAGGCTCTCAATACTTTGAGACATGAGGTTGAGTCACTTTGTGTACTTTCACCAAGATGATTTTAATGAACATTTGATTTTATGTACCTCAAAGAGGGGGAATGACCCTTTCTGTAAAATTTAAAATTTTGAGCATGCGCCCAAAACCTAAGTACATAGAGAAATGTGGAAATTTGGTATTCGAAGGTAACAATTAATGTATACGTAGGTAAGAGAAGTAAAACTGTAATAAATTAATGTTATACTTAATTTATGTTACGTTTTAGGGTGAAATAATCATGCAGGGTTGTTATCAATATTTGTTTTTTCGAATAAACATGTTAAAACCTGTTTAAATCCTGATATTATGAAATATTCCCAGGATTTTACTTTAAATAGAGACTAGAATATTAATTTAATGTTGAAAAAATATACAATATCTAACTGTCAGTTGTAATTTTGAATAGGTTTATTAAGAACAATATATCAGGCAACATTTTTAAGCATTCCTATAAAAGAAAAACATGTTAAGACTTAAAAAACGGTAGCTTACATTGCAATACTCAAAGTATTCGTAGGTAACACATTTGTTCTCGACTTCAACTTCGTTGACTAAGAACAGTTGGATTCGTTGATTTAACATAGGTTTAAGGGCAAAATTGTACTCGACGTAGTTTTTTATGCCCTGAATCGCGTGTGAGCGGGGGGAATGTCGTATCGAAATGGTGTTTGTTTGACTTTATAAGTAGATTTACGAATATGCGCTCAGCGCCGATTTTACAAAACAATCAGAAGTGCGTAATATTCAACATTTGAATAAAACAGCAAGATTAAACAAATAAACATTAAAATAATATAAAACCATGTTCCTATTTCTAAGATATAAAGGAAAACACCCTAAGCATCAATAACCTCACTAGTGATAGACCTATACTGTTATTATTCTTGATCCCCTAATTTAGTTAAAGGCATATTGAATAGAATTAACCTTTTACACATGATAATTATGGCAGAAATGTTTTATTATGCTAACGTATCTGATCATTCAATTTTGTTAGTGCCTTTCTTGCTTGACTTTCAAATATTAAGAATGTGCGTTTAACTTCTACAAAACAGTCAGAAGTGTGTAATATTTAGCATCTGATTTAAGGCAATATGATGACAACATACATATCGTACTGGGTTAAAATTTCGTAAAGGTATAGTTAAACATTCAATTAACTCGCTAGTAATAATAATGTTATTCCTGATCTAATTTGGTAAAAAGCATGTTCATCATTAAACCTAAACATGATAAAAACTTAAGCATATAGACACATTTTAATTAAGAAACATCTGATCATTCAGCCTTGTAATCTCTACTTAACAAGTTTAGTGGTTCTTGTTGTATTCTGCGTGTAGTTAGTTCTTCAGGTCTCTCATGTCGCGAGGATGAATATCTAATAAAACATAATTACACTTTGTTTATTATATAGGACATTCTAGAATGTTAAGAATGAACGTTTCAGTATCCGTGTGAATCCAAAGTATAGAATCGAATCAACTAGTGAATAGTTCACCGAGCCATCTTTAATTAGAAAGCGAGCGGTTTCCTTTAAGCAAATTTGATTTGCCTGTAATTCATAGTATTGAATGTCAGGTTATTTGTTTTAAGCAATAAAACAACCGGTTGCCTTCCTCAATTTGTTCTAAATAAAGGATGCAAGTGAGGTCTTCTGGAAGTTATTTTAAATAGCTGTTTTAACCACAAAAGCCAGATCGCTTTTTGATTCATTTAATATATTTTTTGAAATCATTTCATATCAGACCTTAGATATATAAGTTTAATATGAGCCGAACATATTCAAAGTCTAGAACATTCAAATATTTTGCCTTTCAGTCCACAACAGAATAAAGCACATACTTTCAGCAAGACATTCTGTTGTCAGATTAAAATTAAGATACAATTTCCTAGTTTGGAATTTGTATCATTCTAAATGTCGTACATAGTCAGTTTTTATCGAATTTCAACAGGAGGCAGATTCCGTTTGACATAGAATCACCAATATGATATATTTTGTCATATGTAGACAAAATAAGAATTTTATGTTTAGAAATTCGATGTTGTTTGATTTAACAACACTAATCTAATAAGTTTTGTCACAACAGAGATATTGTCTGGCATGTGCCTTTCATTATGATTTTTTTTTAAATTAACCACTGCTTAGTTCAATTACACTGAAGAAATAAATGTCGGAAGCATTATTAATGAGCAATTTTTGATTTGAGACCGAAATCAGTTAGGCCCATGATTCCCTCCCACCTTTAAAAAAAAGGATAAGGTTTTACTAAATGTCTTGTTCACTTAAAATACGCTTCGGTGACATTACACAACCTGCCAGAGCAAAAATGAAGCAAGTTATTTTATATTTGTTACACATGAATTCCATTTTCAATTACAACTACAATAATGGCCAATATTATGTACCTCAGTAGTCACTGCTCTGCAATTCCAGGGGAAATTGCAGAATGAATGGGGACAAAGCATTTAAGTATTTAATATAAGGCTTTCTTACAGCACAAATTACTCTACCTCAGGCGAATTCTTCCCCGAAAGTGAGATTTAACAAAACATGTATTTGTAGGTAACGTCAAAACTTACCACAGCAAAACCAAAAAAAATCACAACAATTCAGGGGATTGATCGAAAGTAACAAAAATTAAAATAGGCATTCTTGAGATATCCAGCAATCAAACAGGCAAAATTATTTCCACTTAAGCTCGTTTTCATCTAAACGGTTATATATCTAACAAAAAACTTTAACAACTATTTTGTAAAAAGGGTAAAAAATAGCAGGTTTATTGCTCGTATACGCCCAATTGCGCATTTAAGTTAGTCATATTATATATGGCGTGAACCGTCTCATCGAGGCGGATACGTATAACACAAAAATAAAATTGTCAAGATATAGATTATTTTATTATAGGCCTGAACATCACGTGTACACTTTTCGTTGGATTCGACCATATACGTATTCAACCATGGCTAAGTGGTCATAATACACTGTCATATTTATTTATTTATTTATTTATTTATTTATTTATTTTCTCCATTCTCCATCCGATCCCCGTGTCATTACCTCCCCTCACCCAACCTATGTCATCATTGTATGATTACGCCCGATACGCGCTTGGCCGTCACGTTTCGTTGCATCCCACCTCCAATTCCCTATTTTGGTTAACATTTGTTTTTGTTTAATTTGTGTTGTGTGTTGGCATTGGCAGTGAATGGATAATACTTGTAACTCATGTTTTAAAAACATTGTTATTCATCAATCTAAGATATTATGTAACGCATGTAATTCTTTTTACCATACTCGATGTATATACAGATATAAATGCAAATTGGCTTTGTTTCAAATGTACTGGTGAATTGTTCCCATTTTGTTGAAGACGATGAATTTAAATTTGCATTGTTTTGCTTAAACAACACTCTTGACTGCAATAGAATGTTAAGTCTAAAACTGAACCCATTTCAGTTGGAGGATGACATCCTTAACTCATCTGATAATAATATAATCAATAATGATGTTCATAAGTGCTCTTATATATTTGACCATGATATGCTATGAGCTAGTCAGCACACCTCGCATTGACAGAAGAAGAGGTGGGTCTGCTATTTGTGTACACAACTCTGTATCATATTGTTTACGGAAGGATCTCAATCTCATCGCACAGCCGTCAGTAAATGACCATTCTGAATCGATTTGTATTGACATTTTAAATCCCGCTAGCAAGAATATTAGGTCAGAAGTCACAAACTGGTCAAAAAAAAAGGTTTCACTTCTAATAATGTTGAGAAATGCACCAATTCTGATTAAACGGGACAAAACTTAAGTTTTACATACTTAATGACCACAAACTATATATTGTTGGAAAGCTTAAGATTCAAGGTTTTTTATTTTTGCAAAAAAGAATCAAATTATACAGGGTGTGTACAATTTTTACAGGGTGGAACATAACAAAGTTGATCGTTTTTGCTCCTCACAAAATAGTTTGATAGTTTGTACAATTAGGGTTTAGCTGAAAATAGTCACCAAAATCAGAACAACCGCAGAAGGTGCTACCAAATTTGCATATGTGTTAATAACTTCTCATATGTGTTAATAACATGTGCCTGCTACTATGAATAATAACATTAAATTGTTATCTAGACATTCTCTACTAGAATATGATGTTTAATTCAGGGAGTGTTTTAATGTAAAAATACACAGTTTTATTCATTTTATTGATTAAACAATGGCCAAATCGCAGTCTCTCTATTTCATTTGTGTGACTCTTCCGGTCCTTTTCTACCCTGGGTAGTAAAACATTTAACTAAAAAAGCCAGAAGTGTTTCTTCACAGAATTGTTCATAGATTCATGAAAAATTTGCTATTTAGACCTATTTTGGACCACCCTGTATTCAAAATAAAAGGAACTTTAACGATATCCATGTAGTTTATTTTGATAACCATTTTCTTTTAAATTAAATGGTCCATGCTAACTAAATTTCATAGAATATTATATACAAACATTCATTTTATGCATTATTTCATCATAATTTTAGACACCCTGTACTTTTCCTGTGTACATTTTGGGCAAATGATTCTTAGCAAATTTGGTAGCACCTTCTGCGGTTGTTCTGATTTTGGTGACTATCTTCAGCTAAACCCTAATTGTACAAACTATCAAAATATTTTGTGAGGAGCAAAAACGATCAACTTTTTTATGTTCCACCCTGTAAAAATGTTACACACCCTGTATAATTTGATTCTTTTTTGCAAAAATCATAAGCTTTCCAACAATATATAGTTTGTGGGTCATTAAGTATGTAAAACTTAAGGTTTGTCCCGTTTAATCAGAATTGGTGCATTTCTCAACATTATTAGAAGTGAAACATTTTTTTGGACCAGTTTGTGACTTCTGACCCGAAGCAGCCTATGACGCTTTTAATACGAAATTCATCGATATTTACAATATCTTTTTTCCATTGAGGTACAACAATGGTTCATCAACCCCTAAAAAATATCCCTTGCAACCCATGGATTACTTCAGCTATTCTTAAATCCATTAATCGCAAGCAAAAGCTGTATAGAAAGTATGTGGGTCATCCAACGGTCACAAATGAAGATCGTTATATAACGTACCGCAATATCCTAACTACTATGATTTGCACCTCTAAGAAAAACTATTATGCTGAAAAACTAGATGCCTGCAAACATGATACAAAACAAACATGGAATATATTAAAAAGTATCCTCAATCGACATGGTAGGCCCAAACCTCCAACGTCATTCAATATCAATAATATTGACATTACTGATCCAGTTGAGATTGCGAACCACTTTAACTCATATTTTGCAAATATTGGTCTTACTCTCGCTAATAAAATTCCACCCGCGAGTACCAGTTTTCATAATTACTTAAATAAAGCTACCTCTCCAAAGGATTCTTTTTTCGTTACCCCAACAGATAGCGATGAAATTATATATTTATGTAACACTTTTAAATCAGGAACCAGCTGCGGTTATGATGATATTATACCCGATGTTATAAAAGCAGTCAGTGATCTTATTGCTAATCCTCTTGTCCATATATTTAATTTATCATTGAGCTCGGGTATTGTACCAACAAAGCTTAAAATTGCCAAAGTTGTTCCTATCTTTAAAAAAGGTGATCGTCAAGATTTGCACAATTATAGGCCCATCTCTGTCCTCCCTGCTTTCTCTAAAATCTTAGAACGTATTATGCACAAAAGACTATTTAGTTATGTTAATCGCTTTCATCTCTTACAGGACTGTCAGTTTGGTTTTCGTTCCAATCATTCATCATATATGGCTATACTTGAGGCATACAATAAAATTATTACTAATCTCGATAACAAAATATTTTCATTAGGTATCTTCTTGGACCTCTCCAAGGCCTTTGACACAATAAATCATGATATTCTATTATCGAAACTTAACCACTATGGTGTCCGTGGGAATGCCTTGGACTGGTTCAGAAGTTACCTAACCCACATATATCAATTTACTTTCTTCGACCGCCATTTTTCGTCTAATTTAGATTTATCCTGTGGAGTTCATCTAAATGCCTATCTAGCCTGTTTGGTCCAAAAAAATTGAATGTTACTGTTACTTAAAATGACATAAACAAAGTGGTATACTTTCTTTTGTTGAACCCTTTACATAGAGGACAATAGGATCATATGAATGGGTCGGGTTGCGCTGGCCAGCTAAAGCGCCTTACTCTTTCAATAGAAGGTTATATTTTAAGTCGTAAAGTTTAACAAGCTCACCGAGATTCACCAACATTAAAACTATTTTGTTCAGGGTGATGCTTGGCAGTTTACAACATTACCAAACACCATATTGAGAATGAATTGTTAGCATGTCCATGCCAGCGATTTGAACAGTGTCAGTTCAAGCTGTCATTATGTACGAGTAGACACTCTAGATTGTAATAAAAATCATAAAAATACTGGTCACTATGTGTTTAAAGGCAAGTTGGTGATGGTCAGGACTTTTTGTTTGACATCAACCTACTTCCGAGTAGTCATCATACCCATAGTGAGGTGATCGGTAATATTTTGACACAGAAGCAGCCGCAGCGGACATCATATAATTATTATTCGCTTATACGACATGACAACCGGAACTTCCCTGAAACTAAATGCATTATGTATGCAATATCTCCGAACACGCATATAACCCTCGGACATGTCTTGTAATATGTATTCCATAGTGAGCTACTAAAACAAGAGTTAACACTAACAGGTGCCTGAAGTTAGTAAGCAAGCAGCTGCTCATACTTTTTCGTTTACCAAGATCTATTGAGCTCAGCCTTTTGATGGCCGTTTCTATGTGCGATGCCAACACTTCGTCAGGCATTTAAGGTTGATTAGCCTACGCTGTGTGTGTGTGCGATCCCTATACTTTGTCAGACCAGACATCTGAAGGTTGGGCTTGGGCCAATATTGAGCCTATTGAATGTGTGCAGCTCAATTTGTCACAACATTCATTACAAATCTCAATTCCAGTCTGGAAACACAGACAGACGACAACAACGCAAACCACCGACATCAGATGTACAGGCTTACACGTAAACTTCCATCTCAAAATGTCTATAACTATTGGAATACACCGAACATCAAAAGTTCCAGACGGGGTTCCAGATTAGGTACTTTGATGTTGGTTAATCCAAAATCGGTACCAAAATCTGAGATGTGCATTAAATGAGCAATTCTCTTCTCCGTAGTTTAATACCTCATCCATCATGTCCATAAAAACCGAGTGGATAGTTTTGAAGAAGTGATGGTTTAAATGACTACAAGAAATACGCGCATGTTTACCCAGCAAATAGTTGAAACAAGTTTGTTTAACGTGTTTTAAGCCAAATACACCTCTATGTACCCCCACAATGGACAACATTTATATATCGTTCTCCTTAGTTACGGTTTAAGTCAAGTAATTATGTGTTCGTATTTAATACGAATATTTATTAGGTCTCTATATACGAGGGTCATTCAATAAGTTCTACCTCCTACCTCATAGCTTCCCTATTATACAGGCCAGTCGTATGAAATATTCTACAAATGAAGCGCTGAATCTCAGTTACAAAATCATAGTAGATTAGTTTGAATACTCATTGTACTTTTCTAGATATGCAGTAAAAACCAAACTTCTATTTAGTGCGACGGAAACGGGTAAAAAACAGCCAAGTGCTATTCATTTTGCCAATTCTAAGAGACAAAATGTATCTATCGGTCAATTACAATCGTTCCAAAGTTACAAATATCTCTTGAACAGACTTTAAATAATACAAGTGACTAATTTCTTGGCGGAATGTACCCTCTAATTAGCCAGAGCCAGACCAGGACTACCATCAATTTTAACCCTACCCTAGAGAACCGCTGCAAAAGTCATATTTGCTTTTCATAGAAACTAAGAAATCTTCATTATACAGGACTAAATGGATATATTTAAATAATCTCGAAAATATATTTTTCTATCACTGACTACCTGATTAACTATTCTAAATGTTGCATATAAGGAAAACTGATAACGTTACTATCGTGTTAAGATTTAACATTCGAGGCATCACTGTGGCTTGGCTTATGTAACAACGAACATTTGACTGAATAGCAGTATTCCAGTATGCTAAAGGCTAATTAATAGATTCGAGTTGATATTATACTATTTGCAAGCTGCAAGAGTAATATTGCCTAAAATCTGATTTATACATGATAGTACAGCATTATATTCAGAAGTCATTCGTTGTTTCCTATTTTCAGTAATTTTAATCGGGCGGTTTCACCTAATCATACTTAAACGGAGAGAAAACGAGAAAAAAAACAAGTATATTTGTTTGGGGTAATTTTCTGTGTCCGTTGTCCAAAATCTCTCTCTGGCTTTGATTGCATCATGACAAAAAGTGAAATAGGTATTAATTAGCATTTACTATAAATGTGTAGCTATGATTCAGAGCTATAATCATGACGAATGTCATGAGGCTGACACTCATATTAGCGATGTTATGAGTGAGGAGGTAGAACTTATTGAATGACTCTCGAATATCTTTATTCTACTTTTACCGCAAGAAAAAAACTATGCACGTATTTTTATAATACATCTGCAGATATGTTCTGTTTGAAAGAACACGCAATCAGTATGGTAACAGTTTATCACTAGTATTAATAGAGCCAAGCATCGAATGCCACAGTTCGAATTCATCTTCATTCAAAATGGTAAATATTATAGTTTGAAAACATTTTCATCTTTGTAAGGAACAAACCCGATCGCTTTAACTCATTTCCCATGTCACGTCAAGCCTATTGATTTTGACGGCGCATATTGATTGGTTTGTTAATAATTATTATTGTAGTTGAATTACCCGTGCAGCCCCGCTCAAGCTTTTTACGAAATAATTGATGTACAAAGGATATTACATTTCCCCATGTGAGAAGATTCTGACCTCGTCTGTCAGGCAAATAAATGTAAGTTATTAAAACTTATTTGCGTGGGATCAAGAGCGTGGCACATTATCATGGTTATCGCCTTGGGTATTCTTATTATTGAGATGACGGACGCTCGTATTGGAAATAATACCTACAAAATATTACAAGACGGATTAGAATCTAATATTAACTGATGAGGATGTCAGCCAGTATAGTCGAGTCTTAATAATTGGGCGTCGCATTTCAAGGAATTAACATAGTGTATAGTTAGACTTACATGGCGGTATGTTTGAAGAAGATTTTGACTTTATGAATGCAATACTTCCTAGGCGTAGCCAGGGTCACTTTGTCAGTGGGGGGAGGGGGGCAAAAGGTATTTTTTCCCGGTGAAAGTCGGTTCGACCCGGTGGCGTAGCCTGGTTTTTCATGTAACTGTCTGATTTGCCGTCGAGTAAAAAAATGACTAGGGGAGGGGGGTAGAGGCGTTCAGGGGCGTCATATGGGTGGGGGACAGGGGGACACGTCCCCCCACTTTTCAAAGTGTGGGGGGGGGGGGGGGGGGGGGGACATAATAGCAGATGCCCCCCCCCCACACTGTTTTGAATAACCCCGAGGCTGAAAGTGTCTAATTATGATGATGATGATGAGTGATGATGATGCCCCCTCAAAAGAAGCCTTTTTTTACGCGGATTTTTCAATGTTTAATTATTCAAGCTTAACAACATGGTTTCAGGAACGTTTTCTGGACCATTTTAGTGAGAAAAAACCCATTTTTGCCCGCTTCGTGCGAGTTGGCAATGTTTCTTCATTCAAGTTATAAAAAGATGGCTTAAGGAACGTTTTTCTGGACCATTTTAGATTAAAAACTGACAGTTTAATCATGATGGCTCAGGAACATTTTTCTGGAGCTTTTTAGTGTTAAAAATAGCCATTGTTTTTTCGCGCTTTGCGCGAAATGGTTACAATGTTTATTCAGGCTTTATAAAACATGTTTCAGGAACGTTTTCTGGATCATTTTTGCGCGTTTTGAGCGAATTGGTTTCATTGTTCATTTCAAGCTTAAACAAAATGGCTTCATGAACGTTTTTCCGGACCATGTTAGTGTTAAATAACCATTTTGTTGCGCGCTACGCACAAATTATTTTCAATGTTTTATATTATTCAAGCTTAACAAGATTGCTTCAGGAACGTTTTCAAGATCATTTAAGTGTAAAAAAACCAATTTTTTGACATAGATAGGAACTTTTGAAAGGGATACGGTTTCACTCGCAAGAAGGGGAAGGGGGGGGGGGGGGGGCGTCAGTGGTACTCATTTTGTGTATAGCTGCTAGGATTTTAAACTATGACCGAAACTTTTACCACTCAATTATCGTGTTTCCACCCATATATTTACCACTGAAAGTTTTTCCCGCACTTTCTGTCTCGTCTGCTCCATGTCTGATTTGTCCAATTTTATGTCTGACTATACTTTTGTACCATCAAAATTTGATAGCATACTCAGTCAATCCCCACTCATCCCTTTCAGATAACTCTTGTAATATCGATGATAACCTCAATTGCGATTGTAAATATTATGACACTGCTGACACTGATACATTCAATGAAGGTGTCATCAACCAGAGCGAGTTTTCCATGTTTCACCTGAACACTAGAAGTCTTGGTAAAAAAGGAAAGTGGCGTTGTTGATTACTGTTCAGTCATCGATCATGATTTTGATGTTTATGCCTTTACCGAAACCTGGTTCAACTCCGAGGACGACTCCAATCTAATCGACCTCAATAATTATACCAATATTGATTGTATTCGTTATGGCCGAACGGGTGGTGGTACTTCTCTTTTCATCCATCCCAAACATAACTTTATCCGTAGACCAGACCTTAAATTCAATACCACTGACTGTGATTCCCTCTTTATTGAAATTCCTGGGATTGATATTATTGTTGGGACAATTTATAAACCAGATTACATTGACTTCGATCAATTCATTTTACAGCTCGATTGTGTTTTGACTACCGTCACTAAAGAGAAAAAAACGTTGCTATATAGCTGGTGACTTCAATTTAGATCTCATGATCGCAGCGCTGCGGTCAGCTCTTTTGTCAATTTAATGTACACTTATCTTTTCTTCCCGTGTATTGATAAACCCACCAGAGTCGTTCCGGGTCCTAAAGGAACCAGTATTACCTTGATTGATAACATTTTCACCAATGACATCAATCACAAACTCATTTCAGGCAACTTGGTAACTGATCTATCCGATCATTTCCCAAACTTCATCTCCGTAAAGGGTTCGCGCTATAGAAATCACAATAAACCATCTTATAAACACGTTAGACAACTACATGATAATAATATCAAAGGATTTAAAAATTCTATCTCCCTTGTTGACTGGGACTTCATCACTCAAGATAACGACCCTGATCTTTCATACACTCATTTTATCAAGAAAATCACTGATGTACTTGATTTTCACTGCCCTATATCACTGCACTTCCCCTCTCCTCACCCACTTCCCTTTTCATAATCTTTGCTGATGACACACACATTCTTTTTTCTCACAGTGATCCTGATCAACTCGAAAACCTAATCAACAATGAACTTAATAACATTTCAAATTGGTTTAAACTTAATAAACTATCCCTTAATATCGATAAACTAACTTCATGATATTTAAAAATAAACATAGTAATAAAACCTGATCTAAACTTTGTAAAAATTGTAATTGATAATAATAATATTGATAAAGTTGAAATAACTAAATGTCTTGGTATTCTAATTGACAATAATTTATCATGGAAGGCTCACACATCCCACATTACGAAAATAGTTTCCAAATACTAGATGGGGCGGTTCTCGGCTTACGCAATCTGTGGTTTGCGTTTGTTAAATGACACATTAGGATCCTATCGGAACCGTATACGACGTGCGAGATAAATTGGATAGTTTCGTTCGGCTTGTTTAGTGCTCTCATATAAAAAGTCTTTGGGTAAAGGGGACTATGCTCATGTATACAGATTGATCTCTAAAGACAACTACATGACCTTTGACCCCATTTTGCCAACAATTTAAACTGCACTTATTGCTGCTGTTTTGGACTCTCGTCTGAACTCAGACTTCAAAATCAGCCAATATTGGTAACAATATTCTTTAGCTAAGGGGGCTTGAGGTGCTCATGGTGTGTAAACATCTTGACCTCTAATGACCCCTAGATGACCTTTGATCCCTTTCTCTAAATTATACACCTTTCTCCATTCTAGACACCTTTCTTTATATTATACGTGTACTTTCTCCATTCTAGACCCTTTTCTTTATAAATTACACACTTTTCTCCAATCTAGACACCGTTCTTTAAAATGCACACATTTACGTCAAATGCTCCCTACATGCATTACGGTTCCGTTCCCTTTACATTCTGAGCTTTTTGTGACCACGGATATGCCCTGGTATCCAGGGTAATAAATTTTAATTTTCTTTGGCTGATTTATTTGATTTATTGCACCATGCCTGTGTATTTCCTAGCCTGGCTACTAGGATCGCTGGCCAAGCACGGCTCAAGGCCCCGCCGCGCCAGGGGTGGTATCCTGGTGTTGTCCATAGTGGAAGAACTTGGTACTAGCATGGTATTAATGGGGACTTAAGAAACGTAATTATTACAGTTGTTGCTTTTTTTCTTGTGTTAATGTTCATAAATGAATAATGTTTATATTATTTGCTGGTCGAACGAGCGAATTCCATAGGATATTAACGAAATTAGCTAAAAGTATTCTGACAGAAAATGTTCAAAGTTTACTGATACACAAGTTTATTTAGATGCAATTAAATTGGATAATTTTCTGGGTGGAAAAAGCCCAAAGTCCCGCCCAAAGTCTTACTTTTAAAAGTTGTTGTGTTGAGAAATTCACACTTTAACTTCAATTTGTCATTGCAATTAGTACTATTTCAAATTTGGTTAAAGTCAAAAGTTCAAAATTTGAAAAAAGTCACAATATATTATCCCTGGATCAGATTTTAGTTTCAAAACTTAGCCCAATGTGGCTGAAAGTCACCGCGTGTGTCAATTTGTATGGCTAGATTGTAGACAGACATCCTCAGGGTATTCCCAGCGTGTGGTCAATGTGTTGAATTAACTTTTTAGTGGGTTTTTCTTGGGTGGACTTTTGTTAGCCCAACACGCAACTTTTCAATGTTCTTGCGTTAAGAAAATCAATGTTTGAACTTTAATTTGTTTAAAGAATATTGTAATTTCAGATGTTGTCAAATATTAAGTTCAAATTAAAAAAAAACCCCAATTATATAGCAGATTTTAGTTTAAAAGTAGCCTAATTGGGCTAAAGATATGTCAATAGCAGGAGTGTTGCAGCGTGGTTACAGCAGTGCCTTTTCGGATCTTCTAGACTGTTGGTCCAGGGTGTATCACCCCATTCACACCATGTTCACACCATGTTCACACACAAATACTAGCATGATAGCCAATTCAATATGTCAGCCCCTGTCAGACCATGGTCAGACAATATTTGAAACTTGGTTCAAACTATACTGGACGATGGAACCTAATGGACCTTTGACCCCTTTCTCTAAATTATCACCTTTCTCCATTGTAAAACCCTTTCTCTATATTATACACCTCTCTTCACTTTAGATCCCTTTCTGTAAATTACACACCTTTCTCTATTCCATTGACCCCTTTCTCTTGTTTTTATATAATTATACCTTTTTATAGATTTTAGACTGTTCAATCTTTTTATCCCATACATTTCTCTATTTTCTATACACCTTTCTCTCATCGACACCTTTCTCATACCTTTATACCATTTTGACCCCTTTGGCCGCCCATACACTTGGTACTATGGTTTGATACATTTAGCCTTTTGCTCACCATGTATACTCATGGGATATCAAGAACCTTGAGTGACCCTAGATCAACAGATTTAACGTCTGAACACATGCCTGATGTATATAATGCCATTTTTAATTGCATGATGACAGATCAATTAGGGCACAAATAGTTGAGGGTCAGTTGGTTAGTATCGGTTTTACGGTAGAGAGTATTTGAACACAATTGAGTTACCTAGCTTTTACTTGATGACTGATCACTGATGCAGTACTTATTTTCGTAAATATAATACTGTTTATGCCTCTTATTATTTCATTGAATAGTTTGATCAATCATTTCGTTACTTTTCGCCTAAAAATAAAAAGGTTAACATCATAAACTTCACATAACCTTAACTCCAACTATAAATTCAACTAATGCGTTTCCATGCTCACCAGAATATAAATCTCACATCTGCTGAAAGAGTGGTTATGATTGGCTGATTTGGCTCAAACAGAATTCGACCCAGAGCAGGCTCAGGTATTATCCCACAATACATTGCAAGTCAACAAAACACCTTCAAAACACAAGTTCTTCAACATATTTTTGACCGTATGATACCCGCAGCACTGGATGTCAATCTAACACAGCACATATCCATTTTGTGGGATTCCAATTGCCTTACTTTTCCGAAAAAGGGGTCGGGACTGACAAAAAATAGAAGGTTGTAACAGACAAATCACTACATAACACTTGCTGCTTTCTATTCGGAGCAAATTTTACCAGATTTAAGCTAACGAATCCAATATACTCGTGACACTGTGTTCACACGTCGTATAATAATGGTATCTTCCGCAAAATTAGAGCCTATCTAACAAAGGAATCTCTCCATACACTGTATACCACCCTTGTTTTACCATATTTATCTTACTGTACCCTTGTATGGGGAGACAGAAATAATGCAAACTTAGAATCCTTATTCATTCTCCAGAAGAAAATTATTAGAACTTGTACCAATTCCCATGGCTTGAGCACACCACTCCTCTCTTTGTATCCCTTAACAAGCTTAAAATCCGTGATATCTATACTTATCAACTTGCTATACATATGTACAGATACCACCACAAATTGTTACCCCTTGACCTCCCCGCCACCCTCTTTATCAATCAATCTGATATCTATAATTACAATACGCGTCATGCCACTGATATTCTCATTGCTCCCACTCATACCAAACTGGCTGAGAATACTTTCAGATCCCAAGGTCCACTTATTTGGAATAATATGAGCATCACTCTCAAAATCTGCAAGTCACTTGCTACATTTAAAACTCACCTAAAAAAATACATCCTACTCCAATATCGCTCTGAAATATTTAACAACGATCAGTATGCTTCAATTAAGTAACTTATTAATTTAATGTAAATGTCTGTCCAATGTTTTTGTCATGCACCCTCGTTTTTTTATGTATACACATATTCAGTGTATATCTTATAATTATTGTAATCTTATTTGTATAAACACCTCATACACTGTATCCACGATCCGTATAATATAATCTGTTACTGTAACCTACATCTTATGTATAACTCATGTTATTGATATCCATCACCAAACAATGTGACCGTATTCATGCGCTTGCCACTGAGAACATGGATAACAACACATGGGAAGCCGTCAAACCCAGGATCCGGAGAGCCCTCAATGCGGAATCTGTTACATATTGGAAATCCGTTGTCGAGCCTCTCCTGAGCCAGGGTGAGACCGCCAAGTTGCTCGAAAAGTGCGAGTCAGATTTGACATGGAGATCACTGATATACAATCTGCCTAAAGGGATTGTTAAATTTGCCATCAATGCTTTAATTGATTCTCTACCGTCTTTCACCAACTTGAAACGATGGGGCAAACGACTTACGGACAGCTGTCCTCTCTGTCAGAGCAAAGGTACCCTGTTTCACATCCTCAAGAATTGTCCACGAATGCTCAATAGATACTTATGGAGGCACAACAATGTCCTTCATATATTACTCGCTGCCTTCAAAGACAGTGAAACATACAGGAACGGCGATCTAAGTATCTTTGCTGACATTGAGAACTGCACTATAGGTGGTGGAACCGTGCCTCCGTATGTCATTGCCACATCGCAAAAGCCGGACATTGTTCTGGTTTGGTCTACTGAGAAAAAAGTCATCCTCTTCAAATTGACCGTGCCATTCGAACCCAACATTATTAATGCCCATCAAACAAAGATCGAACGATACTCATCTCTGGTCTCTAACATAGCTGACACAGGCTTTGATTGCTCATTAATCGCCATTGAGATCGGCTCAAGGGGTTTTATTGACACGGACAATAAGAAGAGGATGACTAGTATCTTCAGGCAACTGAAAAGCTCCACAAAATATTCTGAACTCAAAAACAAAATTTCATTTTGTGAATAGTTGGAATGTCGTCTGCAGACGCCGCCTGCTGCATGGAAATCGTTAACCATGCTGCTGGGCATAAGAAAATGTACGTAATAACCGTGATTGTAAAATTGAAAGATTTGCTGGTAAATGTCACAAAGCAATAAAGTATACAGATACGTCGTTGTTTTTAATAATATTGGACTTTTATATGACATTTGAAATGTCATCGTTATACTTTCCCTATGGTGATGCAGTGGCGCAGCCTTAAGCTTGAAAAGATATTAAATACGTGCAAAATCCCATTGGACACAAAAAACACCTTGAAGTTGATTTTTAACGAATTCTTATTCATATTTACAGGATGGATATTGAATTCTCTCATCATTTTATGATATTTAAAGTTTAACAAGCATGTTTTGTAAGAATAGTATGCACGAACAAGATTCGAATTAGATATAAAAGATACGATACATACATTATAGGTAATTTCATCCATTATCACACCGTATTTCGACAACATTTCATGATTATCCTTAATATAATTAATCTGTAGAAAAAGAAAAAAAAAGTGTTTACATTATTAACATTTCAATATTATTTGGATATGGAAATTTGCAATGTCATTTCAACATTTTAAATATTGGTTTGATAAATTATGCATTTAACAGATAATTACATGCCGTGACCCGACATAAATTTACATTATAGAATATTGAAAAATAACTAGAATATGGGAATCTCATTAAAGGCTGTTCTACAGGGTAAGTCAAAATAACTGTAATAATTTTTGGGATTTTATTTCTAAACATCTATGCAAAAATGTCTCAGATTAGTTATTTTCGCAGACAGGCTGTCACATTAGCTTTCCAAAGAATTTTAGATGGTTAAGATTGGTTGAGGTAAACATGTTTTATGCCCATTTAGATAGTGTACATTTTAAAAACCGAACAAAATTCATGATATCTTTTGAATGTCACTATTGAATAACGGCGGACACTCTAATCCCATCATCACAAAAGCCCGATTTTATCTTTGCTTTACTGAATTCACGAAATAATGATATGTTTTGGTCATTACTTTGCAATTAATGTATTATTAGTTACCTTTTGTGCCTCATGCATGTATCCACTGGTGTTATTCAGACATGCCTAACTATAATATGTTGAAGGTGTTTGAATGCCTAACTTTATATTGCGATTGTTTGACTAGTGTTATTCACAAATGCCTACATTTGTGTTGAAGTTGTTTGACTGGTGTTATTCACAAATGCCTAACTGTGTATTGCAGTTGCTTGACTGGTATTATTCACAAATGCTTAACTTTATATTGTAGTTGTTTGACTGGTATTATTCCCAAATGCCTAACTATATGTTATAGTTGTTTGACTGGTGTTATTCATAAATACCTAACTTTATATTGCAGTTGCTTGACTGGTGTTATTCACAAATGCCTAACTTTATATCGTAGTTGCTTGACTGGTGTTATTTACAAATGCCTAATTTTATATTGTAGTTTTTTGACTGGTGTGGTTCACAAATGCCTAACTATGTATTGCAGTTGATTGACTGGTGTTTTTCACAAATGCCTAACTTTACATTGTATTTGTTTGACTGGTGGTAATCACAAATGCCTAACTTTATATTTCAGTTGTTTGACTGGTGTTATTCACAAATGCTTAACTTTATATTGTAGTTGTTTGACTGGTGTTATTCACAAACACCTAACTTTATATTGCAGTTGTTTGACTGGTGTTATTCACAAATGCCTAACTTTAGATTGTAGTTGTTTGACTGGTGTTATTCACAAATGCGTAACTTTATATTGTAGTTGTTTAACTGGTGTTATTCACAAATGCGTAACTTTATATTGTAGTTGTTTGACTGGTGTTATTCACAAATGCCTAACTTTATATTGCAGTTGTTTGACTGGTGGTAATCACAAATGCCTAACTTTATATTGCAGTTGTTTGACTGGTGTTATTCACAAATGCCTAACTTTATATTGTAGTTGTTTGACTGGTGTCATTCACAAATGCCTAACTTTATATTGCAGTTGTTTGACTGGTGTTATTCACAAATGCCTAACTTGATATTGTAGTTGTTTGACTGGTGTTATTCACAAATGCCTAACTTTATATTGCAGTTGTTTGACTGGTGTTATTCACAAATGCGTAACTTTATATTGTAGTTGTTTGACTGGTGTTATTCACAAACGCCTAACTTCATATTGTAGTTGTTTGAGTGGTGTTATTCACAAACACCTAACTTCATATTGTAGTTAATTGACTGGTATTATTCACAAATGACTAACTTTATATTGTAGTTTTTTGACTGGTCTTATTCACAAATGCCTAACATTATATTGCAGTTGTTTGACTGGTGTTATTCACAAATGCCTAACTTTATATTGTAGTTGCTTGACTGGTGTTATTCACAAATGCCTAACTTTATATTGTAGTTGTTTGACTGGTGTTATTCACAAATGCCTAACTTTATATTGCAGTTGTTTGACTGGTGTTATTCACAAATGCGTAACTTTATATTGTAGTTGTTTGACTGGTGTTATTCACAAACGCCTAACTTTATATTGTAGTTGTTTGAGTGGTGTTATTCACAAACACCTAACTTTATATTGTAGTTAATTGACTGGTATTATTCACAAATGACTAACTTTATATTGTAGTTTTTAGACTGGTCTTATTCACAAATGCCTAACATTATTTTGCAGTTGCTTGACTGGTGTTATTCACAAATGCGTAACTTTATATTGTAGTTGTTTGACTGGTGTTATTCACAAATGCCTAACTTTATATTGCAGTTGTTTGACTGGTGTTATTCACAAATGCCTAACTTTATATTGCAGTTGTTTGACTGGTGTTATTCACAAATGCGTAGCTTTATATTGTAGTTGTTTGACTGGTGTTATTCACAAAACGTAACTTTATATTGTAGTTGTTTGACTGGTGTTATTCACAAATGCCTAACTTTATATTGCAGTTGTTTGACTGGTGTTATTCACAAACACCTAACTTTATATTGTAGTTGTTTGACTGGTGTTTTTCACAAACACCTAACTTTATATTGTAGTTGTTTGACTGGTGTTATTCACAAACACCTAACTTTATATTGTAGTTCATTGACTGGTGTTATTCACAAATGACTAACTTTATATTGTAGTTAATTGACTGGTGTTATTCACAAATGCCTAACTTTATATTGCAGTTGTTTGACTGGTATTATACACAAATGCCTAACTTTATATTGTAGTTAATTGACTGTACTTATTTACAAATGCCTAACTTTATATTGCAGTTGCTTGACTGGTGTTATTCACAAAGGCCTAACTTTAGATTGTAGTTGTTTGACTGGTGTTATTCACAAATGCGTAACTTTATATTGTAGTTGTTTGACTGGTGTTATTCACAAATGCCTAACTTTATATTGCAGTTGTTTGACTGGTGTTATTCACAAATGCCTAACTTTATATTGCAGTTGTTTGACTGGTGTTATTCACAAATACCTAACTTTATATTGTAGTTGTTTGACTGGTGTTATTCACAAACACCTAACTTTATATTGTAGTTAATTGACTGGTGTAATTCACAAATGCCTAACTTTATATTGCAGTTGTTTGACCGGTGTTATTCACAAATGACTAACTTTATATTGTAGTTTTTTGACTGGTCTTATTCACAAATGCCTAACATTATATTGCAGTTGTTTGACTGGTGTTTTTTACAAATGCCTAACTTTATATTGTAGTTTTTAGACTGGTCTTATTCACAAATGCGTAACTTTATATTGTAGTTGTTTGACTGGTCTTATTCACAAATGCCTAACATTATTTTGCAGTTGCTTGACTGGTGTTATTCACAAATGCGTAACTTTATATTGTAGTTGTTTGACTGGTGTTATTCACAAATGCCTAACTTTATATTGCAGTTGTTTGACTGGTGTTATTCACAAATGCCTAACTTTATATTGCAGTTGTTTGACTGGTGTTATTCACAAACACCTAACTTTATATTGTAGTTGTTTGACTGGTGTTATTCACAAATGCGTAACTTTATATTGTAGTTGTTTGACTGGTGTTATTCACAAACGCCTAACTTTATATTGTAGTTGCTTGACTGGTGTTATTCACAAATGACTAACTTTATATTGTAGTTTTTTGACTGGTCTTATTCACAAATGCCTAACATTATATTGCAGTTGTTTGACTGGTGTTTTTTACAAATGCCTAACTTTATATTGTAGTTTTTAGACTGGTCTTATTCACAAATGCCTAACATTATTTTGCAGTTGCTTGACTGGTGTTATTCACAAATGCGTAACTTTATATTGTAGTTGTTTGACTGGTGTTATTCACAAATGCCTAACTTTATATTGCAGTTGTTTGACTGGTGTTATTCACAAATGCCTAACTTTATATTGCAGTTGTTTGACTGGTGTTATTCACAAATGCGTAGCTTTATATTGTAGTTGTTTGACTGGTGTTATTCACAAATGCGTAACTTTATATTGTAGTTGTTTGACTGGTGTTATTCACAAATGCCTAACTTTATATTGCAGTTGTTTGACTGGTGTTATTCACAAACACCTTACTTTATATTGTAGTTGTTTGACTGGTGTTTTTCACAAACACCTAACTTTATATTGTAGTTGTTTGACTGGTGTTATTCACAAATGCCTAACTTTATATTGCAGTTGTTTGACTGGTGTTATTCACAAATACCTAACTTTATATTGTAGTTGTTTGACTGGTGTTATTCACAAACACCTAACTTTATATTGTAGTTAATTGACTGGTGTTATTCACAAACACCTAACTTTATATTGTAGTTAATTGACTGGTGTTATTCACAAATACCTAACTTTATATTGTAGTTGTTTGACTGGTGTTATTCACAAACACCTAACATTATTTTGCAGTTGTTTGACTGGTATTATTCACAAATGACTAACTTTATATTGTAGTTTTTTGACTGGTCTTATTCACAAATGCCTAACATTATTTTGCAGTTGCTTGACTGGTGTTATTCACAAATGCGTAACTTTATATTGTAGTTGTTCGACTGGTGTTATTCACAAATGCCTAACTTTATATTGCAGTTGTTTGACTGGTGTTATTCACAAACACCTAACTTTATATTGTAGTTGCTTGACTGGTGTTATTCACAAACACCTAACTTTATATTGTAGTTGTTTGACTGGTGTTATTCACAAACACCTAACTTTATATTGCAGTTGTTTGACTGGTGTTATTCACAAATGCCTAACTTTATATTGTAGTTGCTTGACTGGTGTTATTCACAAATGACTAACTTTATATTGTAGTTTTTTGACTGGTCTTATTCACAAATGCCTAACATTATTTTGCAGTTGCTTGACTGGTGTTTTTTACAAATGCCTAACTTTATATTGTAGTTGTTTGACTGGTGTTATTCACAAATGCCTAACTTTATATTGCAGTTGTTTGACTGGTGTTATTCACAAATGCCTAACTTTATATTGCAGTTGTTTGACTGGTGTTATTCACAAACACCTAACTTTATATTGTAGTTGTTTGACTGGTGTTATTCACAAATGCGTAACTTTATATTGTAGTTGTTTGACTGGTGTTATTCACAAACGCCTAACTTTATATTGTAGTTGCTTGACTGGTGTTATTCACAAATGACTAACTTTATATTGTAGTTTTTTGACTGGTCTTATTCACAAATGCCTAACATTATATTGCAGTTGTTTGACTGGTGTTTTTTACAAATGCCTAACTTTATATTGTAGTTTTTAGACTGGTCTTATTCACAAATGCCTAACATTATTTCGCAGTTGCTTGACTGGTGTTATTCACAAATGCGTAACTTTATATTGTAGTTGTTTGACTGGTGTTATTCACAAATGCCTAACTTTATATTGCAGTTGTTTGACTGGTGTTATTCACAAATGCCTAACTTTATATTGCAGTTGTTTGACTGGTGTTATTCACAAATGCGTAGCTTTATATTGTAGTTGTTTGACTGGTGTTATTCACAAATGCGTAACTTTATATTGTAGTTGTTTGACTGGTGTTATTCACAAATGCCTAACTTTATATTGCAGTTGTTTGACTGGTGTTATTCACAAACACCTAACTTTATATTGTAGTTGTTTGACTGGTGTTTTTCACAAACACCTAACTTTATATTGTAGTTGTTTGACTGGTGTTATTCACAAATGCCTAACTTTATATTGCAGTTGTTTGACTGGTGTTATTCACAAATACCTAACTTTATATTGTAGTTGTTTGACTGGTGTTATTCACAAACACCTAACTTTATATTGTAGTTAATTGACTGGTGTTATTCACAAACACCTAACTTTATATTGTAGTTAATTGACTGGTGTTATTCACAAATACCAAACTTTATATTGTAGTTGTTTGACTGGTGTTATTCACAAACACCTAACATTATTTTGCAGTTGTTTGACTGGTATTATTCACAAATGACTAACTTTATATTGTAGTTTTTTGACTGGTCTTATTCACAAATGCCTAACATTATTTTGCAGTTGCTTGACTGGTGTTATTCACAAATGCGTAACTTTATATTGTAGTTGTTTGACTGGTGTTATTCACAAATGCCTAACTTTATATTGCAGTTGTTTGACTGGTGTTATTCACAAATGCCTAACTTTATATTGCAGTTGTTTGACTGGTGTTATTCACAAACACCTAACTTTATATTGTAGTTGTTTGACTGGTGTTATTCACAAACACCTAACTTTATATTGTAGTTGCTTGACTGGTGTTATTCACAAACACCTAACTTTATATTGTAGTTGTTTGACTGGTGTTATTCACAAACACCTAACTTTATATTGCAGTTGTTTGACTGGTGTTATTCACAAATGCCTAACTTTATATTGTAGTTGCTTGACTGGTGTTATTCACAAATGACTAACTTTATATTGTAGTTTTTTGACTGGTCTTATTCACAAATGCCTAACATTATTTTGCAGTTGCTTGACTGGTGTTTTTTACAAATGCCTAACTTTATATTGTAGTTTTTAGACTGGTCTTATTCACAAATGCCTAACATTATTTTGCAGTTGCTTGACTGGTGTTTTTACAAATGCCTAACTTTATATTGTAGTTTTTAGACTGGTCTTATTCACAAATGCCTAACATTATTTTGCAGTTGCTTGACTGGTGTTTTTTACAAATGCCTAACTTTATATTGTAGTTTGTAGACTGGTCTTATTCACAAATGCCTAACATTATTTTGCAGTTGCTTGACTGGTGTTTTTTACAAATGCCTAACTTTATATTGTAGTTTTTAGACTGGTCTTATTCACAAATGCCTAACATTATTTTGCAGTTGCTTGACTGATGTTTTTTATAAATGCCTAACTTTATATTGTAGTTGTTTGACTGGTGTTATTCACAAATGCCTAACTTTATATTTCATTTGTTTGACTGGTGTTATTCACAAATGCGTAACTTTATATTGTAGTTGTTTGACTGGTGTTTTTCACAAATGCCTAACTTTATATTGTAGTTAATTGACTGGTGTTATTCACAAACACCTAACTTTATATTGCAGTTGTTTGGTGTTATTCACAAATGCCTAACTTTATATTTCATTTGTTTGACTGGTGTTATTCACAAATGCGTAACTTTATATTGCAGTTGTTTGACTGGTGTTATTCACAAATGCCTAACTTTATATTGTAGTTAATTGACTGGTGTTATTCACAAACACCTAACTTTATATTGTAGTTGTTTGACTGGTGTTATTCACAAATGCCTAACTTGATATTGTAGTTGTTTGACTGGTGTTATTCACAAATGCGTAACTTTATATTGTAGTTGTTTGACTGGTGTTATTCACAAACACCTAACTTTATATTGTAGTTTTTTGACTGGTCTTATTCACAAATGCCTAACATTATTTTGCAGTTGTTTGACTGGTATTATACACAAATGCCTAACTTTATATTGTAGTTAATTGACTGGTCTTATTTACAAATGCCTAACTTTATATTGCAGTTGTTTGACTGGTGTTATTCACAAATGCGTAACTTTATATTGCAGTTGCTTGACTGGTGTTATTCACAAATGCCTAACTTTATATTGTAGTTAATTGACTGGTCTTATTCACAAATGCCTAACTTTATATTGCAGTTGCTTGATTGGTGTTATTCACAAATGCCTAACTTTATATTGTAGTTGTTTGACTGGTGTTATTCACAAATGCCTAACATTATTTTGCAGTTGCTTGACTGGTGTTATTCACAAATGCCTAACTTTATATTGTAGTTAATTGACTGGTCTTATTCACAAATGCCTAACATTATTTTGCAGTTGCTTCACTGGTGTTATTTACAAATGCCTAACTTTATATTGTAGTTAATTGACTGGTGTTATTCACAAATGCCTAACTTTATATTGTAGTTGTTTGACTGGTGTTATTCACAAATGCCTAACATTATGTTGCAGTTGTTTGACTGGTGTTATTCACAAATGCGTAACTTTATATTGCAGTTGTTTGACTGGTGTTATTCACAAATGCGTAACTTTATATTGCAGTTGCTTCACTGGTGTTATTCACAAATGCCTAACTTTATATTGCAGTTGTTTGACTGGTGTTATTCACAAATGCATAACTTTATATTGCAGTTGCTTCACTGGTGTTATTCACAAATGCCTAACTGTATATTGCAGTTGTTTGACTGGTGTTATGATAAATGCCGACTTTTTGTAGTTGTTTGACTGGTGTTATTCACAAATGCCTATAATGATATGTTGTAGTTGTTTGACTGGTGTTATAGCAAATACCTTACTTTATCATTTGCAGTTGTTCCTAACTTTATATTGAAATTAATAACACATTTTGCAACATACAAATCATTACACGTCGAAAATATATTTTAAAGCTAACATAACTGATACCTGTAATGTAAACACAACAATATAAAAACAACGAACAATTAAATTTAGAGAGAAAAAAAATAGCGGCAGAAACAGGAGACGAGTAGATAGCTGCGGAAACGTGTTTCAAAAGATGTATAAAGTTGAAAGTCGAAAATTGTAAAGCAATTGAAAAATAATTACGAAAATAACTTAAAACTAGTGAAATTTAGATGTTTAATTGATTTTTGTAAACAATATTACAGAGATCTGAATACATTTTACGCTTTTAATAAAATAATATTTCAATGCAATCCAATTCATTCAACAATACGGTGGGGTGCGTCTTTTGAGACAGTCATGGTCCGTAAGAATCCATCAATGGAGCGTAAGAAAATTAAATAAAGCCGTGTTTCCACATAGAACAAAATCCTGAGAAGACTAGACTACTCCGGATCCAAAGGTGTTTTTTTCAATTTGTTATGACCACCTTGAAAAGGTCTCCTTGTTTGGTGCACCGTGGTTCGGAAGTCACGTAGAAATGTTGGTCCCGTGTATCGGAAGAGCTATCCCCGAGTACGTTAAAAGGTCACAGACTCCTTCGTAAAGAGAAGGGGATCATCCCGGTCTGTGTCTGTACAGCTTATTCTTCGGGCATCCATTTAATTTAGTGCTTGTTCATTGGGTTTGACCTGGCTCTTGCCCTGCTTTAGCCTATTGTTATAAATAAATAAATAAATAAATCTTTAATTGTTCATGCGGTTAGTATTGTGTTACATCTATGTGGTGGTCACCCCGCCCGTGGTTAAGCTGTTCATTACATCCTGAGCACTGTTATAAGTCATCTTGATGTTTTCAGTTTAGACCATGTTTAGCACGTAACCCTTGCCGCATTGTTCGTATGCGCACTGGGTGTAGGGGCTTGCAACCCCTGCACCTGTAATCTTATTGCTACAAGTCTAAAAACCAAGCCTCGAAAGAAAACGGACGGATCAAAACGGAAACGGCATAAGCATGCCCATCGACTACGAGAAAAGGAATTGCATTTGCTCAATAAAGAAACCATCTATTGTCATTATATCCCATTTGCCTTTTACTTTTTTATCTCCCCTTTGTCTATGTCATCCTTTTGTTACAATTATTCACTTCATCAATCAGCTGTAATGTTTGTTATACCTTCCCCTCTTCGTCCACCCGTCACTTTGACCCCACTGTGTTACATTATCGCTTGTCACTTCCTGCCCACTGTTCCCTTGTCTATATATATATATGTTGTGCATGTTGTATTCTGTCATTTTACCTTCGATAAAGATTCTGTTAGAATTGAAACGTCAGGTCCTCTTATATTTATTACATTTACTTACACAGGCTATTTGTTGTGGATAAGCAGTTTGCATTCAGCTTTTACATTATATTTCAAAGATGTGTTAGACAATGCAAATGCAAAGAAATATGTACAGTACTCTCAACTTACTTTTGATCTCATCTGTTCATAAACTACCTGCCTGTACAACCAATTTAGCTCTTAGTAATCAATTTGCCCGTTACTTTAGTGATAAAGTGTCTAACATTCGTTCTGAGCTTGGATGCTCCGTGTAATGATGATGAAACGATGGTGTGTGTTAATTCATGTGATTTGTCGGCTGACCTTTTTAACAACGCTCCCAAGTGCAATATTTCTTGCCATAACAGTAATAACTGTTCTCAGGTTTTAGATCGTTTTTCTGCAGCTACTGAGAAGGAGGTTAGAAGAATCATCTCTAAACTTCCAAACAAAACCAGCCCTCTTAATCCCCGCTTGGTTATTGAAGCAGTGTATCGAGACGTTATTGCCGGTCATCACATCAATTATCAATAACTCCTTTAGGGTTGGATCATTTCCTTTTATTCTCCGTCAAACTGTTGTTTCACCATTGATAAAGAAGCCCACTCTCAACCCGGATCTTCACAAAAACTACCGCCCGGTGTCTAATCTTCCCACTTTAGGTAAAATCATTGAATACCCAGCCGTTTCTAAATTTAAAAACCATCTCCAGGTTAATAACCTCACTGAAACTTACCAGTCTGCCTACAAAACTGCCCACAGCACTGAAACAGCTCTCCTTAGGATTAAAAATGATATCTTAAACGAGCACAACGCAGGTAAAGCAATCATTTTAGTCCTACTGGATCTTTCCTCTGCGTTCGATACAATTGATCATCACTTACTTGTTGAGCGTATGCAAAAGGAATTTGGTGTTATAGGTTCTGCTAAAGAGTGGTTTACTCGTTACCTAAGTGATCGTACAAATAGAGTATCTATTCTTGGCGACCATTCTTATAACCAAACATTACATTATGGTGTGCCACAGGGGTCAATTGCAGGTCCACCGATTTTTACAGCATTTGCGCAACCCGCTGCTGACATTATCAGACGTTTTAACATAAGCTATCACACTTACGCTGATGATACGCAGTTGTATGATAGTTTTAATCCGAAGTCAGAGGAAGATACAGCTGCTGCTAAGCTTAACATGACCGACTGCATAGCTGAGATACGATCATGGATGCGTGCAAACAAATTAAATGATTCTAAAACAGAACTGTTCGTGATTGTTTCACCTAGGCTTGCAAATGCTGTATCTCGATCTTCACCTGAATATCGTTGGCTCTGTGATTGCCCAATCAAAGACTGTTACAAACCTTGGCATCGTTTTTTGACAGTAGCCTTTTCATGAAAGATCATGCTAGCACATTATGTAGAACTATTAGTTTTCATTTGAGAAACTTGTGGAGAATCCGTGGTTATATAGATAAATCTACTTGTCCACATGCAGTGAGATCTTTGATTCATTCCCGGTTGGACCATGGCAACTCATTGCTTGGCGGTTTGTCTGCGTCCGAGACTAAGCGTTTACAAAGACTGCAAAATCGCGCTGCGCGTCTTATTCAACATGTTGGCAGACGAACTAGCGCGAAACCATTGCTCCGGGAATTGCATTGGTTGCCTATCCAGCAGAGGATTGAATTCAAGATCATAACATAACATAACATAACATAACATAACATAACAATGAGCATTTATAGAGCGCTCTTCAACATTATATAATGGTACCACAGCGCTTAACAAAATTAAAACATAAAATTAAAACTAACAGTGTTAAACATCACTCGCACTATGACGGTGAAATAAGTGAGTTTTTAACATCTTCTTAAATTGAGTCAGTGATGAGGCATGCCTGATGTGACGCGGTAAATTATTCCACAAAAATGGGCCGGAGGCATAAAATCCTTTTTTTGGCGATAGTGAGACGAGTTTTAGGTACAGTGAGAATCCGAGTGTCAGAGGCAGAACGAAGACCACTTCTTTTAGGTACATAAGTACTAGTAAGGTCCTTAAGATAACAAGGCGCGCCATCATTGAAACATTTATATACAATAGTCAGGATCTTGAACTCAATGCGCGTTTTAACAGGCAGCCAATGTAACTTGTGGAGAAGAGGAGTTGCATGATTACGTCTTTTAGCATTATAAATGAGTTTGGCTGCTCGATTTTGGAGACGCTGTAGCCGTTTAATATCTTTCGCAGAAGATCCCTGTAAGAGAGAGTTGGAATAGTCGAGCCGCGATGTAACAAGTGCGCGTATGGCGTGATGACATGTTGTTTCATCAATAAACATCCGAATACGAGAAAGATTCCTAAGGTGAAAATTCAAACTGCGACAAATGTTAGTAACATGATGAGACATGTTTAAATGGCAGTCAAATTCAACACCAAGATTGCGTACATGGGGGGACGGTCTGATCTCAACATCACCAACACGAAGTGAGATGTTGCATAGTGACTTTAAGGCTCTTGGGTTGGCTGCAATGAAAAATTCTGTTTTATCACTATTCAAGCAAAGCATATTTTGCGACATCCAAGATTTGATATCCTCAATGCACGCAGATAACATAACAAGAGCATGGTCAGCATCCCCTGACTTATTTGGGTCAAATGAGATGTACAGTTGTGTATCATCAGCGTAAAAATGGAACTTTATGTGTTTGTAACGTTTGATTATATCAGCAATCGGATGTGTGTAGAAAGAGAACATTTGTGGGCCAACACAAGATTCTTGAGGCAAACCGAAGTTGAGAACATGCGAGTCAGAAAACTCATTGGCAATTTTAACCTTGCATGTGCGTCGATAGAGATACGAACGAAACCAGCTCACAACATTTCCTCTAAATCCAAAATCATTTGACAATCTGTTAGTTAGGATATCATGATCAATCGTGTCAAAAGCTGCTGAAAGGTCTAACAATACAAGAAAAATAGCACGCCGGTTGTCAATTTCGCACACAATATCACTTTTTACTTTTAATAATGCTGTCTCCGTGCTGTGCTTGGGCCTATACGCTGACTGCATCTTCTGGCGTAGATCATTCTCACTAACATGAATATTTACACGTGACAAAGCAGCTTTTTCAATAATTTTGCTTAAAAATGCTGTGTTGGATACTGGACGGTAGTTCTTAAGCATGTTCTTGTCTAATAATGGTTTCTTTAAGAGTGGTGTGACAATGGCATCCTTAATTGCCGTAGGAAAAGTGCCTGTGGATAGTGAGGTATTAATAATGGAAACAAATGCCGGAAGAAGAGTTTGAATATTATCTTTAAGGAGCCAGGTAGGGATTGGATCAAGTCCACAAGATTTGTTCGGGGATCTTTTAATGAGCGTCAAGATTTCATCCTCATCGGCTGGAGTAAACTCATTCATTTCCGCAACAAGCGTGTTAATCGTGGGTAATGAAGCAGGTTGGCGGGGTAACTGTGAGTCATTAACACCTTTGATCTTATGCCGTATCTTTACAATTTTCTCACTGAAGAATCTATTGAAGTTATCACTCAGGGTTTTCATAGATTCAGCATAGGGAAGTGATGTTGTATTCCGGTTAAGAAGGGTGTTGATGGTTCTGAAGATTGTTTTTGTGTCAGCTGTAGCAAGCTTATCCGTGTAGTACTTAGCCTTTTCTGATCTGCACATTTTAGAGAAAGAGTGAACGTAATCCAGATAAAATTTATGATCATTCGGATCACCTGATCTCCTCCACTTACGCTCTAGTTTCCGACGCTGTCTGCGGGCTCTATGGATTTCATCAGTGTACCATTTGGGTTGAGAAATGATTCTACGTTTGCGACTCATGGCAGGGCAATGACGATCGAGAATTTCCACAAGTACCTTGTTATAGTGATTGACCATATCATCGAGATTTGCGCTTACAGGAAATTCCTTGAAAGACTTGTCTAGATCTTGTGAAAAAGCAGTATGATCGACTTCATGGTAATTCCTGCAGTTAGTAACAACCGTAGCACTGATAGGCTTAGAAAAGTCGATAACACAGCTGACCATGTAGTGATCCGAGTTAGGTATATCACACACATTTATATTGCGCACAAGAGCGTCTTCTTGGCGAGAAATCAAGAGATCTAAAGTATGACCTTTTCTGTGAGTTGGTCCATGGACATGTTGTTCAAGTCTAGCGGCAGCAAGTGATGTGAGGAAGTGGGAAACGTCATACTTATTGGGATTATCCGTAGAAGGTGGTGGACGATAAATAACCACAAACAGAACTTGCTTTTTGGGGTCCGTGATTGCAGCAAACTCAAAGGTTGATGGATGGACATCAAGACTGGCAAAGGATAAATTCAAAGATGATCTGAACACGATTCCAATGCCTCCATGTGGATCAGCACCACGAGGAACATTCAGAAAGGTGTAGCCCCCTGGAGTACATTCATATATTATAACAGGGTCTTCAGTGTGTAGCCAGGTTTCTGTAACAAACATCAAGTCAACATTTTTATCCATAATGTAATCGCGTAAAACATAAGACTTGTTGCCGATGGAGCGAGCGTTCCATGTGTGAACATTTAATCTATCATTTCTTTCACGGGGCACATGTTTAAGATAACATGAGCTGGGACGTCGATGATGATTGTCATGTAATTGTTTAGGTTTACTCCTGTTTGTCGGTGCAAGTTTTGGAATTTTGTGGATCGCATCATTAGTCTTTTTAAAAACCGGTAAATCCCAACGTTTACGTCGACCACCTCTCTTGCCGCGAGGTTTCCCTCCTATAGGTAGAATTGATATTTAGAGCGTTTATAGTGTTCCAGACTTGTTTAGATAAACACGGTGATCCCAGTTGTGTGTGCTTGAAGGTGTTCAATGACATTAGACATTCAGGACTATAAACTAACTTGGTGTTTTCTACAAAGTTATCATGGTTATTGCAGGGATGAATATTTTGTAGAATTGGACCAGGATTCGGATGTATGTCTCCAGAAATCTGTATGTCTAATTGAAATGTTGCAGATGAATTGCCATAGTATGGGATATGAGTACCAAGATATTTAACTTGTTGAATCTGATGGTGTTGATTTTTACACTGATTCCATATACGGCTCGGCCAGTGCACAGGCTTGTGGCTAATTTTACCAGTAATTGATCCATATAAAAGCAAGAAGATGGTGATGAAGACTTGCTGAGCCTCCATATTGCAGTCAGTTAGGCATTGTTTCAGTCAATAACAAGGTGATTACAAGCTGTTAGTGTTAGCCCAATACATGTATAGTCACAGTCAAGGTTGTCTGAATACAACCACAAGTCTCAAGACTCAAGGTTGTCTGAATACCAGGCATGTGTTGTATGGAGGACCTACACAGTAGTAGGTCAATTGAAGATAGGAAATATTCTAATATATTTTCCTAAAAAGCAGGCAAAAAACTCAAGATAGAGATGCAAAAACTAGTCAAGTAGTATCCTGGTGTTTAGTTGTATCACTGGTGCAAATTTAGATGAGAACCTCCATCAAAAAAACATATATTTTTGATGGAAAAGGTAGAGCTGTATTGAGGTGCTGCCATCAAGTGGGGCGCCCTCAATCATGGTACATGTGTACAATTATTGTATGGATGGTTCGTCACCAATTTATTTACAGGCTTTACTTCACGTTTACAACTCAGGCCGTCAAGGGCTTAGGTCATCTCAGGATCATACAGGGTGTATCAGAAAGAACTGTACCGAGGCAATATGATTTATTACGGTATGAAATCGATTGATATTGTTCAAACTGTTTTCACATTTATCTTGCGCAAACGCCCAGCTTTCATAAGAATTTTAAATTTTGAAAATCGGACATTTCTGATGGAAAATACAGACTTTCTTGTAAAGATGGTAGATTTCAATTTTGATAGAAATGATCAATTTAAAAATCTGTGGAGATACATTCTGATTTTTAATCCGCAAATAAACCAGGATTTGTTCTGCTTGAGTGGTTTTAACTTTCTTTTCTTTGGCGGGAGCTTTGAATATTGCTTATGTGGTGTGGGCTACATTGTTTGAAATGTTGGGTAAGTGGTAGTGAGGATTGATTGAAATTGAAAATACGTTTTTCATCGATTTTCGATTATGTCTTGCCACACGAGAACAAAAGGAGATATCTCAATGAAATTAACATATAACATAGTAAACATGTTCACCTTTATATTGCAGGTAATTAAATTTAAAACAATAATCATTTTGTATTTTTTATGTATTTTAGAAACACGGTACAGTTCTTTCTGATACACCCTGTACACGTCTTGCCATCCCCAAAACTAAAAGATCCTTTGCAGATAAATCATCCATTACAAATCACAGAGTATTTATATATTATATATGCATTTTACACAATACATTGATATACAGTCATCAAAAAAAGTAACTATACAGGTAATAAATGGGCTTCTAACTTTTAAAATATATATCCTACATAAAAATATTAGATTATAAAGTTGTTGAAAATTTGTCTTCTTTAATTAGAGAATAATATATGGTTCGTCGATGTTTTGCTATAGAAGGCTCCCATATAATGCATAGGCTGTACCATATTTTGAGTCGTGAATGGTCGCCGCAGGCGGCCATTCACGACGATAAAAATATGGTACAGCCTATGCATTATATGGGAGCCTTCTATAGCAAAACATCGACGAACCATATATTATTCTCATTCTTATATTTAACAACAATTTTTTCAACAATTTATTCGTCGGGGATCGTTTTAGATTGATTTGAATTAGTACACAGTGACAAACCAACTGATTACTGTGCTATACATCCCCACAGACAAAATCGAACAACCCACAATAAAAAATTGTTTACTTTGGCGCAAGAATCTCAAGAACATGTGATTTGGTGGCCTTAGTGATCAGGTAGCCCTTAGTGATCAGATTTATTCGCGGTATACGATGGAATTTTTACTTGAAATCACTGCAAATAATTATTTAATCGTCATTCTTATATATTGTTTAAAATGGCAACCCATAATATCCATCAATTTCATTGGTTTTGTTGGATACGTGCTAAAGTAGTTCCTATTTCTGGCCTGTGTGCGAACGCAAAAAGACCGGGGGACTTTTGAATGTTTTAATTTAATAAAAACACGTAAAAATGTTTCCTTACTTTTACGGCGATTGACGCCCCAGCTCGTGGCCCTTTTCGGTAAGTTTTGTCATCTTTTCACTCCTCTATATGGCTAAATTCAGCCTCACTGAGCTCTACAACTGGTAAATTCAGGGGCGGGTGGATGGCGATCATCACGCCAGCAGCAAATGCTTGCCGCTAACCTAACGTCGGACCTTCCCATCAAATTTCTGATCACTTCATCTGGTAAATCATCACACTCCGGTTCTGGTTCTGGTTCTCCTTTCACATGCTTTACATCTAGGTCTCCAATTTCAAAAGTTGCTGTGGTTTCTTCCATATTCACTTTATTGCAAGTAATTACGAATGTAGCCTAGGCCTATACGAATATTTATATAGCAGACGAAAATAGGCTTTTAGGCACCCTTTTTATTTGTCCTTCTTTCTTTTACATGTCTTATTACTATTAGCGTTTATTCATTAAATGGACCTCTATCTTTTATTTACATTTAATTACATGAATATAACCTAATGTTGTATTTAGAGAATAAGCTTACTTTCGATTTACAATAATTGACGAAGATGTTTACAATTATTGACGAGGCGATGTTTTTTAAATGTAGTTCCGGCATCATCAAAGGTGTGAATTAAGCCCCGCCCAGATCCATAGATTAGCGGTCTGGTAATCTATAGCGCGTATCCAACAAAACTAACCACAGAACCAATGAAATTGATGGATATTATGGGTTGACATTTTAAACCACGCCCAATATATAAGAATATGAGATATTGCACGCTAGGATCGGTTGATTATTAAGAAAGTGACACTCAAAAATGTAAGGAGAAGTCCGATTTTCATTTTCACATTTTTATTTTCTACACACGGGCCAATCTACGGGTATCTTATTGATTACCGGTAGTGCAATTGGGGGATGCATGCGCAGGTTGGACAGTCGGTCGCATTGTTCCGATGGATCAATACGCCACACACACGCTACCTGTCATTCTCTCCCCTGTGTTGAAATGTAAAATGTGAATTTGAAATTGTGACTTTACCTTACATTTTGGATTGTCGCTTCTTAAATATTCAACCGATCCTAGCGTGCAATATCTCATATTAAAGAAGATAAATTTCTCAACAACTTTATGATTTAATATTTCTAGGTAGGATATATATTTTTAGAGTTGAAAGTACATTTATTACCTGTATAGTTACTTTTTTTGATGACTGTATCCTATAAAACAGTTTTTGAATCTCAAGGCAGGTTTTTTCAGTTGAAAATCACTTTCCTGTCCAAAAGGGACAGAAGTGGGATTCGCATACGTGTTACTGAATTTATCCTGCCGCAAAATTAAATGGGTGAAATTGAATGGTATCAAGTGTATATAATAGAAGACTAACAGGGCTTTCCAATGGACCATTTAAAAAAACAATTAAAAAAACATACACAGTATCTTAAATTATTAGTATCTTAAATTATTTTTGTCCCTCATGAGATACTTTTTGACATGCCCTATATATTCTAGAAAATAGGAATTGGCCTAATCAAGTTAGTGAATGAACAGGGGTACACATAGAACATTGAAAAGTAACCAATCAATGAGTATACCTGTAAGAACTAGACAACAAGCCTGTCGTTTTCACTAGGTGAAAACCGGACTTGTCGGCAACGATAGTCACTAGTATTATTTTGGTGTCACCCTACGTCCAAGCACCAATGCAGAGCAAATATTCATGATAATATTGACATATTATGTGTACTGGTCTCTAGTTATTGTTTACGTTTGTTTGTAGGTAATTCAAAATATTACCTTGCTTATAAGCAGTATAAGCAGGGACTGTCGAATGAAGAAATAATAAACGGCTTCATTCTTATTGTACTATTATCAATTCAGTTCAGTTCAGTTTGTTTCACCACAAATGAGATACGATCGTAACATACAATGAAAATACAATTAGTATATTATGGTCTGATGGGTTGACCAAATAAGAGTAGTGTTTGAAATAGTACTCGTTTTGCGGGTGTATAAACATCATCAGTTGAGCAAGCTTGCATGATACATTCATGAGTGGGCCCTGACACAAATCGCAGCAATCACACTGCACGTTCGTTGTGTGTCTGGCCCGATACGAATGGAGCCTGTGCAATTCCTGCTAAATTACTAGACTCTAGAAATGCAAATAGAACATCATTGTCCGAATTATTTTGCTTTTGGAATCATGTGAACAAAAGATTTACAGTTTTTAAAACGTTTAAAAACGTTCCAGGAGCAATTGCTTTGTTCTTTTTCACATATTTGATGCATCTTATATTCCCAAATATACCGATTATTGTTAATACTATTGTAGTAACAAATCACGTATAAATTGTATTCATTTTGACCTAGGCCTAATACAATTTTTCGAAAGATAAGTAGGATAACCAACTAAATTTCTCAAAATAAAACAACACACACATTCAGTTTGAATGAAAACACTTCAAATCAACGACGGACGTTTTATTTGAATTAAAGACGAAGCTCCACTACAAATGTCATAACTGCTCCTTCAAGCATAGACCTATTCTTCGCATAAGTGGGGCATTGACAGACATCTAAAGTATCAAATTCAAAGTCATTAGCTTGTTTCACCATATTAACACCTTATAATGCGTTTTACTTTTTTTTCGTATCATCATTAAATATCACAACCAATTGAATCGGTGAGTCACATGTGGTTTATATTCTAATCCAAGTCACGGATGGCGGTCTTGATGGTAAACATGAAACAAATTTGGTAATCGCCATGTGCGGTTTGCATTTTTGTTAATTATGATAGGACATACATATAAATTGAAGAGACTTATCAAATTCATGAATTGTTCTTTAAATATTTCAAATTAAGCTCCATTATATGAGATGGTAATTAGTAAATGGGTAGCATTACGTACATGTATACGTGAAACCTAACTTCGCACAAGATTAAGGGTTCCCATCCCAGAGGTGCTCAGGAAACCCGGTTCAGGCACCGGAAATTGAACCGGGATTTATGCCCAAGCCTCTGTCCGCTACGGCTATGTAGTTGCGTTCTTTAAAACGAGAAAATTAGTTTTGTCTTTTCAAATGGTTTTACTTTCAAACATTATACATTCGTTTTATGAATAATTAAAGTGCTTTAAACTTAATTTATATCTGTTTATTTATTATGAATTTAAAACGACGGTTCTAATCATTTGTGATGCGATCTGTAAAAACCCGCCACATGGTGGCATTTTTCATATTAGAGATATTTATATCATAAGAAAGCTAAAACTGTGCTGATTACAGAACTGTTTCGATCATTTTTCTACGATCACTAAAAAAAAATATGAGTGAATGATGATTGTGATGTCATCAAAAGCAACAAAACAAGAAATCATGAAAACAGGCCAAAAAGATACATAACTCAATATAATAACATTATAAGGTTAATAATAAAAGTAACTTAAGTAAGTAAGGTGAAATGTCATGAAAGATGATGACATTAAGTATTGGAAACTAATTTTCTTTAAATTAATCTTTAAAAAAAGTGTTTTTTTATTTTCTTTATTTTACCAATAATTCCTAGTTTACGTTTTGCGACATCCGACGGTTTTTCACAGATCGCATCACATTTATACGTTTAAATGGTTTTACTTTCAAACATTATACATTCGTTTTATGAATATTTAAAGTGCTTTAAACTTAATTTATATATGTTTATTTATTATGAATTTAAAACAACGGTTCTAATCATTTTATACGTTTAACGAGTATATATCAGCATGTCGTATTAGATCAGATTCATACTAGATCGACGAAATCAAGTAATGTCTGTACATCTATACGAGCCTTTTGATAGAAATGTTATTTTAATTCAGCTTCTCCTAAGGAGCTATTAACTGTTTTTGATAAAGTAGTCGTTACGCTCTTCCTCGATTTTAACTTCATAGACGATGCCGCTAACGATTTATTTCGATTAGAAATAATTGAGGAAATACTGTAAAGGTAAGGGTTTAAAGATGAGTTAATAGGCAAAATGAACACAACAATCCACACGTAGGCTCCAATAGGTATGACGACCGCCCCCGTCTGGGATAAGATCCCCATGATAATCACAGGCATCCAGCAAATGAAATCCGTACCCACAATAATCGCCATTTTGAATGCCATTTTTCGTTCTTCCTCCCTACTAGGGGTTCTATTTACACGTTTTGATGAAATACGAATAGATTCGAAAATGACTATATAGCATCCTAGAATAACCAGGAAACAGAGTAGGTTGACTCCAAGAAATAGCGCGATAGAGTAGTACCAAGCCGGTTTAGTGTCCTTGGCAACAGGTGCTGCAAAAGTCCCGTTTACCAATTGATTCAGATCAATACCATCGGTTGTAGAGAAACTTGTTGGTCGAGTAATTAGCGGTAAACCAATGCAAACATCAGATAAATCATATATATCACTGTCAGGTCCGGCGTATATTATAGGTACTAGACTTATCGCAAGCGAAATTACCCAAATAATTATAGCCGCTTTTCGTGATTTTCGTAAGGTAAATAATGCACTACTGAACGGAAAAGTTATAGATATTAGTCGATCTATGCTGATTAATGTGATAAAAAACACCGATGCCTCACTAGAAAGTAACGAAACAAATCCTGCAAATCTACAACAATTACTAGCTCGCCAAATGTCAGATTCAACAAAATATCTATCACCGTAATATATATCAGCTCCTGCTATAATTAACATGTATATTCCCATCATGAAATCTGATACGGCGAGATTAAAAATGAAGAATGAGTGTACAGCTTGAGTCCGACTCGACTTCTTTTCCCTTTGTCTCCAAATTATCACGTATAAATTGCCAAAGAGGGCGCTGAATCCTAAAATCCACATGAAGACCCGGAGCAGAGTATTTTGCATAAGGCTACCGCATGAAAAAAGTGGTGGCTGTGGCTCTAAAGAATTACACTCCAAGCGCTTGTCGAAATGACAACACAGTCGATGATCATCTTGATAGCTGACATATTTAAAAGATAGATAATAATAACATTCATTAAACAAATCCTGTCAACAATAAGATTTTGGTAAGTCCATGTAAAATGATCTTCATACCCATTATATTACTTAAAGATAGCACGGATAAACGGATGTTATTCTAGCAATCCTTCAAATATGTACCTATCGTTACTCACCGCCACCTCCCTACCCAAGTCTGGGTATTGCGGGACTGCGTTGCATGAGTTGTCAGAAAATCCATGCTCATTCTCTTACGCGCTGTTTCCCAATGATAATTATTGGTATTTAAAATGCGATGCGCCGCTAGCGGTTGCTTGGTAAAGGCTAAAACACGCAGTACATCATGGGAAAAAGTCGAAATCCCAAACCCGAGTAATCATGGTAATACAAATGCAACAAAGGACAAATTAATTTTTCGTTGTCAATTATATGGGATATTTCGTGAAGCTGTGTTAAACATTAGTATCCAATGATAGCTAGAACGGTTGTTAAACACATATCTCAGAAGAAAAAAAAAACCCGAATAACCGCTGGCGGCGCATCGTGTTGCGAATCACGAGAATCGACTACCCCGGGTGCGGTTTTTCTACCATTGTGCGCATTGTTTTGTCCGAGATGTGCGAAGATTGTATGGACCGATGTTAATCTTAATGATGTACGTTTAATTTTCTAGATTGTACATTTCGCAATATTGACCAGTTGAAATTGTATCGTGCAAAACGAAACGCTGGCTTACACATCTGTACAGGGTGTACAAGAAAATCGCTTCACTTTTTGGTGAGTGTTGTTCCCTTATAACAAATCACATATCGCTCTGCAAAGTTGATATCCTGTTAGTATTGTTTTGGTTATCACATTATCAAATTACAGTGATATCGGTCATAAAATCGCTTAGATTTTCAGGATATAAGTGGACAGCTGGATAACATAAATTACATCGTTCATCCTGCATACCTGATTTTCTTGTCCGTCACAATTATACTGCTCCCCAGTTCTTCACTGTTTTGGGGTTGTGTTAAGATTTTCTCAATTGTGATAATGAGATAGCCAAGGCATCTTTAACCTGACATTTACTTCTCAGACTGATGAGTTCGATTCCAGTTATGTAAGTAAAGTTATTTGAAAGCTTTTTTGTAATGTTACTTGACAAGATAATCATGTATGCAGGATAAACTTTGTGTTTTCAGGTCGTCTACTTATATCCGGAATATCTCAGCGAATTTATTGTCGATATCGCTGTAATTTGAATATGTGACTGAGAGCCAAGACATAACTCTAAAATTTATCTATTTTCAGAGCGATCATTTTATTTGCCCTAAGGTTACCGAACTGGTCAAAAAAGTCTGGCGTTTTTGTTAATACACCCTGTACATGTACGAGGGGGTATCACAAAGTTCTTGACATCACCCAGAAGTGAAGGAGCTATATCAATGAAATTTCGTCAGTGTAATCACTGGTCCTTAAAAACATTATGGTGCAAAAATGGTCCCATAAGTGTGTTCACTTTTTATACAGGTGGCGCTAGATGCCAAGGCCATGTAAATCAATGACGTCTTCAAACGGTGATGTGTACATGGTAAATTATAATGGTCCAATAACTGATTCTTGTAGGACGCCTTCCAGAAGAATATTAGGCTCAGATACACAGCACCGTTGGGAGACGTCATTGATTTACATGGCCTTGGCATCTAGCGCCACCTGTAAAAAGCAAACATACTTATGAGACCATTTTTGCACCATAATGTGTTTAAGGACCAGTGATTACACAGACAAAAATTCATCAATATAGCTCCTTCACTTCTGGGTGATGTCAAGAACTTTTTGATACCCCTCGTATGTACCATAGTTCACTTTTGAATACTCACAGAGTTTTTAAGTTTTCCAATCCACCCATACCGTTTTCTTCTACGTGTATTCTTCCAATTCCTTTAATATTTCGCACCAAAACCCTTGAATAGTTAAACAATAACAATCAAGACAATAATTCAAAATAAAGTAGTACTTGATGAAATATTTGTATTAATGGATCATAATGCTATACATATCACACTATCACTATGCAGGAGCAAAATATGACTCCGATGAAATCAAAGTAAACATTGACTAACGAATCATGTTCATGTATTATGTTAGTAGTGCCGAATTATTCTCTAATGATGGCGTATCCTTGGTTTAAGATATTCATGAATTTGACTATCTAGTGTTAAGACCTTATTACTGAATAAACCCGTATAATCATTTAAGCCTTTCTTTTTAAGATGCATAAGATCGAGCCAGTACAACGAAAAAGTGGCATTTCCATTCATGTTTATACTTCTGGTGCTGAATCCAACTAATTAATGTACAATGACAAAATGTATCATTTAAAGGTATTCAAACCCCTAGCCAAGACCAACTATAGCAATCCTTAGCCTATAATATCGAACATAGAAGGAACCAAACTTCTAAACCTTTGCGAATGCTATGACTTTAACCAATCAGTTTCTCTGGGGGTAGAGTTTAAACCAAATACATACAATTTGAATATAATTATGTTAATGTTAGTTGGGAATGTAGATTTGTTGTTTTCTATTGGTTGGGGTGTACATTTAATCATTATACAAATGTGATGAGGCTCATACAAAAAGGAAGGAGGCTGGCAGGTGACGTCATTTTAAGTGAGTTGGGCTCTCAGAGCATTTTTTACCTTGAAATGACACAACATTGATCAAGAATTTTAGATTATACAGATGAAAATGACTCTTTAATTTCATATTTCTTCTCTGTCCGTTTTAAAATATATATTGAAAAACACACAGCCGTAAATTCGCCCCCTTTTTTTGTTGATGTCCTGAATCACTAATATGCTCTCATTAATAAATCCAGGATACTCACAGCGTTAGAAGTTTATTGAGATTCTCAAATGCTCCTCTTTCTATTTTCGTGAGAGGAACATTCCATATATATCTGTAAATATATCAAAAGTAATATTAATCAATCTAATTATTTCTGTTAAAATTCATGGCTGCTTTTTTCTTCTTCATAGTTTCATTTTTATGTTGAATTAAGAAGTTTATAAAAGATTCATGATTTGTTTGTAATCATTGGATTTAACGTGATCATGTTATGCATACCAGAAATAATTGTTAATAGAAAAACGTCGTCGCCGAAATTGTAGCAATTTAAGAACATATCATAGGTAAAGACATATTTGTAATGCTCAGTAATGATCAACATTAATTCAAATCATGCCAAATTACTTACAATACTTGAAGAGCAGTGAGTCCATCGAATCGATTAGACGCCAATGTTGTCAATGGATTGTAAGAAAGATCACTGCGTTTGAAAGAGAAAACAATTATCAAGGCCGGTATATAGTTCGTGTTATTTATCCTTTCCACGCTGGTAGTTTAACCATGTACAACACCTTTTTTTTCTTCCGAAACCTTACTGAACCAAGGCATGTTTGTACTTATTGCAATGCATGTCTCACAAGTGTTTCCAAATATGGTGATGTAATTCAATAATTTTGACATTTTTTAACATTTTGTGAAATTTAGGGAATAGTCACGTGGAAGGTATTAAGGTCAGCAAATACATTCATCAAGTATTCGGAGTTCTTCTGAATCAATTCATATCTTCTAGGGTGACGATTCCCTGCCATACCTTCTTGAGTTTTAATGACGATTGACGATTCTCCGCCATACTGTTCTCTAATATTCGATGAGTGACGTAGCCAAATACTTCTTTCAAACAATCAAGAAGGGTTAATAGATAATCGTTATAATATAGAGACATTTACATTGATCCTAGTTAAAAATTAAAAAGAACTATTCATTTTCAACACCAAAAACTCGCCAATTATTGGTCGCTCGTAGTACAGGGAAAATCTAGATGATTTCGTCTGATTTCAATATTGTATTCGTAATACTTACAGCCATTGGACATTAGGTAATCCGTCAAAAGCGAATACTTGGATCGTGGAAATGTTGTTATTCCGAAGTGATCTGTAAAACGTTATTATTCATGTAATCATGATTCAAATATTTATCTTTCCCTCAGAGTAGGCAAGTACTCTGGAACGTTCAATACTTCTCCCCCTCCTAATTGAACTGGCGATCTGCGTATCGGACTCGCGATGCGTTTAACATTGATCTACAGAATCAAATGACCGAGGAGCGCAATATTCCTAGTATTAATTTGTAAAGAAAGTTGCCTCATTAGCTCAATGGTTAAGATAATTGTGGATCTGATACGAAGACTGCCAGTTCGAAACCGGTCAGAAGCACATGGTGTTTTTTTCAACGTGTCTGTGCACCGGTCTACTCTGGGGAAATATATATAGAGAAATGTGTTAATATTTCTCACATCTAATTATATTATAACATTCTATCGCGCGAATGTCATTGCTAAGAGTAACGATGATAGATCCTAACAACCAAGGGTTCGTTCTGTGTGGGAATATACAGATATAAAGAGAAAAGTCCAACTAGTTACAAAATGGGGACCCTGTGGACCCAGGGATTTGAATCAGTAACCGAAATCTAGCGCATGAGGCCATGTGTTTTGATCTCGACACCCTTCCCGTTGCATGTCCAGATTTTTATTACACCATCTGAGATTCAAATTAGCACATCGCAATAACTACTTGTTCTACCCCATAAAAGTATATATTTTCTGAACGGTAATCTCACAAGAAATCCAAATATGCTATTGGAATTTCGATTGGATATTATGGTAATATGTTGTGATGAAGAATGTTAACAAAATATCGATTTAAAAATAAATAAAAATAATCAAATAATATTTGTATACCTATCCAAATCATTATTTTACTGTGCATATTAGTTCTTCATGCAATCACCCATCAGTACACAATGGTTATCAAGGGTAACTTGATTAAATGTCCCATATCGGAAAGTGAATGAGCACAAACGTTTAAATTTCATATTTATTAGAGTTTACAACTATATTTGTTTGGGTATTTATCCTATCCCCTATTTGAGAGCTTTTCAAAACTGTATAATTGTGCTATCATCGGATAAATACTTTTTTGTTATAGCCATGTATGTAAAACCGACAATTTAAGGCAAGTTCACTGTGAAGCGAATAGGGAGAAAGCCAAGGACAAAGCAATCGATTCATGATTAAAATTGTTACATAATAGTTGACACGTTTGTTGAAACAGAAACTTATAGAATATAAAACAATCTATAAAATGAGAGCAAAATCATGTTTGAACTTAACAGAGATGAGGAGTTATTGTAAATTGAACGTAGAATTGGTAACATATTCTATATTCCCCATAGCGATTGTACACAGCGCCACCGCCACCGCCGCCACCCTGACTTTTGAAATATAATCAATCATATCTCAGCGAAACAGTTATAGAAATACCTGATTTATTCACACAATGTAGCCAGATGAATAGGCTTTCAAATGACACCTAAACCATACATCTACCATATTTAGTTGTTGGGTTAAAACAGAGAGATGGATGATTCGTCACAAAAAATACATGGTCCTAATGGTAAACAACCTACCGTGATTGCGCTTCGAAATGAAGTTCACAAATGGAAGACCAGGTCAATCGTGGGGCTCAAACTATTTTGTTTCGTTACATAATAGCCTGACATGATTGTGCAAAAGTGAACGCCAACTTATCATCAATTACAACATTTATTGCAGTTACTCACAATGTCCGGAGTCTACTAAGGCCTTTGAATATGCCTTGCTCTAGTACAGGCACATCACCATCCGATAGGTCCCTATAATTTGATAATAAAAACTATTCACATTGTATTTTGGTCAAAGCATATTATCAAGAAGGAACGACATGTAAACCTGCAATTGATGGGAGTACGACATTCGAGAAGTACGAAAGGACAAGAAATGTATGCTTTATAATACGCAGACTAACTTTGGTATCACGGTTCATGAACGGAACGTCACGCACCGATTCAATTGAATGTAGAATAGATCGAGTGCGATTCCCCCTTGTAGTCCGTTTCGCATGGATATCTTCTATTGCAATGTAGTTGATTCTCCCTCCAACTACAACGGTTTTGGGATGAAATCATTACATTTCAAGATTTTGTGAAAAATTTGATCAAAATCCATATATTCGTTCAAATAAATGGAAAAATCAAATTACGGCCAACCGTGTCTGTGCTCAATTTGTTTTATTTACTACTACCGAAGAGGGGTCAAACGATGTCGAAAATCATGACAAACAGACTTAAGATATTTGTATAATGTACGTACAAGGAGTTTGAAGTCCTAGCTAGCTGATCAAGGGTCTCCAGTGTCCAACCAATGTTACACAGTACCAATAGTTGTTCGTTTTCGTAACTGCACTGGCATCCAGTTGGACAACGCTTTGTATCTGTGGATCGGATGAACAATAATATTGATGGACAATTGGACCTTTAATTTTTAAAAAATCAAAACTTGGTCCAATTAATAAATTATGTTACCATCTGGGCTGTTTTAAAAAAGTTCTTAGTTTTGCATCAAAATTGCATTGAATTACAAAGAATATGAATTGTTATATTCAATGTTAAAATGAAGAGCACAACATAATTCAAATGGTAAAATTAATTATAATCCCATAATACTTCCCATGTTAATTTAACCACTTTTACAACATACCACAACATAGAGGGTATCTCAAAAGAGGGCTCCATGAGTTATAAAATTAATTCTAAATACATCCCATGTCTCTTTGTTTTATAAAACCAAACTGTTGGCGAGCCCTATACATGTAAGTCCTTTATCAAACACACTTTATCCCATTGAATTTCACCACCGAAGAGTGCGAATCCCCATTTGGCCACTTTTAAACAAGAAAATGGTTTTTAACTTTGTTATTCCGATGATGATTTAAGGATATGTCAATGTATAGTTTAAATACCTTCTAAAATTAGGAGTGGGCTGTAATTGGGTAATTTGTTTGGTTTTTCCCAGGTGACGATTTTTAAAAATTCCATTTGACCTATCTCAACATGAAATACCAACATATTTAGTCAGGGGTCCAAGATAAAAGTTTGCAGCACCCTATTGTGTTACCATAATTCTTGTGGAGGAGTGGGTTTGAGTATAACATCTTTCATTTTACTCATTTTGTGGCTTGTTGCTGTGATTTTGGTGTCTAAATAAATGTAAATGAGCTCAAACTAGCTAATTTGGAAAGTTACATAAAATAAAAATATGCGTTTTCTTAAAAAGTTACGTTTTGGGTCAAAATTCATCACAAGGGCGCTTTTCAAGATTTTGTGCAAGTTATCAGTCATTTGCTACTTTAAAGTTTACGGCTACGAAGATCACAATCACATCGTTGACCTACTCTAAGAAATCTAAGCGTTCTATCACAATTAGTTTATGGTATTTCATGTTGAGATAGGTCAAATGGAATATTAAAAAAAGCTTCACCTTGGGAAAATAACAAAACAAAACATTTTTGACCCCGTATAGCCCACTCCTACTAAAATGTAAAATATTGTATGCTATATCATAGATAATATGGATGAAAATATTATTGATTTGATTGATTATGTTCAATTACACACTGAATGACAATTCTAATAAAAGAGCTCGCTTCACGCAAAAAGTGGCCAAAGGTGCATTTGAACATGCTCGAGTAGATTAGCCATAATTTGATAAAGAAAAACAAATTATTATGGCACATTCAAGATTGCTGAACATCATTACTAGTATTTCGCGAACAACTTCTATAAATGTCATGGCGAAATATATCATGTTTCACATGGGGCCCTATTAGTAGACACCCTGTTTTGATAATTTGTTGAGCTACGGATCACTTGACAATAGCCCTAAATGCGTCGGGCGCTTCATGTCACAGATGTGCACATTTTTAACGATCTCGTCCATGCCTGCCTGCACCTGTATTTTTAGCATTTATTTTATTTCTTCATTTCTGTCACTACATCTAGTAGTCGGGTATGTACAAGGGGTTCCCGTGCACCCCAAGCCAAACCAAATCAACTGTTTGGGTGCTTTTTAGGGACCTTAAACACATTTGGGATATTAGCAGTGAAAACCTCCGATGCTCTCCAGATATCAAAGATGGCCGCCAATATGGCCGCGAAAATGGTAAAATTGGAGAAAAAGTAATTATATCAGTTAAACAATATGATGAAAGCATACAAAAAATGACTTGACATATGTTTTTGACCATTGCGAATTCATGTACAGCATTTTTACATCGATAAATGTGTTTAAGGACCCTAAAAGGCACCCAAAATATGTTGTTTTGTTTACTACTGTCTTTTTAATTTTACATTCTTCGTGACTAGTACGGACAGTAATATTCCTCTAAGCACACACAATATAAGAGTGAAATCAGAAAACCCAACCCTAATATTAATGTATAATTTTGTCCGTGAGACGTACATGACATATTTCAATTAAAGACCATCTGAATTCATTAAGCTTATGCGGCCTTCCACAAACATCGATGTTACCGTTTTAACGTGTTCAAGTTATCCAAAATGCAAATGTTACAAAAGAGTACTTACCACATTCAATTTCATCATCTTCCATATGGCAATCTATATAGCCATCACAAACAGTATCCAATGGTATGCAAGATCTGGGAATAGAGCGATTACGTGAAGCGTCGCATAGGTATGAGCCAGGACATGTTATGTTAACTGTGAATCAGGATAGAAAACAAGAAAAGAAGACACCTGTTGTGCACGAATACCGACAAATAATTCGGATATGTTGATTAACTTTGTTTTCTAGTTTTGTCAAAACATGGCACATTGTTTACAGTTTGTATGATTGTTTGCACCATTCCGGAAGAAGCGTTTGCGGTACATGACCAACCTACTTAAACACAGCTTTGAAATCAATAATATTGGGGCCCAGACAACAAAAAAAGCCTTTTAGTATTTACTGTTACCATGACCAAAACATGATTTGTTTGCATTACCCATCTTAATTTCCGTTGTTGAAAGTAAGCCGTCGATTTACTAATTGCTAGCCATTTTATGTAGCGTGTTGCATTATAACTTATTGGAAACAATTTTAAGTTAATATCTAAATTCAAGTACAGAGGGCTCTTTTAAAGCTTAGCCTTTGAAATTATATTGATATCAAAACATTTGTACTTCATCTATCCGAAGTTGGCCATCGAATTGCAATGTTTGTTAACGTACAAACTAAAATATAATGATATGTTTACGCCCATTTATATTTAAGCTGACTAACGTACAAAATCTTCAAGTTATAAAAACTTATAACTGTAACATAATCACAAACTCTTTTTGTTATTTTACAAAATTGGCTCTTACGTGAAGCTTATCAATTCTATTGATCGATTATCAATTTGTTAAAAGCTTCAAAAGTCTGTAGAAATGAATGCACTTCAAATACGTACGGCAATCGAACTCATCTGTGAAGTCCAAGCAATCGTTGAATCCGTCGCATTTTGCTTCACTCTCTGCACAAAAACCTCGACCACAATCAAAGTCATTCTCTTGGCAGATAAGCAGGTCACCTATATGAGTAAATTGTTAAGTTTACGTAATTTTCTTTATTGTGATTTCCATCTTTTAAGACGCAGTAGTACCCAATCATGGAATAACTAAATGAAGATGACAAACAAAATGAAGAATATCTTTTTGCTTCACTGTAAAGATGAAATAAAAAATCTTTAAAAAACAAGGAATATCGCTCTGCACTAGAAGACCGGGACCTCACTGAGTGTTTGATTGCCGTATCTTAACGGGCAAAAGTCGATGAACTGGCGTTCAATGACGGAGGATACATACATAAGAGGTAATAGACTATTATGGAACAATCGCGATTAGGTCATATACTAACCTTCCATGTTCTTCAATGTAATATTGAATCCCTGCCCAGATTCCGATTGATCCGTCGTAAAAACCAACCACATAGTCAATCCGCTTGACATCAAGCTGCGTATTTTCAGCGATCCTGTAAAACTGAATATCATCGACGATAAATCGCTAGCATTGTCTCCGTTGCCAATTGTTAAGAAATCAAAACCTCTCTCCAGGTCGAATTCGATGAATTGGAGTGCGATTTTTGCTTCGCCATTATTACCGTCAGAAACAGCGGTTATAAGCCACTGACACATGATGTTGTTAACGTAATCAAGTGGGAATCCTGGTGACGCCAATGGGTTGGTTTGGTTTACCATGAGGTATGTATTTTGTGCACCACAATCGCCTGTACAATAACAAAAACGACTTTATTAAGTCTTTTTAGCTATAGAATATCCACCATTTTGATAGTTCGATGTATGTGTGTACACGTACGGTATACATTCTAGATTGTATAGATCTGATACAACAATTTATACGAGCAATAACAAATAATGACCAAAAGGTCAAATGGCCGTTTCAAATCGTGCGCAATTATTTTTGATTCACCCTGTATGTCAACAAAAACTTGATTGCTTGTTGATGTTCATATCCACTGTCCCTTTTACTTTAACTTAAAGGCAAATGCCTTCTAAAATGCAAAATATCAAATGATATGCTATTAAGTTAAAATGCGACAAAGTTCACAAATACTATGACATCTTAAAAACCAAAATAAGTGGATAACATTTACCGTTTTTGTGGCTCTATAATTCGGCTTTGCTAAATTACCAACAGACAAGAGACAGCGACAATTCTTCGGCTGAATGCAAATGGGTCGTACATGACATATTGGGTAAAATTGATTTTCTATTAAAATTGAAAATACAAGTATATAAATACACGGTAGAGGTCTTAAATCGGAGTAGTTACATTTGTATGAAAGAAATACGAAATGTTGGTACACAAAGGCTTCTCCTTAAAGATGGTCAAAATGTCACTTCCGACTCTTTTGCATTTAATTCGGCGAATTGTTGTTATTGCCGCATTCTATCCTTCCATTTGTACCTTACGCACTTGACTTCAAAGACTTATTTAAATTAGGATTTACATTTTTCTCCCCTTCGATTCTACTACTTGACTTTCGTGGTGTTCTTTTTTTTATTGTTCCAACCATTTTTACGCAATAAATGCCTAATTAGCTGTTTCCAGGTTGATGCCAAACCATCATACGTTTTATGGAACCCAATGTTGTTCCGTATGAGTGTGGTATTCAATCCGTACGGCTAATATATTTTCTTAGGGCCGGGTCTACTTAAGGAAACTAAACAGTCAGACAGATTTGGTAAACATTTTAGGTGTATTCCGTATCACGACAACATCTTTGCGTCATTCCTATTGCGTTTATAGCTAATAGTCTGACAGTTTGGCATTCGTATGAAACAGGAAGCCATGCCTTACCGCAGTTAATCTCGTCCGATAGGTCATTACAAACCGGTATCCCATTACACTTTTGCTCAACGTGAAGGCACACAATTCCAATACCAGATGCGCACGAAAAATCGGATTCATCACATGTAAAATTTCCTGAAAATAAAAGTTCTGAATGACTATTTGGATTTGTTAGCCCAACTAATAAGAGGAAGTTTGAAAAGTATGATCACGGGAAGCGACGTGCGGATAGCATATACTGCCTTTCATAATCCCTTGGACATAATTCCATCAAATCATGCGTACGTGCGAGTTGCGTACGTATGTGCGTAGGTTCGCGTAGTAATGCGTATGTGCGTATGTGCGTAAATCCGGAAGTGCGTACCAGTCCCTTTAAAAAAATAATCGCGCATTCTAATTGGTCAATCGTGAAATCGTCACACGCCGTGATCGCCGGCGCGTGACCTTGTTCATGTTTATCGCGCCTGTCAAGCATTTTGACGCCGCGCCTCGAAAACAACAACAAAATACGCTCGCGTGAAATAACGCGAATTATGTCCAAGGGATTATGAAAGGGAGTATAGTAATAACTACTATTGAAGGAGATGTAGAAGGAAAGGCTCCTCCAGGACGCAGAAAATAGGTAGCGATGAAGTAGTCAGCATAACCGGCCGAAAAAAAGCGCATGGTCAAAATCGCAAATCTACCGACGGAGGGACGTTTTTACCGACGGGGTTATTTCAGGGGGGCTCCCCTGGACCCCCTGGGTACGCCACTGGTAAATATCAATTTATATCCATAAGTTTAAAATACTTTAAACAGAAACTAAATCTATATTCTGAAGAATGGGACATTCATAACATTTACATTTAATTTACATTATCGACATTGTAAGATAACAATGTTTCAATGAAGTAATCTTTTCTATTTTCTATCTATGACGGCGATTCTGTTTAAAAATATTCATAATTTGCTGGATACCCGGGTTTTTTGGGGTTTTTTTTGTATATAAAGAGCAAATGTGAACAATAGCCCAACAGACATTAACAACGTTAATGAACTGAGTGATTACACATCAAACGGGTAACTCTCAACAGAGAGCTCTGATGGGCCAATCAATTGGTTCAATGCAACTCAGAAAATAATCAAAAATACAAGTAAACACAATTGGGCGAGTAAAAAAGTCAATGAAAGTGGCGTGGGACAGGAATAGGATAAACACCCAAACATAGAGAATAACATCAAAAAATAAGACGAAAATAATATCTGGAGGTCATTGATACATCGAGAGAGCTTATCCAACATACTCTGAAGAGTTGTAGAGAAAGTGTCTGTTAAAACGACATTTAAACGATTGTAGTCCTTCCTCTGGATGTTGCCAACAACATTAACTGGAAGACTGTTTCACAGTGGAACAGCTGTATGGATGAAACTTCTGTCTAAGCAGCAAGTTCTGGCAGGCGGCAGTGAAAGGGCATGATCTGGCATTGCAACACTTGCACGCGTAGCACGACGATGAACATATGGTGTGGGGAGCAGTGCTGCTAAATCTAGTGGGCAGTGGTTGGTATGCATTTTGTACAAGACCGTGGCTGCTGCTAACTGTCGCCGGTGAAGTAGGCTTGTGATGCTGAGATGCGATAGACCAGTAGCATCATGAGCTCCAATGATCTTGAGTGACTTCCTTTGGATGTTGTCAAGCTGGCTTAGGATAATAGGTGAAGCGCTAGACCAGCCTAGTGAAGCATACACTACGGACTTGTGATTTGTACACAGTAGATCTGCCCAATGCCGTCAATTTATTTGCAACCTTGCGAGGGAGCGCCGAGCTTCAGGCCAGCCCTGGTTGAAACAGCCGAGATGTGTTTGGACCAAGTCAGCTTGCTATCAATGGTAACACCCAGGATTTCCAGTTTGTCTGCAGATGGTAGCTTGCAGTCACCAAAGTAGAGTTCAAGTTGGGATGGGGTTCTCTTCCTAGAGATTACCATGGTCTTGCACTTGATAGGCTCAAAGGTCACTTTCCATTTATCAGCCCACGCTTTCATATTGCTTAGATCACTGTTAAGGCTAGCAGCTACTGCATTGGAGCTGGTTGAAGACTTAATGGGTGCGAAAAGTGTTGAATCGTCAGCGTACAGGTAGAGCTCGTTGTCACAGACATCCACAAGGTCATCAATGAAGACAGAAAACAGTAGTGGACCAAGGATAGATCCTTGTGGAACAGAAGCATTTATGGGTGCAGTGTTGGATGCTTGTAGATAGATCTATCGGATAAGTAGTTGTGTATCCAAAAAAGCAGTCTTCTGGTAACACCCTTTGACATCAGTTTCGATCAGAGTCCATTGTGCCATACTTTGTCGAAAGCTCCTTGTATGTCAAGGGCAATGACACAAACCTCGTCACTTTGGTCTAGGGAGTTGTTCCATTTCTGTGACAAAAAGTTGAGGAGATCAGCTGTACTGTGGCCTTCTCTAAACCCAAACTGTCTGCTGGAAATCGTTGAAGTTGTTTCTGCACAACAGCTTCCATGATCTTGCTGATATTGCTTAGCAGTGAGATAGGACGGTACTTTGTCGGGTCAGCCTTGGAACCTCTCTTGTGGATTGGAGTGACAGATGCTGTTTTCCATTGGTTAGGGAACACACCATGAGTGAAGCAGAGATCAAAAAGCCTGCAGAGTGGACTGGCAAGTTCAGCACAGCATTCTTTGAGTACCTTGGTTGGAATCAGGTCTGGTCCAGTAGCTTTATCTGGATTAAGATGTTGTAGTAGTTTTCGAACATCCTTGGGCTTAAAAACTATTTTGTCAAAGGATTTGGTTGTTGAAGGAAGGACATTTGGGGCCTGGTCTTCAGCACCTTGGAGTCTACATTTGTCTGAAAATGTCTGACAAAAAGCTTCTGCCTTGTCCCTTGCTGTGATATGGGTGACATTTTGATGTTCAATCACTGGGATCTCAGAACGAGCTGTTCTTCCGGACAGGGTGTTGATGATTCTCCACCATTTCTTGCTGCTCAGCGATTTATCTGCTAGGTCTTGTCTCAGTTTAGTATTGTAGCTTCTCCTGGCTTGCTTCTCCGCTTGGTTGTAGGAATGTCTAGCTTCAGCGAACTTTGCCTTGCTGGCTTAAGTTTGGTCTTTTTTGGCTTTCTTAAAGAGTCGGCGCTTCTTCGTAGATTCTCTACGGCATTTGTCGTTGAACCAAACCTTGTCTCCAGTCCTCTTGGTATCTGTTTTACTAGGTATAAATAAGTCCATAGCATCGCAGATGATATCAGTGACGTTGGAGCAAGCAGTTTCAGGATCTTTCTTCTGGAATACAATTGACCAGTTTGTAGAAGCAAGGTAACCTCTCATTCCCCAGTAATCAGCCTTGTCATATCTCCAGACTTTCCTCCTGTGTGGTTTGTCCCTGTATATTGGCACATCTAAGAACACTAACACAGGGTTGTGGTCTGAAGTACCTAGTCTAGCAAAAGTGGTTGAAGTTGCTGCCAGGTCAGTCATGACAAGGTCCAAGATTTGATCCAATCGAGTCACTCGAATTTTGAGTGGGTTCTTTAACGATCTGTTGTAATCCCATAGAGTTGGCAAGTTGTAGTGTGCGGCGTCTAGCTGCGTCAGTAGTACGACTTCCTAGCCAGTCTATATGGTGGACGTTGAAGTCACCGACAAGCATGACTGAATTAGCTCCAAGTGTGCTCATCTTTTGAAGAGTGTTGAGTGTTGTGAGTATCTTTTATTTCTATGTATTTTCCCTCTACATGAAGGACGGCAATTATTACAATTGTATAGGCCCTATTTACTATGGGTAATACTTGTGGCAGGAGACTGGGATAGTGATCGCTTAGGTGTTGAATTTCAGATGCTTTACCATGCGAGGTATTATGGCCCATTCAGTAGCGTAGCCAGACGGGGGAAAGCCCCCCCCCCCCCCCCCCCCCCCCCCTTGAAACAAATCGGGAAGGCAAAGGAAGGGAAAGAGAGGGAGAAGAGGAGACAAAAAGGAAAGGAAATGGAAATGGAAAAGGGAAAGGAAACGAACAGAAAGGAAAAAGAATAATCAAAAATGTTACATGAAAAACCTGACTACGCCATCGGGTCGAACTGGTCACCGGGGGAAATACCCTTGCCCCCCCCCCCCCCCTCCCCCTGAGAAGTGACCCTGGCTACGCTACTGCGCCCAATGGATAGGGCACTTGCCCTGTAAGCAAGAGGAACTGGGTTCGATAAATATTGATAATTTAATCTTTTTCTGTTTCTATTGTATAATACTGAAAGAAATAATACAGTTGACTTGATTGTTTTTTAAATTGTAAAAGTTCAAGTTTACATGGCTTATATATAATTGAGATAAACTACACAATTTTCTTACGGCAAGCGCGAAAACCTTGGTATAACGTAAACAGCTTTGAAAAATAAAGGGTATCATAATATGAGGCATCACTTTCTAATGTTTTATCAGTGTGTAACTAAACTGCTCACATAAAGTTAGGAAACTTTTTTTAATCAAGTATATTTTTATTATCTATGTATATGTTATATATCAATGGAAAGCTGAAGTGTTCTTCTTTTTAATTATACCATATTTGCAATGATTACATGTTGCTGCACTTGGCAACATGAATGAGAATGAGGCAAAGTCACAAATCAAATGTGCCAACATTACCGTTATCTGTGCAGAACAGTCAATAGGTAATGATCAATAATCAAACCGGTCATGCTTTAGAACCATGCATGGTTTACACAAAGATTTGCACCAGTGAGCCCAACACACACAAGTTAACCCTCATCTCTTTAGAAAACCATTGTTTCGGTACTTTTGGCACATTTGATTTGTGACTTTGCCTCATTCTCATTAATGTGGCCAAGTCCAGCAACATATCATCATTGCACATTTGGTATCATGTTAAAGAAGAACTCTTCAGCTTTCCATTGATATGCAACATAATACAATAGGGTAATAAATAATTAAAAATATACTTGATTAAAAAAAGTTTCCTAACTTTTTGTGAGCAGTTTATATAATTGGAGAAGACATTTCGGTCCGAAATAATTAGGTCCCGGAAATCCTGGTGATGTGTTTATTTAAACGTAATTTCATTATGGACATATTTTCAAAGATAATAGCATTTAGGATAACACTGCTCTATTGGCCCGACTGACCCATTGTTTTCAAATTTGAGATTATTGCTTGGGTTTTTTTACAAATGTGTTGAAATGCTTTTGAGAATTTGTGAACTATTTCTTTTTGAATTTGTTTTCAACATTTAAAAAAAGAGAGAAGATTTTGTTTAATTCACCAGAAATGTAACGAACATTTTGGGAACAAACACACACAAATAAAAAAAACCCGCCCTACCGACAGACCCTACCTGAGAGGTCCGTTTTCCTGTAGAACGGGGATTTTTAATCGTCGCCATACCATCAATTTGTTGAGCGCTCATTTGCAGCAAGAAACCAGCGCGTGTTACTGAACCATCGGTTTTAAATCGTAACGACAAAGCATTGCGCGGGCTTACGACTAACGTTGGTTGATTTTTGCCGTCCAACGGTCTTACGATCATCGTTGTTAAATTGTCTGTGTCACCGCCGATGCCAACGTACAGAAAATCATATCCTTGCTCGTGCTCCATGCGAATGAAGTTAAGTTTGACACGCATCGTTGACGGCGCTCTAACCTGCCAAATGCAATCTAAATTATTGTCATAGTTGGATGGATATCCCGCGGATGTCACTTTATGTACGTCAAATTCTGATGATTCGTAAATCGATTGGTATCCACAGGGTACTACAAATATGAAAATGGGTTATTTTCTTGTCGACTTACCATCAAATTGTTGAGCGCTCAATTGCAACAAGAATCCAGCACGTGCCACTGAACCATCGGTTTTAAATCGTAACGACAATGCATTGCGCGGGCTTACGACTAACGCTGGTGGATTATCGCCGTCCAACGGTCTCACGATCATCGTGGTTTCATTGTCCGTGTCACCGCCGCTACGAACGTACAGAAAATCGCATCCAAACTCGAGCTCCATGTGAATGAAGGTAATTTTGATACGCATCGTTGGCGGAGCTCTAACCTGCCAAATGCAATCTAAATTGTTGTCATAGTTGGATGGAAATCCTGCGGATTTCACTTCATGTACGTCAAATTCGGATGACAAATAAATCGATTTGTATCCACAGGGTACTACAAGTATAAAAACAAACAAACTATATTATCATCGGTTTTTTTACATATTTGATTTTTTATATTTTCAAGTATAATATAGGTGTAATAATGATTATGATAAACATCTAATACCGGGACTTGGTGTATTATAATCAATACACTCTTCATTGTCGATTGTCATGGCAACTAACTTTACGTATTATTTGTGCATTTAGAGATTGCAATTCGATAGGTCATTAGGGAACGCCTTAAATGCGACAATCTTGTTATAGCATGTAGAGAGTGAATTAAAATGTATTTGCATAAGGGGACGTACTTTTATTCGTGTTGAATAAAACATGCTTTACAGGACCATTCACCATCTCCCCAACCAAACATTAATCTACACTTAACCCATGAACACCATGCTATTATATGTATCAGTCAGATGTTGAAAAGACTTGAATGAAGGGTGTCATGAAACAGTGTGAAGGCTATGACAGTTAAGACTTTGAGAGAAGATGTTTGTGCACACGGCACTTGAAAGCCTGGTTCCAGCTGCTGAAATGTTGACAACAATATCGTCTGGAATGAATATTCTGTCTAAGCAGCGAGTTCTGGCTGTCGGCAGAGAAAGATCATGGACTGGCATTGATACGCTCGAACGGGTAGCACGGCGTTAGACATATGGTGTGGGAAGTGACCCTGCTAGATCTTGTGGGCAGTTGGTAGTATGCATCTTGTACAAAACCGTAGCTGCTGCTACCTGTCGCCTGTGAAGCAGGCTGTCAATTTTGAGCTGTGAACGAGCAGCAGCTTCATTAACTCCAAGGCAAAGTGCGTTCTTTTGGATGTTGTCATGCTGGCTCAGGATGGTGGGTGGAGCATTTGCCCAGCTTAGTGAAGCATACTCCATAATGCTGCGGACTTGCGACTTGTAGACAGTAGATCTACCTTAGCCTCCAGTTTATTTGCAACTTTGCGTAGAGCGCCAATCTTCTGACCAGCTTTAGTTGCAATGCCTGAAATGTGCTTTGACTAGGTGAGCTTGCTGTCAGTGGTGACGCCTAGGATATCCAGTTCTTTTGTAGGTGGTAGTTTGCACTCTCCAAAGTAGATATCAAGTCCAGATGGGAATCTTTTCCTGGAGATTACCATGGTCTTGCATTTGGTAGGCTCAAAGGTCTCTTTCCATTCGTCAGCCCATGCTTTCATGTTGCTTAGATCTCTGTTTAGACTAGCAGCTACTGTGTTGGGATCGGTTGATGACTTAATGGGTGCAAAGAGTGTTGAGTCGTCGGCATATGAAGAGCTATATTCCAAAAGGGATCAACTCCACTTTTTGTCGAAATTGAGTTAGGTGCAGAACATGAAAGAGAGTTACGAATGACATCTTTTACACTTTGTTCTACCTCTTTAGCATGTTCGGGTCCGGTAATTTCCGGAAGTTTGAATATAATTCACTATTTTATAAGCCAAAATGGTAGAAATATGGTTCTTTTATCATGGTAAAACATTGAAAGTAATGTCCTTAATGAAATGCAATGAAGAAAACGTAAAATCTATGGGATAATTGTTTTTTGAAATTGCACACAAACAGAAGTGTTGTTATTTCAAAAAATGTGCCAAATTGTCCAAATGTTCAGTTTTTTCAAGAAAGAACAAAATGTCATAATTTAAAAAGTTAAAGAGGTATTTAGTAAAGGGTTTTTTTGAAAATTGATCGAAACATTTATGTTCCAAAAAGGACCAACTCCACTAGTTTCCTGAAATAAAGAATGACATAGGAAATACAGTGAAAAAAAGAAAGAAATCAAACCTGTTTTTAAGCTTACACGTATAGTATCTTTTATATGGCAGAAAATTAGCATAATAAAAGAAGTGCAACATCCTTAATGTAAAAAGTGTTGCTATTTTACTATTTCACTTATATGGAGTTGATCCCTTTTGGAACATAGCTCTTCATATAGATATAGCTCGTTGTCACAAACATCTACAAGGTCATCAATAAAAAAGAGAACAATAGTGGTCCGATTATAGATCCTTGTGGAACAGAAGCATTTATTGGAGCTGTGTTGGATGCCTGACCTGACATGACGACGTTGATGGATCTATCAGATAAATAGTTGTCTATCCACGAAAGCAGTCTTCACGTAACACCTTTAGCCAACTGTTTCGAGCAGAGTCCGTTATGCCATACCTTGTCGAAAGCTCCTTTAATGTCAAAGGCGATGAGACAAACCTCATCGCTTTGGTCTAGGGAGTGGTTCCACTTCTGTGACAGGATGTTGAGGAGATCAGCTGTGCTGTGGCCTGCTCTAAATCCAAACTGTATGCTGGAGATTAGGTTATCGCTTATAGAGCGCATACACAATTAAGTCCCTATAACACTATACAACAGAACGATGATAATACATAACTAGTACATGTTGTAAAAAAAAAGACAAAACAAAAGGAAATCAAGCATTAACATTAACTAGGTAGTTTTTAGCGATGATTTGAACTGTTCAAGAGTTTTGGCTGATTTAATATGATATGGTAGTTTGTTCCAAAGTTCAGCAGAAGCATCTTGAAAAGAACGATGACCGTATGGTGTAGAAGGTATAGAAACTTGCACAAGAATATGTTGTACAGGGTGAGTCAAAAAAAAGTTTACCCTAATTGAAAAAATAAAAATAAATATTTATGACCACAATATCAAGGCAAACAAAACTTTAAATGATTGCGCCATTTCTTTGCTACCATCTGGAGAAAAAAATCACGTTATTTGATGATACCGTTAAGTAAATATGACTATTTCTGTACAGGAGCCGTGTTTTTTCACCAAAAACACGGTTTTTAATTTCAAGCTTAACGAGCTTTAAAATAATGTTTACTAGGATTATGATGTAAAGCATTACACATCTTGTTTATTAAAAGAATTAAGTAGACAATAGACTTGTTCAAAATTGTCTCCAATAGATTAAAACAATAGACAGCTTTAAGGCCTATTGATGACACAATTACCACACTTTAATCATTTCATAACAAAGGAATTGATCCTTTCGCTGTCGGTATTGTAATTTTTTATTGGTCGTATCTTATGAAATATAATGGTCAATATCTGGAAGCGTGTTCGGACGTTAAATTATAGCAAACTGTTACAATTATCAAGTCGGCATGTCACAAAAGCATGGTTTAGTCTTTCAGTTGTTGGCTGGTCGAGATGTCGACGAATCTTGTAAAGAGCATGAGAGGCCTCACGACAAATGTTATTGACATGAACATCCATCATCATAATATAATTTTGAAGTATAATGCAAGTAAGATTGCGGGCATTAGAAGCTGGTTCAATTAGAGAATCATTGATGTTTATTAATGAAATAACATACTTTTTTCTAAAGCGAGATGTTATATGAAGAACTTCAGTTTTGTCGTCATTCAGTTTAATGTCATTAGCTGTGGACCAGGTTTTGATATCTTTTACACACGCTTCAAGTTTCGATATTGCTTCTATTCTGTTTTTCAAAACAATGTATATATATCTGAGTGTCATCATTGGATTTGTACGCAATAATGTTAAACACAGCTTCACAATGGATCCCGTATGAGTAATAAAATATAAAATTAATCTAATATAATTGTAAATTGGTGTTGGGCGTGCATTCGCATCGTATTACCAATATGTTAATCTTTAAACTGTATTGTTTACACTGGTTTGGGATATTGAATTTTTACCATGACGCACTGCGTATTTTTGTCTCTGCCAAGTAACCGCTGGTAGTGAATCGTATTGCGAGTACCGAAAAGTACGAGGGTCGGTCAAGATGTAATGAAAGTGATCTTGGTATGGGATGCATGAGTGATTCTATGGAGGGAAAGTGTGATAAATACAAAGCAAGAACCTTTGTCTTTCAAACAATACATTTTGGGATTGTTGATACCTTTGGTTATGTAACGCCATTAACATAACCACAATAGGCTTCAACCACTGACTAGAATCTGTAAATATTTGACTGGATATGTAATAGGTTGAAATATTGGTTCATTGACACTTCTGCGTATATCTCGGCAATGCAAGCATAGAAACAGATAACACTTGGTGCAAAGTTAGAACACACATTGGCACTCTTCTGTAGATCTGAATTCCTTAATACAAACAAGAAGGGACCATATCAAATACACTTTTATTAAGCAAAATCCGCAACAATAAACAAAGGAAAACAACAAAAGATAAAGAAAAAATGGAGGGATTATAATTGAGTAAATTGATGTGGGATGTATGCGATATAAGTGGGAATTTTAAAAGGAGTTGATCATGAAATTTCTCAAACCGTTGGAATTATGTATTTTACCGGTGAAATCAAACGCCATGTATGTATATTATGTATACACGACAGAAGTATCTAATCTCTGCTCTCTAAACACAACAGGAAATCTTACCACAAAATCCTTCGTCTATGTAGTCGTTACAATGCACCGTACCATCACAAATCATAGACGCGTTGATACATACACCATTATCGCATGATAATTCAGTTGTGTTGCAATAACCTTTAATAATAATGTTTAAAATAATGGTTCCAAATCAATGTTACGTAACATGTGTATTTGAGGTCCCAGATTATGGACTGTACAAGTATCGTCCGATACTGTGACACCCAGTATTGTTCGATACTGGAACAAAGTCAGTATTCCAGTATCGGACGATACTGGCACATCCAAACGAACCACAAACGGAACGAACCACAAACGGGTGATACTGGAACACAATTATGTACCAGCATCGTTCAATACTGGGACAAATCACTGCTGGTAGCGCGTGTGAACAATGTGGTGTTCCAGTATCGACCAAATACAGGGTGTCCCTAAAAAAAGGAGCACATGTTCGCGTAACTTGTTGACCATGAAGTCCTAATGTTTTGTGTAATATGTTTATACAAACGAAAAGGGAAAACACTCAGCTTTTAGATGCCGTTTTTTTATCTGATTTGGATTTGTCAATCCTGAGATATACCCAGTTTATCAAAGCTACCCACAAACGACGTTGTGCCACTTTTACAGAAAGAATGATTATGAGCGTCAAAACGATACTAACATTGTTCTATCCATGGGCATCAATCGTCTATAAACATTGGGGTGGGCATTCGATCAGAATTGTTTAAAAGAGGCTGAGGAACAAAAATGATGTCCTTGGAATATGGTAAGGGATTTCTACGAGCAGTTATTCTGGGATCCCTCTGAAGTGCACGCCGCACGTTATCAATTTGTTACTGCGTGTCCTGCCACTGTTCATATCTTAGTCTTCCAGAATGTTCTTTATTCATATTGGTGCTTGTATACCATCAACCAAGTATTTCCAATACTCCTTAGGTGTATTCCTAGATGGTACGTGAGTGCTTGGGAAATGAATGGCAAACTCTCGGGAATCTGCTGGACTTCTCGTTTCATGATATTTTTAAAAACCATAAACACCTTCTTCTAATGAAAATTGAGGCAGCACCCAGCCATATGGACGTCTATCTTGTTTTGAAAATGTAGGCCCAATAAACATTTTGTGAAACCTCGTCAAAAGGACTGGTTCGAATCATGTAACAAACATCTTTATATTCAGATCCCGGGATTCAGATCTGCTTGGATTCACAGGCACTCATTCTATTATTTAAACCTATTCAATCTTAATTCAATACAAACATGTTATTTTGCATAACACTGGCGAAGGGGAAAAGTACAAGTGAAGTTGTATTTTAAAGTAAACATTTCAAACTGTAAAGTGGCACAACATCGATCTGGGTAGCTCCAGTTAATTGTCCATATCTCAGGATTGACAAATCCGAATCAGATGAATAAGCAGCATCTGAAATCAAGGTTTTTAGTCTTTCAATATGTGTTTAACATCTTACACCAAATGTTAGAACTTCATGGTCAACAAGTTGGGTAAACACGTGCACTCTTTTTTAGGGACACCCTGTACTGGGACAGTAAACTCGTACCAGTATCGAGCGATACTGCAAATTTTAGGACACAGTATTGGACGATACTGGTGTACCAGTATTTCTGGTACCTAGAAAACACTTTTCCAATATCACTTTACCTATAGTCTATTTCAACTCCTCTGAACAGTGAAGTTCCTTTACATCTTACACCTTCAATGCTTGTCTGTATACTTCAGAACCCTGGAAGGGTTTTGCGCGTCTATTAACATAGTCAATAAATGACGTAGTGATGTCACTGTCTTGGAAAGTGAAATATACTATAGAGGTTTTTTTTGGAATAAACCTACATGGGAATAAAACTACCAGTAGGATCGAATGGTTAAGTTGCAAAGGTGGCCAACATATTAGGAACTCATCATCCAGGCCACACCTGTATCCGCTAAGCTAAGTCATGAGTCGCGCTACTCAAAAATACGTTTTCCTTTGTCATACATTAAAGAGAGATGGGCACACTGCGTGCGAGCTCGCGAGTCTTTACTGTTTTACTTAAAATGTAACAGTGATGTAAATTAATATTTCACCAAATTGCATATAGATTCAGTGGCGTACCTAGCTTTTAAAAACATGGGTGGGGGGAGGGCACGGTATAGTTGTAACCGACAAAAGGCATGGTGTACCGACAAAAAAATCATAAAAGTCACCCCCACCCAAAGTTGGGGGGGGGGGGGGTAGAAATCGCAAATATACCGATAGAAGCTAAAGTTTACCGACGGGAATATTTCTTGGGTGGGGGGGGGGGGGGGGGGGCACCGCCACTGTATAGATTTACGTACACAACCAATGTTAAAAAAGTTCATTCAATATTTCCTCATATTAATATTATGTTATACAATTTAATATAGGTACACAATTTTAAGTATTTCGTCCCATTATGGTTTTCCCATAATAATAGTTCTGTTGATTATACCGGGGAATTAGTCACTCACTGGTAGCGACATAACACGCCAGGAAATACAAGACTGACAAAGCTTTAATGTTCTATAATTATACAAGTATTTTATTGTATTAATAATAATCTCTCACATATCCAGCGTCTTGAATGAAGACCAATTTAAACCTAAAACTACTAGTTTCAATCCGAGTATATAAAATGTAGAAACATCACTCGGTTGTCGTTTTTATCGGACAACACCCTATTTTATCAAATTTAACCCGGCCTAACATTGGCAAACTGGAATTAGCAGTGTTCCACATGCGAAGAGAAGACCAAAACTGACAACGTACACAAGCAATGAGAAGTCAAGTACGCCACACGTACGCAAAGTATTGCCACTTGAAACATTGCTACCTATATTATATATAACTAAGGAGAAAACCGAGACTATATAGTTTAATCAGTTTAAAAAAAACCGAGACTATAGTTTAAAGTTTAATCAGTTCCAAATTGGTGAGAAATATTCGTTTTTATCTCTCTGCGCTCAAAAATAATACAATATTATGCGCGAGTTTATGGCCACACGCAAATGGTTTTTGCTGCACAGTGTGCTTGTTGCCTTCAGCACGCCGCATCCTTCTGTATTCATTCGATGCTGTATGGAGACTTCGCCAATTTGGAACTGATCAAACTAGAGCACGTGTGGTCCAGTGGAATAGTTGCCGGTCAATTCATAAGGTTGTGAGTTCTAGCCCCGCTGGTGCCAATGTGTGTGTGTCCTTGGGCAGGGCATTTAGTCTACATTGCCTACTAGGGGGTTACTATATAGGGGTTATGTTTGTTTGTTCATGTTGGTTTATGTCGCAACTTGGCGCTGATTTAGCTGCTGACTGGACGTTGCATTGTTTAATAATGTATGTGATTTGTAATGTTGTTACAATTCAGCCGGTTGGTTGCGATGACAATAACATTTAGACCTTTAAAAAGAAAATAGTGTAATTTAACCTAACCCTCGTCCTACTGAGACGTTTTTCTAACACTCTTTAACAAGTACAAACAGCCCCCGCATGACGTCACAATGACGTCCATAAACATGGCCGACCTCAAAATGCCGATTTGAAATATAGACCACAACTACAGGGTGTCCCAAAAGTCTATGCACGTTTTTGAAGAGTCATATCTCATAAAATATCAATCATATGGTATAAATGTAACCATATTCTGATAGACGAGACTTAGGAAATTATTTTGATACCAAACACAACCCTATTGGTGAACCCACAACATTATGAAACTGGTTGAAAGTTTTTGGCCATGTGCCAGACCAACCCATACCAAGTATCACACATTGTTGCTAAAATCAGGTGCGCATAAATTAACAGCTTGAAAGCAACGTTGCGCATTAGTCACAGTTCACTGCTTACCTTGCAACATTAATGTTATACCAAACTCGGTCACTCATAACATAAATAGGCGTAGTAGACAACATTGCACAGCAAAAGTCTTCATTCAAGATGGTTAACAGCATAGATAAGCGAATACAAATTGTATGGTTCTACGCTAAATCAAATTCAGTTCAACTTACTCAACAAAAATTCATAAAACATTTCAAAGTGAAACGCGCACCAGGAAGAATATCCATTCTGAAGTTGGTGGATACATTTTTGAACACAGGAACTGTGCATGATGTGTATCGATGTGGTAGAAAGACTGGTAGATCAACAAGTCACATTGATGTCATAAGACATGCAGTAGCCAAAAGTCCACCAAAGAGATCAATTCGCCGACCTTCCGCAGAAAACAAGATTAAAAAATCAACTGTTCACAGAATTTTGCGTAAGGACTTGAAGAAGTTTCCATACAAGATTCAGATCAAACAAAACATTAAAGCAGCGGACAGATATAGTTTGTTATTATGATAGGATCACTGTAATGTAAAATTATAAATATTACAATTGACGGATCACTTTCCATGTAACCAACTCTACCCGTCTTTTTGTTAATCTCAATAGGCAGCGTTCGAAATAGCGGCCATCCGGTCATCCGAAATTACCAAATGTACCGGCGGATGACCAGTTTTTCTTGGCCGATCATCCGGCGGATGACCAAAATGATGGGAGATGAAATTGAAGAAGAGGATCACCAGGATGCATTAGAGGCTATAGACCTGACCGCCCTATTGAGAGACGTACTGAAAGAACAAGTCATGGTCGCGAATGAACCAACCCTAGAAGCTGCAAATGAGGATGACACTGGCACAGCTGACGACACCGACCCTGCAGCTGCAGTTGTGGAACTTGAGGTTGAGTCAGATGAGGATGACCTGGATACAGATCCAATGGAGTTAGGATATAAGAGTGAAGAAGAGTATCATCCGGATCAGGATGCATTAGAAGCTGTAAAATGAGGATGACACTGTCACAACGGACGACACCGACCCTGCAGTTGTGAAAATTGATGCTGAGTCAGATGAGGATGACCTGGATACAGATCCAATGGAGTCGGGAGGTACAAGTGAGGGAGAGGACCATTAGGATGTATTTCAGGGCTTACAGGTGGTCGTCCTATTGATAGAACGTACTGAAAGAACGTGCCGACTAGAACAAATAAGTGACTGAAGAAAAATAGTAGTTAAAAGAGAGGAGATTGTAAAATAAAGAGAAAGTTGCTGTGGAGCATAGAGGTTAATGTGGAGTTAATGTCGTCTTGTGTATAATATATATATATATATATATATATCGATATATATATATATATATATATATATATATATATATATATATATATAGATATATATAGATATATAGATATAGATAGATGTAGATTAATACTGTCCGATATCAAAGTGCTCGATTCATATGAAGAGCATAAATATAATTAATAATGTACAGCAAATTAAAATCCTAACATCGTTGTTGTTACTGGCAGTTTCATGTGACCCTATCGGGGCACAATCTTCAGACAAACTGATGCTGTATGTACAGTACTATAGACATCCCATTGTATCATATATACACTTGACCTAAAAATTGACCCTAATGCACAGATCAGGGAGCATTTGGAGTTAATAATAACTTGGGCCAGACAAGAAAAAAGTTACGTTACATCAAAGGCAATGAGTTTGTATTTGTGCTTGTGTCTACATTTTGATATGAGTTCAGATCGTTTGTTGAGGGTGGAGTCTCTTGGTGCAGTCAGGATATGATATTTCTCCGCAAGGCACAGATTGCAGCGCTTGTTGGCTGGGTTGTAGGGCGCTGCCTTCTGAATGATGGACCATTTGATGTTGTACGGTGTGCCTTTATCCTTTAAGTTCCAAACGTATTTCGACAGTTCGGTTGAAAGGGATAATGATTTATTCTTGAAAGATTGTGTATGGTTTCTTAGTCTTTCTTTAAATAAAGCCTAATTGCCCACTAGACGGTTACTGCCTATCCAAAAACATCGTTTATAAAGCATCTATTACAGCTGATTCCTCCCCTACAAAGCAATACATCGGCCTAGCCAGCACTACATTTAACAAATTTATATATGTATGTGTATATATGAAGACTCGCTTAACATGTGATTTTGGAGCTTGCCACTGAAGAAGAAAAAATGCGGATAACAAAAAATATTGACGGATGACCAAAATCCCGACCTAGGTTATCCGGTGGATGACCAATTTATATTTCTTATTTCGAACGCTGTCAATAGGTATGGATTTATGAACTTTATTCCTCCGAAGTATAAAATTACATTTTTGCAGTAATACACATTTTACTTCTATGGTGGCATTACAAACAGATGTTACTCCAATGTTTGGTATCAACATTATTTCCCACATTTCCTCTTTCTAAATATGTATTCATATTTTCAATACGACTTATATTTTGTGAAATACAAAGCTTCAAAGTCGTGCATAGACTTTTGGGACACCCTGTATAATATTTCGCCAACAACGTTCCAAATATTGGAATTTCACCGGGGTTTGGCTTGTAAGGAAAGGACAAATGTTTCTACCATAAAATAGTAAGATTCAGGACCCAAACGTGGACATAGATATGTCGGCCGTCCAGCTTTAACATAATACTTGGACATCTTGGGGGAAAGACACAGGACTGACTGATGAGGAGATGAAAGCATGCATGAGGGACAGAGAATTACGGTGAGCCATCACGAAGACCGATCGAGATCCACCTAAGTTAGTAGTAGCAGTAGTAGGACCATACTATAATAATATTGTTCAAAACAGCGGTTTTTAAATTTTGCAATTTTCTGTCGAAACGAGCGCAAAGGATGAAGAAGAGATCACCTAAACGCCTAGGTCAATTTCTGTTGCGTGTTAGCGCAGCGGGGACAATTCTTGGGGGAGGGGCTTAGTAGGCCGAGGGTTAAGGAAAGAAGAACATGTCCAACCGTTTAAGAGATGTATTAATGTAGATAACATTAGTATCACTACAGGTCCAAGTCCTTACCGCACCCAATCTCGTCTCCAAAATCTTCGCAATCAACTTTGCCATCACAAACAGAGGAGTTATCGATGCATCCCAGACCAGAAGGACAAGCAAATTCGCTGGAGTTACATGCTGAATGAGGAAAGATTATAGGATGGAAATTACGTAGTTTTTACTGTGTGATTTGTTAGTAGATACAGAAAATTCCAATGTGGTACCAATGTGATAAAAATGTTGCGTTGAAGTCACGTTTTCAAATTTGAATTTGATAAAGTATTGAGGACTCAGAAACGGTACTATTTCGGGTTTTTCAACGACCACGTATCATGACCTCAAGGCTCATTTAACCGTTTCAATAATGCAGAACGATAATTATTTTAATTAAAACATTCGTAAACGGAATATTGTTTATGGAATAAAAATGATGTCTGAATGAAAGAAATTGTACTTGCACTAACACGGTGTCATGTTTACAAGCCCCACCACTAACACCGTGAAGCGGGTGACTCATGCTCAAATGTCACCAGTCTTTTAAGTTAAACCGATTGGCAGTTAATACGGAGATTGAAAAGGAACATTTACCTAATGAATGCGATTCTAGCAATAAAACCATTTCATTGAAAGAATATTGTGACGATCTGACAGTTATCCATATCTCGTTGGACTCTGTGGCAAGGACTGCTGGTACTTTATTGCCACCACGATACCATAATGTGGTTCCTGACTCCATGACGATAGATCCTCGCCCCACGGTCATAAAAGATTCAAATTCAAAATTAAATTTGTCAAAACGTATTCTTATTTGTCTGTCCGGTTGCGTTGAGATGGTCCACGCGCAATCTTGTGATCCTATGAACGTTAGATTATAAGCGTTGTTCTGTAAGAGCACATTCTGAGTGTCACATAATTCTGTAAAAAAAAGGATACAGGCAGAATTTATAAAGGAAAAGTATCCACTTTTTTATGTCAATTGGAGTAACATAGATAGGCATTTAGATGAATGTTTTAGGCATAATTTGATACCAAATTTGCCCCCTAACAACAAAGATAAACCATGATTAGCACCATTTAAAGAAAATTAATCACTTTTCAAAAGTCACATTTTCAATACACATACACGGGAAGAAAAGACCACGCGTTACCTGTTCATAATCAAATAGCCCGCTCGCTCTGGCATAACACAACGCAGTTGCACTGTGTGATCAATATCCATTTCATTCCCGGCCATTCAAAGTGCCACGCACAGCATTTTCTCGCGGCTTGCGTGCGTTGAAAATGTGACTTTTGAAAAGTGGAGTACTCTGTTATTGGAAACTTCATTCGACTTGTAGCCTTGCATCTACTTGCTTCAAGTGTGTAAATCACTACCGTAAGACGCTAATACACCTATCAGTTGTGTAACGCACTATACGATCACAGGGATTGGTGCGTCACTTTCTCATGTACCATGACGCACCCATTTGTCCAAAAAGAGACGGACCTTTTTCATACAATATACACACCCTCAGTCAATTATGTGACGCACCATTGGTTGATTCTGACGGACCATGACTGTCTAAATAAGTGACGCACCCTCGTCGTCATACATACTGTGATTAGATTGTTTTACGCTGCGTGATATAGCGCATTGCTGATCCCCTATCTTATCTGTGACACTACTCTCACAATAAAATGTTCTCGGTCTACTGTAGGTTCCTTGTTTTTCTGTTTGCCCAAGTCTTGCACTAGCAACGGCCTGGTTGGTGCGCGGCTTATATTTAAAATATAATGTTTGATTTTATTTTATTTTATTTTATTAGGTATTCAAAACATCATATGAATACAAACATGTAAAAGATTGCACCAAGCTGATTTAAAAACATATAGACATAATAAAATATGAGCAAAAGTACCAAGGATAGCCCAACAAGCTTTGAGCACAAAGCTTATTTCCATTGGGGTCCTTAACAAGCATAGAAAGGCAGAAAAAACCAGGAAAACAAAACAAAAACAAATGAAAGGCACGAAAGTAGCACAAACGCCAAACGAAAACAAGGACAAAATAAATAAAAACAGGGCACGAGCACAAGGTGAGACTAGCTCAAAAATCAATTGAATCATAACTCGCCAAGTGTCTTTTAACTAATTGTTTGAATAAACTAAAATTATTGGTGTTCTTGATCTCGATCGGCAATGAGTTCAAGTGATGAATAGCAGTATTATAACAAGTAAATATAGCTTGACCCTTTGAAGAAGGAACAACAAAGTTGAATGGGCTACCCCTGGTACTATATTTATGCAAAGATGACACTCTTGTAAAATACAATTTCATATAATCAGGAGACAAATCATGAAAAATCTTAAAAACAAGATTAAGTTTAAGTTGCACAACCCTATCCCGGCTTGACAACATCACTACCATGTCCAACTCTTTTTGACCAATATGGGTACGCGGTCCCACACCCAAAATAAAACGGACAATTTTGTTCGTACAAATTTGTTGGAATTACCCCCTACTTTAAACTACCTTACCCTCATCACACGTGCGTTGCCAGTCACCTATATCACACAAATTCCACCGATCATTTTCGTCTGTAGTATAGCACCAGGCTCCTTCCGACCAGGAATCAGGATTTCTGCAAAAGTTGTGATCACCAAGTCCAGCGTCAGGGTAATTAGATGGGGTACGATCATGTTCATGTGGATATTGAGATGTCCATTGTTGACAAGTTTTACCGGATTGTGTTGTAGAAACTATTCCTCGATAGTCTTCGCCTAGGAATTTCGTGAAACACTCATTGCCTTTAAAAGTGGTAAAGATATCAACAAAGTCAAAAGTAGGTCTTAGGTGCCACTGCCAAATAAAAAATGGTGAGTTCTAAAGTAAAGGTCACATCAACTTTTAGATTTTATGTTACACTAATCATGCTGAGCGTTCAAATACTGATGGAAAAAACCCTGACAACATATTGGAAAGCATGTTATACACTGTGACGCACCCAGGTAAAGTGACGGACATTGACATATCCGGCCTTCGTTGGTTTCAATGAACAAAGGATATAATAAACATGATAAAATCAATCCCATCAGCAACTGATACATGGTGGTCGTTTTGATAAACGGTGTTTCCGCAGTATATTCGTGAATTTAAGGCCCGAGTTTTAAATCTGATTTCAATGTGGATTTTAATTGAATAGACCTAGCAATCGAAATGCGAGATGAGGCGTAACTCAAAATTTGGAGAGCACCAAATCGGGTATGCTACTAGGCTAGTAACTGTCGGGTAATTTACGCTAAATGTTATACCTGACCGGACCCAAGAGTAAGTTGGGGGCATAACGTTTCATGCCACAAGTTAGTCGATACTAGCAGCAGCGTAAATTTGTTGTGAATATTAGAGAGGATAATTAGCTGATGCGGAAGGAGCAATTGTGCTTGCATGTGCAGGGGTGTCTATTTGAAGGGAATGTGACCCCCTCATAAGCTGAAATAGTTTATATTTTTGAAACTCCATTCATGCAATATGGTGAATACTTTAAGTCAAAATTTAGATCAACTTCTTTTGCCCATTCAAACACTAATCGCACCGACTTCGGGTTATTTTGACTAAAATTTACTACTTTTTGTCCAAGGATTTTAAATAATGACTAAATAAATAAATAAATGAACTTATTATTTTTTGTATTAGTTAAAAATTGATAAAGCCAAAGTTTCAACATTATATAAGTGGTAGGGTAGAAGAACAAAAAAAAGTAAGCATATCGTGCCGTGCGTGGGGATAGAACCGGGGTTCTGCGGTTCACAAGCGAAGGACAAGCTATCCACCCACGGAGGTATTCGTGTAAAGAGATGTGTTATAATTGTATATACCATTACACGACTTGTTTCCACCAGGTGCTTGTGTTTTTCATTAAAATTATGCTTTTATATTTGTATGTGCCCCTCGCCAAAAATATGTTTGTAATGTGATGATAGTCATTATTTTTGAAAAAAGCGATAAACAACTTCGACATTTTTTGGCCAAAGAAATGGCGTTTTTTTGTTTGTCCGGAACGCAGGCCGACTCAACGGGATTCTTTATGTACACTCACCTATGACCTAGCTAGTGACGACATAGTTTAAATATTACGGAGGATCATTCACGTCAGAATTTTTCAGTAAACTACATTATAGGTTAACACTTGGCATATGCGCCAATTAATTTTGTAAGGGTACGATGCTGATTATATTTGGATATTTTATATTTACCTCGCTAGTTACTATTTTGTGTTACTTGTCAGTTATGCTCTAAGAATTACATCATTAGTAAGTTACGCTCATAGACTTAAAATTCTGTGGTTACGCTACTGTACAGTTAGAGCATAGTGAGATAGCGTATCTCCCTATATCACTTACTACATTAACACTTTCCACGCGGCTGTTGGTTTTACCAAATACAAAACAGATTTTTCAGAAACCTTTCTCAAATGTCAAAGTCTATCTCAAGGATTACTGAACCAATACGAGGCATACAGTTAAGCCCACAATTATTCATACCCCTTGGAAAATATGAGTTTTTTGCGTTTTTCTCATATCTATACCAGCTGGAATGGTGGAACTTTCGCTTTACACTAAAGACAATTAGTTTGCAAGTACAAATCAATATATTTGGGCTCAACATTTTTTGCATAACAATAGAATTGAACAAGAATTATGTTTTTTTGCCTGTCCAAAATTATTCATACCCCATACCAAGTCTAAGGATTGAGGCCACTTTTTGCGATAATACACATGTTTTTGACATTCCAAACATTCTTTATATTGTGTGATAGGCTTTTATATTGTTATGTAATTATCCCATGATGTGTGCATACAATGTGGATGCATTACAAACGTGTCCTATTGAATGTACAGTGAGGGATATTATAGGACAACACTCTAGCTCTTTGACAGCATGGCGAAGAAGATCAAATAACTTTTTGTGAATGCTCACAAAGAGGGGAAAGGCTACAGAGCTATTTCGAAACAATTCCAAGTGCAAGAATCCACCACACAAAGCATAATTAGGAAGAACAAGACGTTCAACTCACTAAAAAACATTGAAGGATGCAGTCGGAAGCCAGCGGTGTCCCCTTGTTTGGCAAGAAAAGTATTGCGAAAGGCCAACAACAATCCACAGATCACCATCAATGCTCTCCTGAACAACCCTGGCAATTATTGGACCAAAATATCATGGCAGACACTCCAGCATATATGGCACATGAGAGGTCTCCATGGAGGCCGACCAAGAAAGACTCTACTCCTTAAAAGAGACACAGAGAAACTTGTCTTGCATGCAACCCCAACACTGAAGACCAAAAACTTGGATCTTTGTCCAGAAGTGCTCTTGCAAATGCTAGATGAGTTTCTCATTGTCTCTTTTCAGGAGTAGAGTCTTTCTTGGTCGGAGTCCATGGAGAACTCTTGTGCACTATGTCTGCTGGAGTCTCTGCCTTAATATCTTGGTCCAAGACTCACCAAGGTTGTTCAGGAGAGCATTGACGGTGATATGTGGATTGTTGTTGGCCTTTCACCATACTTTTCTTGTCAAACAAGGGGACACTGTTGGCTTCCGACCGTGTTCTTCAGGGTTTTTAACTGATTTGAACTGATTTTAACTGTCTTGTTCTTCCTAATTATGCTTTTTATGGTGGAATTTGGCACTTGAAATTGCTTCGAAATAGCTTTGTAGCCTTTCCCCTCTTTGTGAGCATTCACAATGCACAAAAAAGGTCCTCATGAGTTATTTGATCCCCTTCGCCATGCTGTCAAAGAGCTAGAGTGTTGTCCTATAATATCCCTCACTGTACATTCAATATGACACATTTGTAATGCATCCACATTGTATGGAATAATTGCATAACAATATAAAAGCCTATCACACAATATAAAGAATGTTTGGAATGTCAAAAACATGTGTATTATCATAAAAAGTGGCCTCAATCCTGAGACTTGGTATGGGGTATGAATACTTTTGGACAGGCATAAAAACACAATTCTTGTTCAATTCTATTGTTATGCAAAAAATGTTGAGCCCAAATATATTGATTTGTACTTGCAAACCAATTGTCTTTAGTGTAAAGCAAAAGTTCCACCACTCCAGCTGGTATAGATATGAGAAAAACGCAAAAAACACATATTTTTCAAGGGGTATGAATAATTGTGGGCTTAACTGTATCTGTACTTATTTCAATGCATTCTACATGGTGATTCCAAATATGGTTATGAAATTTAACAAAGTTTTGAAATTTTATAACAATTTTGGGATATTTTGGAATGTCGTCTGCAGACGCCTGCCGCGTGGAAAGTGTTAAGTACTCTACTGACATGTATTTTTGAAAGCCAGTTCTTGTTTAAATAGTTGTAATTTGAAGGGGCAATTTGGCCTATTTTCCGGTTAAAATGGCTGTGTTCATTTCGCTAATTTTTCATGGGGGAATTGCGTGCGTCTGCCTCTCTGTACATGATATAGGTGACAGGGGTGTTTACCTCTCGCTTAAAGTCTCACCCGATGCCTCCCTTTTTTAGCGTAGCCAGGGGGGTGCAAGGGTGGGGGAGGGGTCAGAGTGCCCCTCTTGAAAGTGCAGTTGAGAATCGGGAAGGCAAAGGAAGGGAAAGAAGGAGAAAAGGAGACAAAAAGGGAAGGAAATGGAAAGCCCCCCCAAAAAACACACAAACAAAACCACCCGAACTTACTCTGCCGTGTATTGACACCATCACACTCTCGGAAGAATTCCGTTTTTGAAATGAAGTGCAATACATACATATATAGCTGTCACGTAAAATCATAGTGGAAAGACAACAGATATCGTAAGGGCGCACTAGCAACACTTGCTTTAACAATAACAGCTGCGTCCCTGGATCCGCCGTGTTTCTTGAAATAGCCGTGATTTTATTATTCAAGTAATCGATATTATTATATCAGTCGTATTTAAACACTCGTTAGGCATGTTCAGACGGGCATAAATGATTGGCGTAAATTTAGACCCTACAGCAATTAAAATTCCACAATTAATCCCTCTACTCCGGACAGTTGTCCACACGGTACTAAATACAACGTTACTCTGAAGTTTTCCGACAAAGTTAACACGACCATCGCAGGGGGCTTAGGAGTATGAAATATCGGTAAATATCGGAGTTCTGATTATTTCAAATCCCGTTTTCGGCAGCCCAGTGGCGTAACTAGACTTTTTCATTGTGGGGTGGCAAGAAGGGGCAGTGACTTGAAATGGGGGGGGGGGGGGGGGGGGGGGGCTCCTAAGACAATCCAGTGGCCCCATCCGCGCTTGCGCGGACAGGGAGGTGTCTGAGGGGGATGTGCCCCAGTGGCGTAGCTAGGTTATTCATATTGGGGGGAGGGAGGAATGTAAATGAACCGACAAGGTTTTTTGTGTGAAGAGATGCGCGAAAATTTTCGACTTTACAGCTATTTTTTGCACGATTGAGCTACATTTTGGCTCTAAACAAGCTTGTACCATAGAATATTTCGTTTTGAGATGACATATGCGCGCGTAGCGCGCGAATTTTTTTCAAATGTGTACTTTTGACCATCATAATTCCATGATTCCTTTCGTCAAATGAACCGACAGTGCCAATCTCAACCGACACGACGTCATTATTGGGGGGGATTTGGTGTGTACTATTTTTGTAAATTTCATTTACAGCTTTACTTGATTTCATTGAGGGGGGGGGGGGGGGGGGGGGGGCACGGGTTGTTTTTAGTTTACAATACGATTTATTCCGTTATTTCCAAATTGTCGGTTCCTTTATTCGATTATTTCAGCTAGGTTTATTTATCGCTCGCTTGTAAACATGAATTCAAGATCGAAATCTTTCTTTTTGTTAATAATTTTTCGCCTCTTTTCGGATGGTGGTATACAAGATTTAATGCCTATGCTGATAGCAACAGCGGTATTTTTTCAAGGCAGACGATCTGATAGGGATGAGCAACATCGGATGCGTTTGTGGCATCATTACATCATTGGCGAAGGTTTACGCCAGAGATCGTGTTAAGTGCATCCACACGGGCGTGCTAATCCTAACTGCAGCTCGTGTTAAGCGCGTTACTCCTGAGAATTCTCAGGATTAAATCGGGTCGGAGTAAAGTCGGATTAGTTAACACGGGTGCCGTCCACACGGTCACTACTCGGAAGTTTAACATGGACAATCGTTAATCCGATCTTACTCTAGACGAATTTACGCCTGTCTGCTAATCTTTTGAATAACATTGATTAAAATGGTACCATTATCGCTCTGTATGTGAAAATATTTGTTTCCATTATTTACGATGATTTCTCGTATAGAGCGCATTATAGATCTCTATGTGAAACGCGTAGAATTTGCGATGTTCAAATAGTTTACGATGATTTCTCGTATAGAGCGCATATAGATCTCTATGTAAAACGCGTTGAATTTGCGATGTTCAAATAGCTCATGGAATAGATCTGTATGTGAAACGCGTAGAATTCGCGATGTTCAAATAGCTCATGGAATAGATCTGTATGTGAAACGCGTAGAATTTTCGATGTTCAAATAGCATGATGTGTCGTCCACGTTATATCCTATTCTATATGGAATAGCGCTATATGTGAAACGCTGAAATATAAAAAAAATAGCAAATACACCAAATTCAAGGACTTATATCTCATTAATTAAACAGAATTGAGGTCTGTAACTTGGGATATTGAAAGAGCACGATACAATATTACTATAAACCTATTTTCTCAAAAATTCATAATCTCTCGAATGTGAATGTATGTGATGAGACCGACGAATTGTTACAAAAAAGTTGTCACATTGGTTGAAACAGAATCTTATAGAATATAAAATAATCTATAAAATGAGAGCAAAATCATGTTTGTACCATACAGAGATGAGGAGTTATCGTACATTGAACGTAGAACTGGGAACATTTTCTATATTCCCCATAGAGATTGTACACAGCGCCACCGCCATCGCCGCCATTGCCACCGCCACCACCGCCACCACCATGACCACTCCTGACTTTCACAATATAATCAATCCTATCTCAGCCAAACAGTTGATTTATTCACACAGTGTAGCTAGATAAATAGGCTTTCAAATGACACCTCAACAAATGCTTTACCACATTTAGTTGTTAAGTTAATAGAGAGAGATGGGCGATTCGTCACCAAAAATGCAACGCCACCACCCTTTTCGGGTGGTACCTTCAAAACACATGGCCATAAACAGATTCAAAAAGCCAAACCCAGCGAGAATCAATAGCTGTATTGTACAGGTCGTCAACTGAGACTTGAGAGCCCTTTACTTCAAGATTTTATTGCTCACGCGTGTGATGAGGCACTATCGACCAGTCATGTTCACAAGAGTGTAACTATTAACCTCATTATGTGTGTATATAATAACAGACAACACGTTTTGTGAGAACCGAGCGGTACCGGATGGAACCGGCGGTTACCGGGCGGTCGAGTTTTGACGTATTCCCTTACACAACGTTTTTTTACACATGAGAATAACAGTGTAGCTTTTTCAACAGTCAACAACGTATAACACAACTGTACATACATGTACACACCCAATACCCCGTAAAAATATTGAAAAGACTAGGCTGTATACATGTAATAAATTACTATATAGAGCTCTGATACCACACTGTCAAGCCTGCTGGACTAGCTTAAACTAGTCAAGCAGGTTAGTCAAGCCTGCTGGATAGGTTATGACCAACTTGACTAGCTTAAGGTTAGTACGGCTGAGCCTGACTAGCTTGATTTGTTCTGCTGGACTAGTCTGTGGCTGGATTAGCATATTAGACAAGCTGACTTGACTAGCTTTAGGTTAGTCAAGCTGGCTGGACTAGCTTTAGGTTTGTCAAGGCACTGAGATAAAATATCAATGGCGGCATGCATATAAGTCACATTTTCAATACACTACGCGGAAGAAAACACCAATTGTTAACAGGCACCTACGCCGTATCAGTCCCGTTTTGATCGCTGCGCATTTCCTCTCAATGGGCGGGCTATTTCAAATTAAAAGTGTCATGCATGGGTGAGCAGTGAGGGATATGAATGTAAAGGGGATGTTTATGGAATGGAGAACCGGCTGCACTGTATGATCAATTGCCCGCCGGTCAATCCTGGTTATAACACGAAGTGATTGGCCCATCAGAGCTCTCTGTTGAGAGTTACCCGTTTGATTTGTAATCACTCAGTTCATTAACGTTGTTAATGTCTGTTGGGCTATTGTTCACATTTGCTCTTTATATAGAAAAAAAAAAAGAAAAAAAGTGAACCTCACACACACTCATTTTCCTTCCGCGTAGTGTATTGAAAATGTGACTTTTGTAAAGTGACTAATTTTCTTTAAATGGCGCTAATCATGGTTTATCTTTTTTGCTATGTGTTATGTTTGGTATCAAAATGTGCCTAAAAGATGTATCCACATGTCGATTTCGCCTGTTTGGTAAAAACATAATCGAAAATTACTTTAAATGACATAAACAAAGTGTACGACTTGCTTTTGTTGAGCACTTATTATGGTTTGAGCTTGACTAACCTTACGTTAGTCAGAATGGACACCATCTGGACTATCTTAAAGCTAGTCGAGCGACTAGCCTAAACTAGTCCAGCTTAGGACGGACTAACATCAAGCTGGTCGATCTTAAAGCTAGTCCAGCAGTGCTGGACTAGGCTAAAGCTAGTCAAAATGGACACCATCTGGACTAACTTTAAGTTAGTCAGGCGACCTGTTTAGGTTTTCAGTGCATAAACATGGTGGTTAGTGAGAATGCATCCTACCATGACTATACCCATGCTTTTATACCACTCACACAGCCAATCATTACACTTGTAAGATACTAAGTTTAGGTCGGCTATTTACATTACAGCGGTACACTCTACAAAGACGACATGTTGTGAGATCATAAGTGCTATAGGATAGGGTGAGCTTGAACATAAGCTGTGATAAAATAGCTGCATGAAAGTGTCCTCAAAACAGAAATAGATATCTGCGATGAAAATGGATTACGTACACATGATGCTACTTACCCAAACCATTACGTAATTGTTTTAGATTAAAACTAAATTGGCCGGGTCCAAATAATGGAACATCACAAGGAAAAATCTCCAATGATATCCAGAGAGTGTTGTTAACAGACACAAATCCCGTCCCCGGGAATAAATATCCGGTTGGTTTAGCGATTACAGAATCGTCATCTCTTGGATCTGCGCCTATTCCGATTACCAATCGATCGTATGTTTGTGTCATAGTGAAAAACTGCACTTCGATGTCTATTATATGACCTTCAGCTGCGTGGAATACCCATAAGCAACTTATACCGCAGGGACGTATGGGGGGAAATGACTCCTCGGGTAATAAGTCATCTATGTGGTCCTGTCCTGGAGACGCCAGTGTGAAGCTTTCGTTGGCTGTTAACCATCTGTCTTTTGGTCCACATACTTCCCCTGTTGAGCGATCAATCAATTGGCGATCATTCGAGCAATGATAATAATTCAACCTTCATGTCCAGAGAACAACATTGACTAAACTCTTTTGCAATTTTGATTGAATTATTGTTGTAATGAGTAAATATATAATTTAGATAACAAAAGCTATGACGCTTAACATTGTCAAATTATGCTTAAAACCGCAGTACGTACCACAGAATATCTCATCGTCAAATGTTCCACATTCTGCTGTTCCATTGCACAGAGCTGACGTAGGAATACACTCCCCAGATGAACACTTGAACTCATCAGATGAACACGGCGCTAGATATAACGCACGAACGTATGAAATTGAAATGAATAATGAATAATTGTAATAGACGTCGTCAGCGCATTGGCCACCGAAACATGTCAACAAGAAGTTCGGCCCAAGCGACACAAAATCAAACAATGGCCTACAGCTGTTCGAAAAGCTAGTGAGAACATTCCATAAAATATTCCAAATATCGTTTTATCACTGAATATTGGAGTAGATTCACTACCTCACACTGTGAATCTGGGGGACGATGATGTAGGTAAATAATTATTCCCATGGGAAATAGTACCGATTATATACAAATAAATCAAACAATTATTCTATGAAACGGTAAACACCCAAGAAACATTACAATCACATCACTGGCACCTCGTCAGTCTTACCAAGATGTTAAGTGGTATGACTTTCTTAATCTGAAATATTTCCCACATTTCTCCTTCTTGTTTTCAAGTACGATTTAGAGACATACGCGATTTAGGGGTGTAAGCAGCGGTAGCCACGGCTACCGAAATTCAGTCCCACAATGCAAGCAATGAGCTTAACAATAAATAAGCTTTCGCCCGTAACCATTTTGTAATGCAGAGTGCTATTTGCATTGTGGGATTGAATTTCGGTACCATGCTGTTTTCGGTGCTGAAAACCGCGATACCACGGAAAGTGACATAAACAATTCCAACTTTGCATGTATACACTGCGGTTTTTTGAATTTCTTTTCTCGAACACACTTCTCAACCATCCCTTTAGAGTTTGAATGTGAAGCCAATCAAGTAGAATCCCTTCTCTCTCGATTAGAAAGTATCATTGACATTATAATAAAAATGTCCATCAACCGGATTCATTTATGTATATCGATCAATCTCAAAGAAGATTTCTTGTGTAGTCCAGTATGCTTTAGCACCACTACGTTGTCAACAGGAATTTCCCCCCAAACAAACAGTGCGAAACATGTGTTAATGTATTTTACAGCTGAAGATCGTCTGACTTCCACCTTCATAATACATGGTACAGATAATGTGTTATTCGAGGAAAAATATGGTATTTAAGAAAAACTAGACAGGAATGAATTGAAGGTTTTCTTAAAGACCTTCGTTTAACAAAATTATGTCAATGGGAACCAGTCGGCACGATGAAAGTGATGCATGCTGGACTGCACAGGAGATCTTCTTTGGATCAATCGTGTATTAACTTACTACAATTTCGCTCATCGCTGAAATCTGAACACTCGACATTTCCATCACAAACCATCGTTGCACTGATACATTGTAGACCATATTCACATAAAATCTCATTTCTGCCACAAATTACTAAAATATATAATTGTATGTTGAACACGTTGGGGTGATATTATTTCAAAATTGAGCTTAACGAATATAATTATAGTCAAGAGTGGTGTAGAGGAGTGGTGTAGAACTCCTTAAAAACATATTAAGATTCGTCCTTTTTTAAAATTAATAACTCTTAATGATAATCATAAAATATGTCTAATATGAGGGGCTGCAAGTTATATCGCAATTTACAAATATTGTTTTTGCACAAAGGCCTTCTCCTCGGGTATGCCATCAAGCACTGTTATCTCTGCAGAGACATACAATACATAAAAGCGGTATGTTTTCCTCCTTAAGGAATGAGATTGCCTATTTCACAGATAATTTGGTTCTGTACATGGATGCATTTAGTCAGCCTCTCAGCCACCAATGTGGTATGTATGTATTAGACCCCTAGAAACTCATATATTATATTTGTGCTTTGTTAACATACTTTAAAACCAAAATGGCCGCCAAATTCATGGCTACAAGTGTTCAAAATTCCATAAAATAGCATAATTTCAACCGAAACGTATGATGAAAATATAATTATAACCATGCAATGTATGTGTTAGACCACTAGTAGCTCCTATCCAGTATTTTCGGTTTGTTAACATAGTTTAAATCCAATATGGCTGCCAAGATGGCCCCCAAAATGGGTCCCAAAGTGGCTGCAAAAATTGTCAAATTCCATAAAATGGGATACTATCAACCTAAAATGTATGAAGAAAATATGAATATAACCATAGGATGTATGTATTAGGCCATTAGTTACTAATATCCATTATGTTTGCTTTGTTAACATACTTACATATCTAAAATGGCCCCCAAAATGACTCTACAATTTGTCGGCCTAAATGGCCGCCAAATTCATGGCTAAAAGTGGTCAAAATTCCATAAAATAGCATAATTTCAACCGAAACGTATGATAAAAATATAATTATAACCATGCAATGTATGTGTTAGACCACTAGTAACTCCTATCCAGTATTTTCGGTTTGTTAACATAGTCCAATATGGCTGCCAAAATGGCCCCCAAAATGGGTCCCAAAGTGGCTGCAAAAATTGTCAAATGCCATAAAACGGGATACTATCAACCTTAATGTATGAAGAAAATATAATTATAACCATAGGATGTGTGTATTAGGCCATTAGTGACTAATATCCATTATTTTTGCTTTGTTAACATACTTACAAATCTAAAATGGCCCCCAAAATGATTCTACAATTTGTCGGAATTCCATAAAATGGGATAATATCAACCAAAATGTTTGATGAAAGATTAGTTTTAACATTGGGATGTATGTATTAGACCACTAGCAATATATTAAAGCTAAACAGTATTTAGAAACTACTTGGTAAAGCTATACAGATGGTGTGAAAATTAGATAAAGAGAACAATGGTTACAAGAAGGTGAAATGTGAAAAAAGTACCAAATACTTCTTAAAAATCTTGAACGGAAAAAATATTGTAAATAAATCAATAACTTCTCTTCAAAAAGACGATGGTACTGTCATAACAGATCCAGATCAGTTACTGGAATAACAAGTACTTTATTATAAGAAATTGTATTGTATAGATGAAAAAGTAAACGAAGTTGATTTTAAAGACTTTGTTAAAAACGTATAATGTAATTCTTTAGATGAAAACGATCAAATGGTATGTGAAGGTGTACTTACTTTAGAGGAATGTAAAAAAGCAATTGACTCTATGCAACCTAATAAAAGTCCGGGTTATGATGGACTGACCACAGAATTTTATAAACACTTTTGGAATGAAGTAGGTGTTTTTGTTATGAACTCATTAAATGAAGGTTATAAAAATGGCCAACTAGGTCGAAGTCAAAGGAAAGGTATAATAACATAAATACACAAAGGCAAAAACCAACCACGTGATTCACTGTCAAACTGGAGACCAATTACATTAACGAATGTTGATTATAAAATAGATACGAAGGCTTTGGCAAATAGAATGCAAGCAATCATATCCAAGATTATTGATCCTGAACAGACAGGATATATAAAGAGGGCGCTTTATAGGTGAAAATGCTAGACTAATTGAAGACGTTTTAAGGTATACACAAACAGCAAACATATTCTGGAGTTATTATGATTTTAGATTTTAGTAAAGCATTTGATAGTATTGATAAGAAGTATATGATGGCAACTCTGAAATTATTAAATTTTGGTCATAGCTTCATCAAATGGGTAGAAACTCTGTATAATCATATAAGTACCTGTATAACCCATAATGGACATATTTCTGAATTTCCCCCTATAAACAATGGGGTAAGGCAATGATGTCCTTTATCTGCATTATTTGTTGTATTATGTATAGAGGTGTTAGCATTCAAAGTAAGACAAGACGAAAATATTGAAGCTATTAAACTTCCTTTCATAAATTACCAGAAAAAGGATGCAAAAAGATCACTGTATGTGGATGATGATATAACAATGTTCTTAAGAAATGAAGATCAAACTAACAAGGTCGTAGCAGTCTTAGAAAAGTTCAAGTCTATATCAGGTCTCTCTCTCTCAAAAATAAATAAAACAGAGGCAATATGGATTGTAACAAATAGCTTAAGAAGAGATACGTTTGGTAATTTAAAATGGAATGTATATCCAAATAATAATGTTTAAACCTAGGTATTACATTCAGTAGTATTACAAGGGCTAGCAATATAAATGAAAATTGGGGGAAAAAAGTGAATTCTATCAAATTAATTATAGAAGCATGGAAACAAGTTATTAATGGTTGGCAAAATATTAATAGTTAAATGCTTAATGGCATCCCAATTAACATCATGTAAGTTCAGTCATTGTCTTACCGAAACAGGTAATTACACAATTAAACAGTATATTTCACAAATTTGTATGGAGGAAAGGAGAAAGAGTCAAACGTAAAATTATGATCAAGGTGGATTAAGAATGGTAGATTTGAAGTCATTCTTATACTCACTACAAATGTCATGGGTAAAAAAATGCTAAACAATAACATATCCTAACAACTTTAAGGAAACAATGTATCGATATTTTAAACAAACTGCCGTCGTTTTATAAAATGTTGATACAAATATGGTTCAAATGCAATACGGTTACACAACTAAAGCGTATAGAAAATTATAACAACTAAGTAATTTGGAACAATGAGCACATTATATACAATGGAAAGACGATTCACTTTAAGCTCTGGATAAAATCAAATTTCATTAAGATTAATCAATTATTTGGTAAAGACGGGAAAATGTTAGATGTAGTAAATTTAAGAAATAAAATGCCACACAATAGTAGCCTATTAATGAAATATTTAGCTCTTATCAATGCAATTCCTAAAGATTGGAAATGTGTCAAACATCCTCATACAGAAGATAAGTGTATTTATTTAAGAGGTACTGATCGAGATGTTAACATCGACAAGACAACAGTAAAAACCCTTTAAAAAATAACTGATGAAAAAAGCGTCTGTGATTCCAATATGTCAACATTTCTGGCAGAGAAAATATCCAAACTTCTCTTTTAATTGGAATAAAATATGGAATAATATTCCATCTACAACAAGAGAGGGCAGACTGATATCACTTAATTGGAAATTCACTAATAATATCTACCCCACAAAAATCCTTCTGCATAAAATGAAAATAGAAAATAAAGATGTATGTGATATATGTAATGAAAAGGATTATGTAGAACACTTCTTCTTTTTCTGTAAGAAGATACAACCAATATGGTTAGAAGCAAATGACATTATATCTATAATATTTAAAACTTAAGAAGTAGATTTTTCAGGTGCTTTATTTCTGAACACAAGACAAAACACAACAAATAATATAAAACATAAGAAATAGATCGAAAATAATATAAAACATAAGAACTGGATTATTTTGGGTACATTATTTCCCAAACACAACACAAAGCACAACAAATAATATAAAACAAAAGAAATAGATCTAAAATAATATAAAACATAAGAAGTAGATTTTTCAGGTGCTTTATTTCTGAACACAATACAAAACACAACAAATAATATAAGACATGAGAAATAGATCGAAAACAATATAAAACATAAGAACTGATTATTTCCAAACACAACACAAAACACAACAAATAATATAAAACAAAAGAAATAGGTCGAAAATAATATTTTTTTAAAAAATGGGTTGTTTCGGGTACATTATTTCCGATCACAACATAAGACAAAACAAAAATATAAAACATAAGAAATAGATCGAAAACAATATAAAACATAAGAACTAGTTTTTTTGGGGTAAATAATTTCAAACACAACACAAAACACAACAAATAATATAAACATATGAAATAGGTCGAAAATAATATAAAACATAATATAAAACATGAGAACTGGATTTTTCGGGTACAATATTTCCAATCACAACACAAAACACAACAATTATTATAAAACATAAACATAAGATCTGGATTTTTTCGGGTACATTATTTCCAATCACAACACAAAACACAACAAATAATACAAAACATAAAAAATAGATCGAAAATAATATAAAACATAAGAACTGGATTTGTTGGTGTACATTCCAATCACAACACAAAACACAACACATAATATAGAACATAAGCTGCTTGGCGTGACAGTTTCCAGCGATCTTTCCTGGAACTTCCATGTTAACGACATTGTCAAAACGTGTAATAAACTGTTAGGTTTCATCACAGTTGTCGCAAAAACCCTCATATTCTTCTCAATCTGTATCAGTCTCTCATTTGACCGATTCTTGACTTTTGCTCACTTGTTTGGAATGTGTATAACAATGTAATATTGTCAAACTTGAACAAATCCAGCATCGGGCATCAAGGATGATTCTTTGTCAACGTAGGGGGGGGGGGGGGGGGGGGGGGGGAGCAATCATATGAAAACAGACTCAAAACTTTGGATCTCACAACCTTGAAAACCGGAAGGACTTACCTTTCCGTTTCATTTGCGTGTTCTTGTTTGACTAATGCCAGTGTATTTCTTTTTGCAGGTGGCGGATAAATCCTAGATACAATGAGGTAGTATTCAAACAATATATTACTCCTAAGACCGACGCCTACAAATTTTGCCGCTTGGTTAATTTCCCAATTCTATGGTCTTCTATTCCATCATCAATTAGAGACTCTCTCACCACATCTAGCAAACCAGTTTTTAAAACCAATCTTAAACGTCACTATACGGAAAACGATGTATAGTGTGTTGCCTTTATTGTAATTTTTATTTTTTGTCTATTTATATTTATACCTGTGTATGTTTTATTTTCTGGTGTTTGTAGAGCTCTGCTGAGTTGGGAACACTGCACCTTGTGGTGATAGTACTCTTTTGTGCTTTCAGTGCTCCCTGGCTGCTCAGCAGACCTCCTTTATTGTGTTGTTTTTATTTTTATGTTGTTAGCCAGTTGAATAAAAAAATTAAAAAAAAGAATATATATATATAAAACATAAGAACTGGATATTCTGGGGTACATTATTTTCAAACACAAATCAAAACACATCAAATAATATAAAACAAAAGAAATAGATAGATAGAATGGAACGGAATATTTTGGGGAACATTATTTCCAAACACAACACAAAACACAACAAATAATACAAAACATAAGAAACAGGTCTAGAATAATATAAAACATAAGAAGTGGATTTTGTCAGGTGCTTTATTTCTGAGCACATCACAAAACACAACAAATAATATAAAACATAAGAAATAGATCGAAAATAATATAAAACATAAGAACTGGATTATTTTGGGTACATTATTTCCAAACACAACACAAAACACAACAAATAATATAAAACGTAAGAATAGATCGAAAATAATATAAAACATAAGAACTGGGTTTTTTTGGGTTCATTATTTCCAAACACAACACAAAACACAACAAATAATATAAAACAAAAGAAATAGATCGAAAATAATATAAAACATAAGAACTGGATTTTTTTGGGGGTACATTATTTCCAATCACAACACAAAACACAACAAATAATAGAAACTTAAAAAATAGATCGAAAACAATATAAAACATAAAAACTGATTTATTTTTCCAAACACAACACAAAACTCAACAAATAATATAAAACAAAAAGCAATAGATCTATATAAGTATAAAACATTAGAAGTGGATTTTTTCAGGTGCTTTATTTCCTAACACAACACAAAACACAATAAAAAATATAAAACATAAGAAATAGATCGAAAATAATATAAAACATAAGAACAGGATTTATTTGGGTACATTATTTCCAAACACAACACGAAACACAACAAACAATATAAAACAAAAGAAATAGATCTAAAATAATATAAAACATAAGAAGTGGATTTTTTTTTCAGGTGCTTTATTTATGAACCCAACACAAAACATAAGAACAGGATTTTTGGGGGTAATTATTTCCAAACACAACACAAAACACAACAAACAATAGAAAACATAAGATCGACTTGTCCTCTAACTCACTGATACTCCTCCACCTTTCTTCTGTCGATGGGGGCGACATTATAATAATATATTATATAATCACAGCTGGTCTGTAAATGTTATGATATATCAGGGCTTGATGTAATGTGCAATTGTTGGTCTTGCAATTTTTTTTAATTGATTTGCTTGTATTTTTATTATTTTATGATGTATCATATTGTAAAGCGCCCTGAGGGATTGTGATCCACAGTGCGCTATATAAACACTGTTTTTATTATTATTATTATTATACTCCATTATTAACAAAGTTAATACTGAGTATATTGTTTTTGTTTTTGCGCGGGGCGACTATCATTTTCGAATAGCTCGAAAACTAGTCAACCTATTCCAACCAAAATCGGCACACGTTATTTTTTTCTCGACATGCGCTACGACTCCGCGTTTCGGAAAAAAATACGCACCCAATTTTTTTTTATCATGGAAAAGTCTTATTTTAGCTTATCTCAGCTTTGAGATAATATTCGAATATTATCTCCCCCATTGAAAACAATGGGAAAATACTCCCGATGAGATATCTCAAAAACTAATTGAGCCATTGCACTGAAAATTGACACACAGGCTGATGACTACAACAGCTTTAATTGATGTGCCACTCGGATAATTCTGACAGTTTCCATGGCAACGGGAGCCATTCACTTAAAAAAATACCACATTTCACTGGTTTCCATGGAAACCATGCACAAACAAAATTTGTTGAATTCATAAAAATATGCACATGCATATATAGCATCATGCTGCCAGGTTTCAGAGTCACACATGCAAAAATGAGTGCTTGACAGCTCATTTTGTGGCTCATTTTGTAATTTTTCACTATTGGTCGTCACGGTAACCCGAAAAGCGACGTCACACATTTTAAGCGAACCGACCTGAATCGACAATTTGTCGACTCGACCCCGACGCTGAAAATCTCGTTCCAATCGCTCAATTCGTTCCAAAGATATTGCCCCGACAAGCTTTTGGCCCTGTCTGGGCTGCCTGATAGTCTGCTATAGGCTTACTTGTGACAATTTTTGTGGTACCGTAATGTTCGCGCTTACAGTTCACCATGACATTAGTGCACAAATAATTATGCTCGATCTTATTTTCTTGGAGCGTGCACGTCTACGTGTGGGAACACAGATCACCAAACACACAAATCAATGTAAATTTTGCCCAAAGAGCACAGAATGAAGTGTGCGAAAATTAAAAAACATTGAAAATTATTATACTCCATTATTAACAAAGTTAATACTGAGTATATTGTTTTTGTTTTTGCGCGGGGCGACTATCATTTTCGAATAGCTCGAAAACTAGTCAACCTATTCCAACTAAAATCGGCACACGTTATTTTTTTCTCGACATGCGCTACGACTCCGCGTTTCGGAAAAAAATACGCACCCAATTTTTTTTTATCATGGAAAAGTCTTATTTTAGCTTATCTCAGCTTTGAGATAATATTCGAATATTATCTCCCCCATTGAAAACAATGGGAAAATACTCCCGATGAGATATCTCAAAAACTATTTTGAGCCATTGCACTGAAAATTGACACACAGGCTGATGACTACAACAGCTTTAATTGATGTGCCACTCGGATAATTCTGACAGTTTCCATGGCAACGGGAGCCATTCACTTAAAAAAATACCACATTTCACTGGTTTCCATGGAAACCATGCACAAACAAAATTTGTTGAATTCATAAAAATATGCACATGCATATATAGCATCATGCTGCCAGGTTTCAGAGTCACACATGCAAAAATGAGTGCTTGACAGCTCATTTTGTGGCTCATTTTGTAATTTTTCACTATTGGTCGTCACGGTAACCCGAAAAGCGACGTCACACATTTTAAGCGAACCGACCTGAATCGACAATTTGTCGACTCGACCCCGACGCTGAAAATCTCGTTCCAATCGCTCAATTCGTTCCAAAGATATTGCCCCGACAAGCTTTTGGCCCTGTCTGGGCTGCCTGATAGTCTGCTATAGGCTTACTTGTGACAATTTTTGTGGTACCGTAATGTTCGCGCTTACAGTTCACCATGACATTAGTGCACAAATAATTATGCTCGATCTTATTTTCTTGGAGCGTGCACGTCTACGTGTGGGAACACAGATCACCAAACACACAAATCAATGTAAATTTTGCCCAAAGAGCACAGAATGAAGTGTGCGAAAATTAAAAAACATTGAAAATTATTATACTCCATTATTAACAAAGTTAATACTGAGTATATTGTTTTTGTTTTTGCGCGGGGCGACTATCATTTTCGAATAGCTCGAAAACTAGTCAACCTATTCCAACCAAAATCGGCACACGTTATTTTTTTCTCGACATGCGCTACGACTCCGCGTTTCGGAAAAAAATACGCACCCAATTTTTTTTTATCATGGAAAAGTCTTATTTTAGCTTATCTCAGCTTTGAGATAATATTCGAATATTATCTCCCCCATTGAAAACAATGGGAAAATACTCCCGATGAGATATCTCAAAAACTAATTGAGCCATTGCACTGAAAATTGACACACAGGCTGATGACTACAACAGCTTTAATTGATGTGCCACTCGGATAATTCTGACAGTTTCCATGGCAACGGGAGCCATTCACTTAAAAAAATACCACATTTCACTGGTTTCCATGGAAACCATGCACAAACAAAATTTGTTGAATTCATAAAAATATGCACATGCATATATAGCATCATGCTGCCAGGTTTCAGAGTCACACATGCAAAAATGAGTGCTTGACAGCTCATTTTGTGGCTCATTTTGTAATTTTTCACTATTGGTCGTCACGGTAACCCGAAAAGCGACGTCACACATTTTAAGCGAACCGACCTGAATCGACAATTTGTCGACTCGACCCCGACGCTGAAAAAATCGCTCAATTCGTTCCAAAGATATTGCCCCGACAAGCTTTTGGCCCTGTCTGGGCTGCCTGATAGTCTGCTATAGGCTTACTTGTGACAATTTTTGTGGTACCGTAATGTTCGCGCTTACAGTTCACCATGACATTAGTGCACAAATAATTTTGCTCGATCTTATTTTCTTGGAGCGTGCACGTCTACGTGTGGGAACACAGATCACCAAACACACAAATCAATGTAAATTTTGCCCAAAGAGCACAGAATGAAGTGTGCGAAAATTAAAAAACATTGAAAATTATTATACTCCATTATTAACAAAGTTAATACTGAGTATATTGTTTTTGTTTTTGCGCGGGGCGACTATCATTTTCGAATAGCTCGAAAACTAGTCAACCTATTCCAACTAAAATCGGCACACGTTATTTTTTTCTCGACATGCGCTACGACTCCGCGTTTCGGAAAAAAATACGCACCCAATTTTTTTTTATCATGGAAAAGTCTTATTTTAGCTTATCTCAGCTTTGAGATAATATTCGAATATTATCTCCCCCATTGAAAACAATGGGAAAATACTCCCGATGAGATATCTCAAAAACTATTTTGAGCCATTGCACTGAAAATTGACACACAGGCTGATGACTACAACAGCTTTAATTGATGTGCCACTCGGATAATTCTGACAGTTTCCATGGCAACGGGAGCCATTCACTTAAAAAAATACCACATTTCACTGGTTTCCATGGAAACCATGCACAAACAAAATTTGTTGAATTCATAAAAATATGCACATGCATATATAGCATCATGCTGCCAGGTTTCAGAGTCACACATGCAAAAATGAGTGCTTGACAGCTCATTTTGTGGCTCATTTTGTAATTTTTCACTATTGGTCGTCACGGTAACCCGAAAAGCGACGTCACACATTTTAAGCGAACCGACCTGAATCGACAATTTGTCGACTCGACCCCGACGCTGAAAATCTCGTTCCAATCGCTCAATTCGTTCCAAAGATATTGCCCCGACAAGCTTTTGGCCCTGTCTGGGCTGCCTGATAGTCTGCTATAGGCTTACTTGTGACAATTTTTGTGGTACCGTAATGTTCGCGCTTACAGTTCACCATGACATTAGTGCACAAATAATTATGCTCGATCTTATTTTCTTGGAGCGTGCACGTCTACGTGTGGGAACACAGATCACCAAACACACAAATCAATGTAAATTTTGCCCAAAGAGCACAGAATGAAGTGTGCGAAAATTAAAAAACATTGAAAATTATTATACTCCATTATTAACAAAGTTAATACTGAGTATATTGTTTTTGTTTTTGCGCGGGGCGACTATCATTTTCGAATAGCTCGAAAACTAGTCAACCTATTCCAACCAAAATCGGCACACGTTATTTTTTTCTCGACATGCGCTACGACTCCGCGTTTCGGAAAAAAATACGCACCCAATTTTTTTTTATCATGGAAAAGTCTTATTTTAGCTTATCTCAGCTTTGAGATAATATTCGAATATTATCTCCCCCATTGAAAACAATGGGAAAATACTCCCGATGAGATATCTCAAAAACTAATTGAGCCATTGCACTGAAAATTGACACACAGGCTGATGACTACAACAGCTTTAATTGATGTGCCACTCGGATAATTCTGACAGTTTCCATGGCAACGGGAGCCATTCACTTAAAAAAATACCACATTTCACTGGTTTCCATGGAAACCATGCACAAACAAAATTTGTTGAATTCATAAAAATATGCACATGCATATATAGCATCATGCTGCCAGGTTTCAGAGTCACACATGCAAAAATGAGTGCTTGACAGCTCATTTTGTGGCTCATTTTGTAATTTTTCACTATTGGTCGTCACGGTAACCCGAAAAGCGACGTCACACATTTTAAGCGAACCGACCTGAATCGACAATTTGTCGACTCGACCCCGACGCTGAAAATCTCGTTCCAATCGCTCAATTCGTTCCAAAGATATTGCCCCGACAAGCTTTTGGCCCTGTCTGGGCTGCCTGATAGTCTGCTATAGGCTTACTTGTGACAATTTTTGTGGTACCGTAATGTTCGCGCTTACAGTTCACCATGACATTAGTGCACAAATAATTATGCTCGATCTTATTTTCTTGGAGCGTGCACGTCTACGTGTGGGAACACAGATCACCAAACACACAAATCAATGTAAATTTTGCCCAAAGAGCACAGAATGAAGTGTGCGAAAATTAAAAAACATTGAAAATTATTATACTCCATTATTAACAAAGTTAATACTGAGTATATTGTTTTTGTTTTTGCGCGGGGCGACTATCATTTTCGAATAGCTCGAAAACTAGTCAACCTATTCCAACCAAAATCGGCACACGTTATTTTTTTCTCGACATGCGCTACGACTCCGCGTTTCGGAAAAAAATACGCACCCAATTTTTTTTTATCATGGAAAAGTCTTATTTTAGCTTATCTCAGCTTTGAGATAATATTCGAATATTATCTCCCCCATTGAAAACAATGGGAAAATACTCCCGATGAGATATCTCAAAAACTAATTGAGCCATTGCACTGAAAATTGACACACAGGCTGATGACTACAACAGCTTTAATTGATGTGCCACTCGGATAATTCTGACAGTTTCCATGGCAACGGGAGCCATTCACTTAAAAAAATACCACATTTCACTGGTTTCCATGGAAACCATGCACAAACAAAATTTGTTGAATTCATAAAAATATGCACATGCATATATAGCATCATGCTGCCAGGTTTCAGAGTCACACATGCAAAAATGAGTGCTTGACAGCTCATTTTGTGGCTCATTTTGTAATTTTTCACTATTGGTCGTCACGGTAACCCGAAAAGCGACGTCACACATTTTAAGCGAACCGACCTGAATCGACAATTTGTCGACTCGACCCCGACGCTGAAAATCTCGTTCCAATCGCTCAATTCGTTCCAAAGATATTGCCCCGACAAGCTTTTGGCCCTGTCTGGGCTGCCTGATAGTCTGCTATAGGCTTACTTGTGACAATTTTTGTGGTACCGTAATGTTCGCGCTTACAGTTCACCATGACATTAGTGCACAAATAATTATGCTCGATCTTATTTTCTTGGAGCGTGCACGTCTACGTGTGGGAACACAGATCACCAAACACACAAATCAATGTAAATTTTGCCCAAAGAGCACAGAATGAAGTGTGCGAAAATTAAAAAACATTGAAAATTATTATACTCCATTATTAACAAAGTTAATACTGAGTATATTGTTTTTGTTTTTGCGCGGGGCGACTATCATTTTCGAATAGCTCGAAAACTAGTCAACCTATTCCAACCAAAATCGGCACACGTTATTTTTTTCTCGACATGCGCTACGACTCCGCGTTTCGGAAAAAAATACGCACCCAATTTTTTTTTATCATGGAAAAGTCTTATTTTAGCTTATCTCAGCTTTGAGATAATATTCGAATATTATCTCCCCCATTGAAAACAATGGGAAAATACTCCCGATGAGATATCTCAAAAACTAATTGAGCCATTGCACTGAAAATTGACACACAGGCTGATGACTACAACAGCTTTAATTGATGTGCCACTCGGATAATTCTGACAGTTTCCATGGCAACGGGAGCCATTCACTTAAAAAAATACCACATTTCACTGGTTTCCATGGAAACCATGCACAAACAAAATTTGTTGAATTCATAAAAATATGCACATGCATATATAGCATCATGCTGCCAGGTTTCAGAGTCACACATGCAAAAATGAGTGCTTGACAGCTCATTTTGTGGCTCATTTTGTAATTTTTCACTATTGGTCGTCACGGTAACCCGAAAAGCGACGTCACACATTTTAAGCGAACCGACCTGAATCGACAATTTGTCGACTCGACCCCGACGCTGAAAATCTCGTTCCAATCGCTCAATTCGTTCCAAAGATATTGCCCCGACAAGCTTTTGGCCCTGTCTGGGCTGCCTGATAGTCTGCTATAGGCTTACTTGTGACAATTTTTGTGGTACCGTAATGTTCGCGCTTACAGTTCACCATGACATTAGTGCACAAATAATTATGCTCGATCTTATTTTCTTGGAGCGTGCACGTCTACGTGTGGGAACACAGATCACCAAACACACAAATCAATGTAAATTTTGCCCAAAGAGCACAGAATGAAGTGTGCGAAAATTAAAAAACATTGAAAATTATTATACTCCATTATTAACAAAGTTAATACTGAGTATATTGTTTTTGTTTTTGCGCGGGGCGACTATCATTTTCGAATAGCTCGAAAACTAGTCAACCTATTCCAACCAAAATCGGCACACGTTATTTTTTTCTCGACATGCGCTACGACTCCGCGTTTCGGAAAAAAATACGCACCCAATTTTTTTTTATCATGGAAAAGTCTTATTTTAGCTTATCTCAGCTTTGAGATAATATTCGAATATTATCTCCCCCATTGAAAACAATGGGAAAATACTCCCGATGAGATATCTCAAAAACTAATTGAGCCATTGCACTGAAAATTGACACACAGGCTGATGACTACAACAGCTTTAATTGATGTGCCACTCGGATAATTCTGACAGTTTCCATGGCAACGGGAGCCATTCACTTAAAAAAATACCACATTTCACTGGTTTCCATGGAAACCATGCACAAACAAAATTTGTTGAATTCATAAAAATATGCACATGCATATATAGCATCATGCTGCCAGGTTTCAGAGTCACACATGCAAAAATGAGTGCTTGACAGCTCATTTTGTGGCTCATTTTGTAATTTTTCACTATTGGTCGTCACGGTAACCCGAAAAGCGACGTCACACATTTTAAGCGAACCGACCTGAATCGACAATTTGTCGACTCGACCCCGACGCTGAAAATCTCGTTCCAATCGCTCAATTCGTTCCAAAGATATTGCCCCGACAAGCTTTTGGCCCTGTCTGGGCTGCCTGATAGTCTGCTATAGGCTTACTTGTGACAATTTTTGTGGTACCGTAATGTTCGCGCTTACAGTTCACCATGACATTAGTGCACAAATAATTATGCTCGATCTTATTTTCTTGGAGCGTGCACGTCTACGTGTGGGAACACAGATCACCAAACACACAAATCAATGTAAATTTTGCCCAAAGAGCACAGAATGAAGTGTGCGAAAATTAAAAAACATTGAAAATTATTATACTCCATTATTAACAAAGTTAATACTGAGTATATTGTTGTTGTTTTTGCGCGGGGCGACTATCATTTTCGAATAGCTCGAAAACTAGTCAACCTATTCCAACCAAAATCGGCACACGTTATTTTTTTCTCGACATGCGCTACGACTCCGCGTTTCGGAAAAAAATATGCACCCAATTTTTTTTTATCATGGAAAAGTCTTATTTTAGCTTATCTCAGCTTTGAGATAATATTCGAATATTATCTCCCCCATTGAAAACAATGGGAAAATACTCCCGATGAGATATCTCAAAAACTAATTGAGCCATTGCACTGAAAATTGACACACAGGCTGATGACTACAACAGCTTTAATTGATGTGCCACTCGGATAATTCTGACAGTTTCCATGGCAACGGGAGCCATTCACTTAAAAAAATACCACATTTCACTGGTTTCCATGGAAACCATGCACAAACAAAATTTGTTGAATTCATAAAAATATGCACATGCATATATAGCATCATGCTGCCAGGTTTCAGAGTCACACATGCAAAAATGAGTGCTTGACAGCTCATTTTGTGGCTCATTTTGTAATTTTTCACTATTGGTCGTCACGGTAACCCGAAAAGCGACGTCACACATTTTAAGCGAACCGACCTGAATCGACAATTTGTCGACTCGACCCCGACGCTGAAAATCTCGTTCCAATCGCTCAATTCGTTCCAAAGATATTGCCCCGACAAGCTTTTGGCCCTGTCTGGGCTGCCTGATAGTCTGCTATAGGCTTACTTGTGACAATTTTTGTGGTACCGTAATGTTCGCGCTTACAGTTCACCATGACATTAGTGCACAAATAATTATGCTCGATCTTATTTTCTTGGAGCGTGCACGTCTACGTGTGGGAACACAGATCACCAAACACACAAATCAATGTAAATTTTGCCCAAAGAGCACAGAATGAAGTGTGCGAAAATTAAAAAACATTGAAAATTATTATACTCCATTATTAACAAAGTTAATACTGAGTATATTGTTGTTGTTTTTGCGCGGGGCGACTATCATTTTCGAATAGCTCGAAAACTAGTCAACCTATTCCAACCAAAATCGGCACACGTTATTTTTTTCTCGACATGCGCTACGACTCCGCGTTTCGGAAAAAAATATGCACCCAATTTTTTTTTATCATGGAAAAGTCTTATTTTAGCTTATCTCAGCTTTGAGATAATATTCGAATATTATCTCCCCCATTGAAAACAATGGGAAAATACTCCCGATGAGATATCTCAAAAACTAATTGAGCCATTGCACTGAAAATTGACACACAGGCTGATGACTACAACAGCTTTAATTGATGTGCCACTCGGATAATTCTGACAGTTTCCATGGCAACGGGAGCCATTCACTTAAAAAAATACCACATTTCACTGGTTTCCATGGAAACCATGCACAAACAAAATTTGTTGAATTCATAAAAATATGCACATGCATATATAGCATCATGCTGCCAGGTTTCAGAGTCACACATGCAAAAATGAGTGCTTGACAGCTCATTTTGTGGCTCATTTTGTAATTTTTCACTATTGGTCGTCACGGTAACCCGAAAAGCGACGTCACACATTTTAAGCGAACCGACCTGAATCGACAATTTGTCGACTCGACCCCGACGCTGAAAATCTCGTTCCAATCGCTCAATTCGTTCCAAAGATATTGCCCCGACAAGCTTTTGGCCCTGTCTGGGCTGCCTGATAGTCTGCTATAGGCTTACTTGTGACAATTTTTGTGGTACCGTAATGTTCGCGCTTACAGTTCACCATGACATTAGTGCACAAATAATTATGCTCGATCTTATTTTCTTGGAGCGTGCACGTCTACGTGTGGGAACACAGATCACCAAACACACAAATCAATGTAAATTTTGCCCAAAGAGCACAGAATGAAGTGTGCGAAAATTAAAAAACATTGAAAATTATTATACTCCATTATTAACAAAGTTAATACTGAGTATATTGTTGTTGTTTTTGCGCGGGGCGACTATCATTTTCGAATAGCTCGAAAACTAGTCAACCTATTCCAACCAAAATCGGCACACGTTATTTTTTTCTCGACATGCGCTACGACTCCGCGTTTCGGAAAAAAATATGCACCCAATTTTTTTTTATCATGGAAAAGTCTTATTTTAGCTTATCTCAGCTTTGAGATAATATTCGAATATTATCTCCCCCATTGAAAACAATGGGAAAATACTCCCGATGAGATATCTCAAAAACTAATTGAGCCATTGCACTGAAAATTGACACACAGGCTGATGACTACAACAGCTTTAATTGATGTGCCACTCGGATAATTCTGACAGTTTCCATGGCAACGGGAGCCATTCACTTAAAAAAATACCACATTTCACTGGTTTCCATGGAAACCATGCACAAACAAAATTTGTTGAATTCATAAAAATATGCACATGCATATATAGCATCATGCTGCCAGGTTTCAGAGTCACACATGCAAAAATGAGTGCTTGACAGCTCATTTTGTGGCTCATTTTGTAATTTTTCACTATTGGTCGTCACGGTAACCCGAAAAGCGACGTCACACATTTTAAGCGAACCGACCTGAATCGACAATTTGTCGACTCGACCCCGACGCTGAAAATCTCGTTCCAATCGCTCAATTCGTTCCAAAGATATTGCCCCGACAAGCTTTTGGCCCTGTCTGGGCTGCCTGATAGTCTGCTATAGGCTTACTTGTGACAATTTTTGTGGTACCGTAATGTTCGCGCTTACAGTTCACCATGACATTAGTGCACAAATAATTATGCTCGATCTTATTTTCTTGGAGCGTGCACGTCTACGTGTGGGAACACAGATCACCAAACACACAAATCAATGTAAATTTTGCCCAAAGAGCACAGAATGAAGTGTGCGAAAATTAAAAAACATTGAAAATTATTATACTCCATTATTAACAAAGTTAATACTGAGTATATTGTTGTTGTTTTTGCGCGGGGCGACTATCATTTTCGAATAGCTCGAAAACTAGTCAACCTATTCCAACCAAAATCGGCACACGTTATTTTTTTCTCGACATGCGCTACGACTCCGCGTTTCGGAAAAAAATATGCACCCAATTTTTTTTTATCATGGAAAAGTCTTATTTTAGCTTATCTCAGCTTTGAGATAATATTCGAATATTATCTCCCCCATTGAAAACAATGGGAAAATACTCCCGATGAGATATCTCAAAAACTAATTGAGCCATTGCACTGAAAATTGACACACAGGCTGATGACTACAACAGCTTTAATTGATGTGCCACTCGGATAATTCTGACAGTTTCCATGGCAACGGGAGCCATTCACTTAAAAAAATACCACATTTCACTGGTTTCCATGGAAACCATGCACAAACAAAATTTGTTGAATTCATAAAAATATGCACATGCATATATAGCATCATGCTGCCAGGTTTCAGAGTCACACATGCAAAAATGAGTGCTTGACAGCTCATTTTGTGGCTCATTTTGTAATTTTTCACTATTGGTCGTCACGGTAACCCGAAAAGCGACGTCACACATTTTAAGCGAACCGACCTGAATCGACAATTTGTCGACTCGACCCCGACGCTGAAAATCTCGTTCCAATCGCTCAATTCGTTCCAAAGATATTGCCCCGACAAGCTTTTGGCCCTGTCTGGGCTGCCTGATAGTCTGCTATAGGCTTACTTGTGACAATTTTTGTGGTACCGTAATGTTCGCGCTTACAGTTCACCATGACATTAGTGCACAAATAATTATGCTCGATCTTATTTTCTTGGAGCGTGCACGTCTACGTGTGGGAACACAGATCACCAAACACACAAATCAATGTAAATTTTGCCCAAAGAGCACAGAATGAAGTGTGCGAAAATTAAAAAACATTGAAAATTATTATACTCCATTATTAACAAAGTTAATACTGAGTATATTGTTGTTGTTTTTGCGCGGGGCGACTATCATTTTCGAATAGCTCGAAAACTAGTCAACCTATTCCAACCAAAATCGGCACACGTTATTTTTTTCTCGACATGCGCTACGACTCCGCGTTTCGGAAAAAAATATGCACCCAATTTTTTTTTATCATGGAAAAGTCTTATTTTAGCTTATCTCAGCTTTGAGATAATATTCGAATATTATCTCCCCCATTGAAAACAATGGGAAAATACTCCCGATGAGATATCTCAAAAACTAATTGAGCCATTGCACTGAAAATTGACACACAGGCTGATGACTACAACAGCTTTAATTGATGTGCCACTCGGATAATTCTGACAGTTTCCATGGCAACGGGAGCCATTCACTTAAAAAAATACCACATTTCACTGGTTTCCATGGAAACCATGCACAAACAAAATTTGTTGAATTCATAAAAATATGCACATGCATATATAGCATCATGCTGCCAGGTTTCAGAGTCACACATGCAAAAATGAGTGCTTGACAGCTCATTTTGTGGCTCATTTTGTAATTTTTCACTATTGGTCGTCACGGTAACCCGAAAAGCGACGTCACACATTTTAAGCGAACCGACCTGAATCGACAATTTGTCGACTCGACCCCGACGCTGAAAATCTCGTTCCAATCGCTCAATTCGTTCCAAAGATATTGCCCCGACAAGCTTTTGGCCCTGTCTGGGCTGCCTGATAGTCTGCTATAGGCTTACTTGTGACAATTTTTGTGGTACCGTAATGTTCGCGCTTACAGTTCACCATGACATTAGTGCACAAATAATTATGCTCGATCTTATTTTCTTGGAGCGTGCACGTCTACGTGTGGGAACACAGATCACCAAACACACAAATCAATGTAAATTTTGCCCAAAGAGCACAGAATGAAGTGTGCGAAAATTAAAAAACATTGAAAATTATTATACTCCATTATTAACAAAGTTAATACTGAGTATATTGTTGTTGTTTTTGCGCGGGGCGACTATCATTTTCGAATAGCTCGAAAACTAGTCAACCTATTCCAACCAAAATCGGCACACGTTATTTTTTTCTCGACATGCGCTACGACTCCGCGTTTCGGAAAAAAATATGCACCCAATTTTTTTTTATCATGGAAAAGTCTTATTTTAGCTTATCTCAGCTTTGAGATAATATTCGAATATTATCTCCCCCATTGAAAACAATGGGAAAATACTCCCGATGAGATATCTCAAAAACTAATTGAGCCATTGCACTGAAAATTGACACACAGGCTGATGACTACAACAGCTTTAATTGATGTGCCACTCGGATAATTCTGACAGTTTCCATGGCAACGGGAGCCATTCACTTAAAAAAATACCACATTTCACTGGTTTCCATGGAAACCATGCACAAACAAAATTTGTTGAATTCATAAAAATATGCACATGCATATATAGCATCATGCTGCCAGGTTTCAGAGTCACACATGCAAAAATGAGTGCTTGACAGCTCATTTTGTGGCTCATTTTGTAATTTTTCACTATTGGTCGTCACGGTAACCCGAAAAGCGACGTCACACATTTTAAGCGAACCGACCTGAATCGACAATTTGTCGACTCGACCCCGACGCTGAAAATCTCGTTCCAATCGCTCAATTCGTTCCAAAGATATTGCCCCGACAAGCTTTTGGCCCTGTCTGGGCTGCCTGATAGTCTGCTATAGGCTTACTTGTGACAATTTTTGTGGTACCGTAATGTTCGCGCTTACAGTTCACCATGACATTAGTGCACAAATAATTATGCTCGATCTTATTTTCTTGGAGCGTGCACGTCTACGTGTGGGAACACAGATCACCAAACACACAAATCAATGTAAATTTTGCCCAAAGAGCACAGAATGAAGTGTGCGAAAATTAAAAAACATTGAAAATTATTATACTCCATTATTAACAAAGTTAATACTGAGTATATTGTTGTTGTTTTTGCGCGGGGCGACTATCATTTTCGAATAGCTCGAAAACTAGTCAACCTATTCCAACCAAAATCGGCACACGTTATTTTTTTCTCGACATGCGCTACGACTCCGCGTTTCGGAAAAAAATATGCACCCAATTTTTTTTTATCATGGAAAAGTCTTATTTTAGCTTATCTCAGCTTTGAGATAATATTCGAATATTATCTCCCCCATTGAAAACAATGGGAAAATACTCCCGATGAGATATCTCAAAAACTAATTGAGCCATTGCACTGAAAATTGACACACAGGCTGATGACTACAACAGCTTTAATTGATGTGCCACTCGGATAATTCTGACAGTTTCCATGGCAACGGGAGCCATTCACTTAAAAAAATACCACATTTCACTGGTTTCCATGGAAACCATGCACAAACAAAATTTGTTGAATTCATAAAAATATGCACATGCATATATAGCATCATGCTGCCAGGTTTCAGAGTCACACATGCAAAAATGAGTGCTTGACAGCTCATTTTGTGGCTCATTTTGTAATTTTTCACTATTGGTCGTCACGGTAACCCGAAAAGCGACGTCACACATTTTAAGCGAACCGACCTGAATCGACAATTTGTCGACTCGACCCCGACGCTGAAAATCTCGTTCCAATCGCTCAATTCGTTCCAAAGATATTGCCCCGACAAGCTTTTGGCCCTGTCTGGGCTGCCTGATAGTCTGCTATAGGCTTACTTGTGACAATTTTTGTGGTACCGTAATGTTCGCGCTTACAGTTCACCATGACATTAGTGCACAAATAATTATGCTCGATCTTATTTTCTTGGAGCGTGCACGTCTACGTGTGGGAACACAGATCACCAAACACACAAATCAATGTAAATTTTGCCCAAAGAGCACAGAATGAAGTGTGCGAAAATTAAAAAACATTGAAAATTATTATACTCCATTATTAACAAAGTTAATACTGAGTATATTGTTGTTGTTTTTGCGCGGGGCGACTATCATTTTCGAATAGCTCGAAAACTAGTCAACCTATTCCAACCAAAATCGGCACACGTTATTTTTTTCTCGACATGCGCTACGACTCCGCGTTTCGGAAAAAAATATGCACCCAATTTTTTTTTATCATGGAAAAGTCTTATTTTAGCTTATCTCAGCTTTGAGATAATATTCGAATATTATCTCCCCCATTGAAAACAATGGGAAAATACTCCCGATGAGATATCTCAAAAACTAATTGAGCCATTGCACTGAAAATTGACACACAGGCTGATGACTACAACAGCTTTAATTGATGTGCCACTCGGATAATTCTGACAGTTTCCATGGCAACGGGAGCCATTCACTTAAAAAAATACCACATTTCACTGGTTTCCATGGAAACCATGCACAAACAAAATTTGTTGAATTCATAAAAATATGCACATGCATATATAGCATCATGCTGCCAGGTTTCAGAGTCACACATGCAAAAATGAGTGCTTGACAGCTCATTTTGTGGCTCATTTTGTAATTTTTCACTATTGGTCGTCACGGTAACCCGAAAAGCGACGTCACACATTTTAAGCGAACCGACCTGAATCGACAATTTGTCGACTCGACCCCGACGCTGAAAATCTCGTTCCAATCGCTCAATTCGTTCCAAAGATATTGCCCCGACAAGCTTTTGGCCCTGTCTGGGCTGCCTGATAGTCTGCTATAGGCTTACTTGTGACAATTTTTGTGGTACCGTAATGTTCGCGCTTACAGTTCACCATGACATTAGTGCACAAATAATTATGCTCGATCTTATTTTCTTGGAGCGTGCACGTCTACGTGTGGGAACACAGATCACCAAACACACAAATCAATGTAAATTTTGCCCAAAGAGCACAGAATGAAGTGTGCGAAAATTAAAAAACATTGAAAATTATTATACTCCATTATTAACAAAGTTAATACTGAGTATATTGTTGTTGTTTTTGCGCGGGGCGACTATCATTTTCGAATAGCTCGAAAACTAGTCAACCTATTCCAACCAAAATCGGCACACGTTATTTTTTTCTCGACATGCGCTACGACTCCGCGTTTCGGAAAAAAATATGCACCCAATTTTTTTTTATCATGGAAAAGTCTTATTTTAGCTTATCTCAGCTTTGAGATAATATTCGAATATTATCTCCCCCATTGAAAACAATGGGAAAATACTCCCGATGAGATATCTCAAAAACTAATTGAGCCATTGCACTGAAAATTGACACACAGGCTGATGACTACAACAGCTTTAATTGATGTGCCACTCGGATAATTCTGACAGTTTCCATGGCAACGGGAGCCATTCACTTAAAAAAATACCACATTTCACTGGTTTCCATGGAAACCATGCACAAACAAAATTTGTTGAATTCATAAAAATATGCACATGCATATATAGCATCATGCTGCCAGGTTTCAGAGTCACACATGCAAAAATGAGTGCTTGACAGCTCATTTTGTGGCTCATTTTGTAATTTTTCACTATTGGTCGTCACGGTAACCCGAAAAGCGACGTCACACATTTTAAGCGAACCGACCTGAATCGACAATTTGTCGACTCGACCCCGACGCTGAAAATCTCGTTCCAATCGCTCAATTCGTTCCAAAGATATTGCCCCGACAAGCTTTTGGCCCTGTCTGGGCTGCCTGATAGTCTGCTATAGGCTTACTTGTGACAATTTTTGTGGTACCGTAATGTTCGCGCTTACAGTTCACCATGACATTAGTGCACAAATAATTATGCTCGATCTTATTTTCTTGGAGCGTGCACGTCTACGTGTGGGAACACAGATCACCAAACACACAAATCAATGTAAATTTTGCCCAAAGAGCACAGAATGAAGTGTGCGAAAATTAAAAAACATTGAAAATTATTATACTCCATTATTAACAAAGTTAATACTGAGTATATTGTTGTTGTTTTTGCGCGGGGCGACTATCATTTTCGAATAGCTCGAAAACTAGTCAACCTATTCCAACCAAAATCGGCACACGTTATTTTTTTCTCGACATGCGCTACGACTCCGCGTTTCGGAAAAAAATATGCACCCAATTTTTTTTTATCATGGAAAAGTCTTATTTTAGCTTATCTCAGCTTTGAGATAATATTCGAATATTATCTCCCCCATTGAAAACAATGGGAAAATACTCCCGATGAGATATCTCAAAAACTAATTGAGCCATTGCACTGAAAATTGACACACAGGCTGATGACTACAACAGCTTTAATTGATGTGCCACTCGGATAATTCTGACAGTTTCCATGGCAACGGGAGCCATTCACTTAAAAAAATACCACATTTCACTGGTTTCCATGGAAACCATGCACAAACAAAATTTGTTGAATTCATAAAAATATGCACATGCATATATAGCATCATGCTGCCAGGTTTCAGAGTCACACATGCAAAAATGAGTGCTTGACAGCTCATTTTGTGGCTCATTTTGTAATTTTTCACTATTGGTCGTCACGGTAACCCGAAAAGCGACGTCACACATTTTAAGCGAACCGACCTGAATCGACAATTTGTCGACTCGACCCCGACGCTGAAAATCTCGTTCCAATCGCTCAATTCGTTCCAAAGATATTGCCCCGACAAGCTTTTGGCCCTGTCTGGGCTGCCTGATAGTCTGCTATAGGCTTACTTGTGACAATTTTTGTGGTACCGTAATGTTCGCGCTTACAGTTCACCATGACATTAGTGCACAAATAATTATGCTCGATCTTATTTTCTTGGAGCGTGCACGTCTACGTGTGGGAACACAGATCACCAAACACACAAATCAATGTAAATTTTGCCCAAAGAGCACAGAATGAAGTGTGCGAAAATTAAAAAACATTGAAAATTATTATACTCCATTATTAACAAAGTTAATACTGAGTATATTGTTGTTGTTTTTGCGCGGGGCGACTATCATTTTCGAATAGCTCGAAAACTAGTCAACCTATTCCAACCAAAATCGGCACACGTTATTTTTTTCTCGACATGCGCTACGACTCCGCGTTTCGGAAAAAAATATGCACCCAATTTTTTTTTATCATGGAAAAGTCTTATTTTAGCTTATCTCAGCTTTGAGATAATATTCGAATATTATCTCCCCCATTGAAAACAATGGGAAAATACTCCCGATGAGATATCTCAAAAACTAATTGAGCCATTGCACTGAAAATTGACACACAGGCTGATGACTACAACAGCTTTAATTGATGTGCCACTCGGATAATTCTGACAGTTTCCATGGCAACGGGAGCCATTCACTTAAAAAAATACCACATTTCACTGGTTTCCATGGAAACCATGCACAAACAAAATTTGTTGAATTCATAAAAATATGCACATGCATATATAGCATCATGCTGCCAGGTTTCAGAGTCACACATGCAAAAATGAGTGCTTGACAGCTCATTTTGTGGCTCATTTTGTAATTTTTCACTATTGGTCGTCACGGTAACCCGAAAAGCGACGTCACACATTTTAAGCGAACCGACCTGAATCGACAATTTGTCGACTCGACCCCGACGCTGAAAATCTCGTTCCAATCGCTCAATTCGTTCCAAAGATATTGCCCCGACAAGCTTTTGGCCCTGTCTGGGCTGCCTGATAGTCTGCTATAGGCTTACTTGTGACAATTTTTGTGGTACCGTAATGTTCGCGCTTACAGTTCACCATGACATTAGTGCACAAATAATTATGCTCGATCTTATTTTCTTGGAGCGTGCACGTCTACGTGTGGGAACACAGATCACCAAACACACAAATCAATGTAAATTTTGCCCAAAGAGCACAGAATGAAGTGTGCGAAAATTAAAAAACATTGAAAATTATTATACTCCATTATTAACAAAGTTAATACTGAGTATATTGTTGTTGTTTTTGCGCGGGGCGACTATCATTTTCGAATAGCTCGAAAACTAGTCAACCTATTCCAACCAAAATCGGCACACGTTATTTTTTTCTCGACATGCGCTACGACTCCGCGTTTCGGAAAAAAATATGCACCCAATTTTTTTTTATCATGGAAAAGTCTTATTTTAGCTTATCTCAGCTTTGAGATAATATTCGAATATTATCTCCCCCATTGAAAACAATGGGAAAATACTCCCGATGAGATATCTCAAAAACTAATTGAGCCATTGCACTGAAAATTGACACACAGGCTGATGACTACAACAGCTTTAATTGATGTGCCACTCGGATAATTCTGACAGTTTCCATGGCAACGGGAGCCATTCACTTAAAAAAATACCACATTTCACTGGTTTCCATGGAAACCATGCACAAACAAAATTTGTTGAATTCATAAAAATATGCACATGCATATATAGCATCATGCTGCCAGGTTTCAGAGTCACACATGCAAAAATGAGTGCTTGACAGCTCATTTTGTGGCTCATTTTGTAATTTTTCACTATTGGTCGTCACGGTAACCCGAAAAGCGACGTCACACATTTTAAGCGAACCGACCTGAATCGACAATTTGTCGACTCGACCCCGACGCTGAAAATCTCGTTCCAATCGCTCAATTCGTTCCAAAGATATTGCCCCGACAAGCTTTTGGCCCTGTCTGGGCTGCCTGATAGTCTGCTATAGGCTTACTTGTGACAATTTTTGTGGTACCGTAATGTTCGCGCTTACAGTTCACCATGACATTAGTGCACAAATAATTATGCTCGATCTTATTTTCTTGGAGCGTGCACGTCTACGTGTGGGAACACAGATCACCAAACACACAAATCAATGTAAATTTTGCCCAAAGAGCACAGAATGAAGTGTGCGAAAATTAAAAAACATTGAAAATTATTATACTCCATTATTAACAAAGTTAATACTGAGTATATTGTTGTTGTTTTTGCGCGGGGCGACTATCATTTTCGAATAGCTCGAAAACTAGTCAACCTATTCCAACCAAAATCGGCACACGTTATTTTTTTCTCGACATGCGCTACGACTCCGCGTTTCGGAAAAAAATATGCACCCAATTTTTTTTTATCATGGAAAAGTCTTATTTTAGCTTATCTCAGCTTTGAGATAATATTCGAATATTATCTCCCCCATTGAAAACAATGGGAAAATACTCCCGATGAGATATCTCAAAAACTAATTGAGCCATTGCACTGAAAATTGACACACAGGCTGATGACTACAACAGCTTTAATTGATGTGCCACTCGGATAATTCTGACAGTTTCCATGGCAACGGGAGCCATTCACTTAAAAAAATACCACATTTCACTGGTTTCCATGGAAACCATGCACAAACAAAATTTGTTGAATTCATAAAAATATGCACATGCATATATAGCATCATGCTGCCAGGTTTCAGAGTCACACATGCAAAAATGAGTGCTTGACAGCTCATTTTGTGGCTCATTTTGTAATTTTTCACTATTGGTCGTCACGGTAACCCGAAAAGCGACGTCACACATTTTAAGCGAACCGACCTGAATCGACAATTTGTCGACTCGACCCGACGCTGAAAATCTTGTTCCAATCGCTCAATTCGTTCCAAAGATATTGCCCCGACAAGCTTTTGGCCCTGTCTGGGCTGGCTGAGTGATACTGCTATTATAGGCATTATGCAAGTATTTTTGCAGATAGGCTTACTTCCTTATTTTACTTCCAAATTCAAGAGATGGTTTATAGACTCACTAGGTTCACCGTTGCATTTTGATCTGTACGTGTCATATGATCCATTACCATTCAGACTCAAAGTAAAAGAGATGATATTAGGCCAAGTAAAATAATAAACGTGTTACTTGTCCCCGCCCTCACCAATTTTTTGAGATTGTCAAATATTGTTGTTATTTTTCTTATTTCCTCTTTAACTTTGTTTCATCAATTGTTGTGATAAAAGAGATGATAGGAAGTGCTTGGGTATTAATTATTTATAAAACAAAATTACACAGTCCACACAAGATTTCCAGGCTAGGAGTAGTAGAGCAATGAGGAAAAAACAAATAAATAATAATAAGGGCCTCCCCGTTTTTTTGATTGACGACAAACCTCTAACAATGGGACAGGCAATGGGAACTTAGCACAGAATGTAATCACCAACTTTTTAAAAAGTCCGGACGAGTAACAAGTTTATTTTTTTACTTGGCCTTTTTAATAATATGATTGAATTTGAATCAATGAATTATAAAAGCTTATAATATAGATTTCTTTCAATACTAGGTTACTGTACCTAACTCACGCATTCTATCGAAATCTTCACTATGATTCCATTTCTGTAAAAGTATGACACTGGTAGTCCTGAGTCAAATTCTAGACTAAACCATAGTGCGATCTCACGCCGCCGGGTTTATTTTGTTTGCTCTGCACTACTAAATACAGCCTGTGACTGTGTGACACAACTAATTCATTATTCCTTACCTCCCTTTGACATAACGCAGTCCCCCAAATCGCTCTAAATCCATGTAGCTTGTGATTTGGTCAATAACATGTTTATATTTTATCATCTTTCTATTAATTTGCTTAACTGAAAATCAACCAAACCTTGCCGTCAATATTCTGAGATCTTAGCCGACAAAGGTTATCGTTGTGATTTTGTGGTATATTATTCGGCTCTCATTCGTGCATGCACTGTGTGTAAATTGGTCGGTAACATAATATTTTAGCCAAAATTGATGTGTTTTCCTTCTTTAACATTGAAGAAGAGAATCCATAAAACCCAAATGTGATCAAAACATTAAAAATGTGCTGCCAATTTTGCTCATATCATTCCATCAAATAGGAACTATTATCGTACTCAACTTTGCCGGAAGTGCTGCACACAACGGTGTTTCGCTCCCACAACTTCCACATGGGGGCACGCCGCTAAATAGTTCTTCCATTGAAATGCACGCATTGTTGCCATATTGTGTGCATTTATTACCCTTAATCACAACGATGTTTGGAGTATTTTTGCCCATGAATATTTTCATTAAAGACATAATTTTTTAAAAAGAGCTTTTTTTGTGACCAATCTAGACTCAATTAAACAGTGCCACCATAATTTTCAAAGAATAGGCCTATCTGCTATTATTCAGGTCTTAATCAGGCCAAGTAAAATAAATAACATGTTGATCATCCGTGTTTTTTTTAAATGACGAGGGAGGCCCTTATATTTGTTATTATGTTATTTTTTTTTACTATTAATTTATGTGTGAAATTCCAATTCCTGAAGCTTTTGGCCTCATATTGTGAAAACAAAGAGGCCCTTATTATTTCATGTTATTTCCTAACTTTCCTACCCTAGGCTGGAACAATAGTGTGCGATGTATTTATAAATACTACTGAAACACTTCTATACATCTCTTTTATGACAACAGTATATGAATTAATGTTATAAAGCTAATATAAGATAGTAACAAAAATATTTCAAATTCACCAAAAATCGGTGAGGGCGGGGACATTCAACATGTTATTTATTTTACTTGGCCTTATATGAGACCCTATTTTTTGTTGTAGAACCACAACATTTGAAGTTGAAGTTACCGTAATGAATTTAGTTTGACCAAGGAGTTAGTTAACTATAATAACTCCTTGGTTTGACAAAATTATGATGGTTTTCGAGGATTGTTTTCATCTAAAATTTGTTTGCCTCTCGAAAAATGCAACCCTGCTATATATTTTTCTTTTTCATTCTTTTTTTACTGCTTGCTATTTGCTATTTAATCATAATCTCAATCATAATTTCAGTACTAGGCTTGATAGTTGTTCTCTGTGAGTACCAACGAGCCGTTTGAAACCAACGACCAACGACCCACAAGTTTTACTTAGCTTTGTAGAATCTGTCAAACGTATTTGAAGGCCTATAGGCCTACGGCCTATATGATGATAATGTGTAGACTAGAGTGTTGTAAGAACCCTAAAACATGTGTATATTGCCGGGAGCACTCATGTATAAAAGTTGTAACCATTTGTATACCCTTGATTGCTCGACGAATCATCTCACCTATATTCTTTGCTATGACTGAGATCATCTCAGTCATAGCAAAGGATAGGATATAGGTCCTTTTTAAGAGAGTTTAGACTAAAGGGAATTTTGTTAATACGTTTAAAGTAGAAAGAAAACAATGAGGTTTATTCCGGGTTTTTTTTGTTCGTTAGGGCGAAATCATTAAAGCGATATTCTTTTGAAAATAATTTTGCCTTATTCCGCTATTAACATCATAATGATAAAAAGTAAGCGTGTGATTCAATTTGTAGGGATATTTGTCTCATTAGACCTGACCATTTTGGGCTTTTTTTGCAATGATAACACTAGATATCGGTTCAAGCAAAGCAACCCTTAACGCAGATTCACGTTGAAAAAGACACATTTATTCTCCATCTGATTGTCCGTGAGATTTTGTTGGCATGTTAATAATGGAGTATTTGTTCTCTTTGAGTACCTTTCTTGTTATTATTATTATTATTATTATTATTATTATTATTATTATTATTATTATTATTATTATTATTATTATTATTATTATGTTGTGTTTGGTGTTGTGTTCCTAAACACAACATATTTGTCTGTCCTTATATCGGGCGCCACATGCAAACTATACCGAAATTAAACCTTAATATACATCTGGGCCCCCAAGACCAAAGCAAAAATATCCTAGGTCCACTTTTGTTAGCCTACTACTAGGCCTATGTCTAGGCTGGGCTAGCTAGGCTAAACTTTGAACAAATTACATTGAAAATCAACAACTGTGAATTAACTACCCCAAAAGGGAAAAGGAAATGAAAAGCAAACATTAAGCTCTTGTTTACGTTATAAACAACTAAAAAGCAAAACAGACATATGCCTAGCCTAATTGCAACTACTAGGCCTAGCTTAGAGATGAAATGTAAGCAGGACACATTGTGAGCTCTTTCTAAATCCAGTTAAAGTGTAACAAGTAAATTCCAACTGGCCTTAAGATTCGTCTAATTTTATAATTAATCATAATCATAAAATGTGTCTAATGTAGGGATCCAGATTAAAACTCATGACAATATCAGTTTTGCGAACATATCTTTTTTACCATGTATTTTATGGTGTGGCTTATTAGTTAATCCAATCGCAATGTATTGTTTTTAAATTAACGCTTCAAGTTTGTAATGTAACTTTCATGACCTCTGTTAAATGACAAGAGAATATAGCCTAGTTCAATCAAATTAATTGTGGTTAAATATTTTAACCTACGACATGATGAGTAACAATTCAGAAATCCCAGTAACCAATTCGATGTCCAAGCCTACGTAATGAGCACCATGGCTGACCATTTTAGAGCCATGTACCGGGTATACAATCATCAAAAAAATAATTTACCAGGTAACATTGCTCAGTACTCCAAAACTACGCAGAAATATTAATTTCTAAATTTGTAACGAAATATCTTCTCCTTAATTTGAGATATTATGCGTGAAGATCGACTTAATATTAACAGAGATATGTGTCGAAAACCAAAACAAATTCCGGTTTTCATTGTAGCATTTGTTGAATCAAAGTATTGTATAAACTGGTACATGTAGCGACAACTCACCAGTTACAGATGACATTTGTGGATGCTTCAATTGATCAAAGCCGCCCATACATAACACCTGTCAGAGTATAATGAATGTTCAAAATTCAAGTGCGAAAATGAAAGTTGCACTTTGTCCAATTCATTTCGGTTTAACGTTATTAATTTTCGATCTTAGTAACCAATATCTCAAATTAAAGAGGAAAAATTGATTCTACAGTTTGATATTTTAATATTGGAATTATTCAATAACCTGGTAAGTTACTTTCTTGAAAACTTTACATTCATCAAATGAAAGGCTAAGTCAAATGTCTCTTCATTGAGATACGTACGTGGTTCAGGACGCTGATAGACCTCTAATTTAAACACTTGTGGTATTTCGGGAGATTGTTCAACGTAAGGCTCCTTTAGAACGATCCATACACTCATGGTAGGGTAAATATCTACAGGTGGAACAGATGTTCCCGATCTGCGCATGCGTACTGATGAGCTGTTACCCGGATCGTCGCCAACACCAATAAGTAGATAGTGGAATAGAAGATAGATGTATTTAATGTCTATCACAATACCAGAGAGTGTAGTGCTTGATACTAGCCATATGCAGTCAACAGGAGGCAGAGAAGAGGCAGTCCCAATTGTGTTGGAGTTGAGTGTCCATTTCCTGATAGCGTCCAATTGAATCATTGAATCTCCGCATGGTGCTATAAATAACAATGAGCATTTACGTTAGATTTCTATTGGTAAAAGATACATGAAAATGCACTAAAGCTTACTTCTACGTGAGCCTACGAGCCTGGACTTTATTGGAACACTTTAACCTTTCATCTCCTTCCCCTGATTCAATGCTAAAAAGTGAATTTTGGATCAGATGCCACTGGGAGGACTCTATTTTGTCCATTGAGGTGAGGAAGGAATAATAGGCGAGTGATACTTCAAAATGTTCGTCAAGATGTTTCGTTATATTGACCAAAATTGCACATCTGACCCTTCTACAGGCCCAACCGACCCATATTTAATACCTTGTGAAGTTATCTTAATTTTAGGTTAACATTTGTTCATGAAACAAAATAGAAAAAAGGTTCGGAAAATAAATAAAAACATTTGTTTTTACTTTCGTCGCCTTACCACAGTGAAGCTCATCGTATACATCCAGGCATTCGGCTACACCATTGCAAATTGTTGTTGTATTGACACAATCTCCAGATCTACACCTGAAAGCATAGTCCTGACACTCGCCTGTATGAAATTACATAAAGCTGCGATTTAAAATGGTGAATTGATATTTCAAACAATTTCTATTCAAAGCAACTTGTGATGTGTTTCTAATGAAAAGAATGAATTGTTTTAGGATAAGTCTGTTCTAAAAAACTCATTTCAATTTTCTTTCGTGCTTGTAATAGTACGCATGGTGGTTAAAAACATGATTTGACGACTATCGTATAAGTCTTGAGTCCAAGTTATTTATACGCATAAGCCATACGTACTGATATTGCAGTGGGCTCTTAGTAAAAACAGTGGGCCTTAGTAAAGTTAACATTTTCTCACCGCAGGCCATTTCATCGGAGAAATCCCAACAATTCGGCAAACCATCGCATATATGATGTCTGTCTACACATTGAAGTCCAGATTCACATGGGTACTGATCTGCAGTGCAGGAAACTGCAAAAAACACGACCAAAAATGCGTTGGAAATTTATTCTGAGAAATGCTTAGTATCAAATATTTTCACGGGATTGAATAATGCCAATCTTACACTCATACTGAAGTGATACAGTAGGAGTTTAAATGTCAATTTACCTCCATCTGCGCTTAATGTTAGAGTTAAGCAAAACTAAGCTATACTCATTTTGACCTCGGATCTAGCTTCTTCGAAAAACAGTGAATGGTCTTTGAGGGAAAAAATAAAGAAAATACTGGATTGAAGCCAAATCAAATGTACTATTCAGATCATTAAGAAAATCTCATTTAAATTCTTTATCTTGGAATCACAGAAACTAGTAGACAGGAAACCGCTGGTCACATGATGAAAGTAAGGTAGTCTGGATCGATCACGACACCATCAGTTAGTGTTGATATATGATGCAGCACATAAAAGGGGGGGGGGGACTTTGCAGGTGATGTTTTTTTACGAGTGAAAATGACTTATAATTCGTATTCTTAAACAGCTAAGAAAGTTTAAGCAATCTCATTGGTTCTCAGAGAAATCGGCGACATCTAGATGAGACAACTTAACACGGGGAGGTGGGGCCTACGTTTTAACTGCGTGGTTTGCTCCATAACGCGCACTTCTGCAGTGCGTCTTTAGCGCTTTTCCTGCGTTTATGCCGATGCCGCGACGCTTACGCATGGTTTACTCATCGCATGTGATTGGATGGAATGTTTGTGGGTTATTCGATCCTAGCAGGGGTAAAAGTTGTCAAATGTGGACAATAGAATGTACTTATTTCTTTGATAAATGTCCAAAGTATGATTGTTTAAGAATGAGAATAAAGGTATTGTTTTTAGACGGTACCCGTGTTATATTGTCTGACATAAATGCGTTCGATAGTATTTATTTTTGCGTAGAACAACTCAAAATAATACTATCGTCCGCATTTATGTCAGACAATTATAACACGGGTACGGTATAAAAACAATACCTTTATTCTCTAATTATTTTCTTTACTCTTTTATGTCCGTTATCATCAATATCTTAAAAAAAACACAGCCGCAAAGTCCCCCCCTTTTGATGTGCTGTATCACATATAAAAGTATCAACCGTAACCTTGGAAACGTAGCAGTGGGTATGGATCGAAGAACGGGGGGGGGGGGGGGGGGGTTAAATGGGGGACCGAATCTTTTCATATCCGCAACCCCGGGAGTTGAACCCGTCACCGGCGAGACAGGCGAGTCAAATTACTACGGCACCACGAGCGCTGGGCTTGCCAGTCTAATTATTTGCACACATATAATATTATAATACCCGGGTTTTAGTGCACCGGGCATAGACATTGTGTGCAGCCTCCTAGAAGATTCCACAATGGTAAATGATTGTAATCCTTGCCGACGAGAGGCAGGCTTTCGATTCTCTTTTGCTTTCAGCAGCCTTGGTTAAGACAAACATAGTGGGCATGGGAATAAGTGGAATAAAGTGGTACAGTAATTGGTATTTCGATTGGGTGGGAAGTCTATCAAACCAAACGGAAATTCCTAGTAAAGAAAAGGCGACTCTGTTCTCAGGCCCAATTGACCATTGCATTTCGCATTTCATTTTTTACGTTTGATAATGTTTGAATCTTTTGATAACTTCAAAAATACTCATAAATAAATTAGACTTCTTATCCTCCTTATCCAAGTGGTCTGTTCGACCGGAAACAGTTTTGTTAATCTTCTCATAAGGATAAGTTTGGGAAAGAAATCACCTTTAATAAATAAAGAGGATTAAATCATGAATTTGAAAATCTAAGTTTACCTACCTGGATCTTCTTCTGAAACACTCACAGATATGACGTTAGACATGTCTCCGGAGCTTACTATGAATATATTGATATGTGGACCATTCACAGCTATGTACCGATAGGTGGCGCTGTTTCCCCGAGAGTCGAAAACGTTCAAGACGTCGTGATGTCTACTTTGATTGGTGGAACCCACAATTAGTCTATCATTGTATGGATACTGAGTGTGATACTGCGATATGGTTATCAGGATTATTTTTTCGGGATGACTTTGAACTGTCCAGTTGCACGAGGGCTTAGTATTTGAATGTCCAAATGTGGGTATGGTCAAGTTGTAGGAGACCTTTCCCCGAATATCGACGGAGACATCTCCGCATATATCTAGAAGAAAAAAACAAGAAAAGAAAAAAAACCACGGTTTATCAGTTACAGGTACATTTCTAGATCTGGAAAGACCTTTCTAATCCCTCAATGCATCATTAATGTCAAATGTTGCCATTGCATTTGTATTAATTTAAAACGAAAGAAGATGTTTGCTTGACATTATCTGATAAAATATGTTGTAAATATTTTTGTTTGTCCTACAAAGCTGTTTTCTATCACGGTTTAGTTGTGGGAGGGGGGTACAAACCAAGGATGCAGCGTTATGCTTATCTGTTAATTTTTTTGAAATATTCATCTATGTGTCAAATTGCTGTTATGTATAACGCTTGAAGCATTTCATCATAACAAAGCACAGATTTGACTTTCAGTGATCAACTTTAAAGGTATATGTTCCAATCACCCTTTTTTGGCTATGATTTTGTGTTTTCACCTCATGATATTTTGATATCAGAAAAATTTGGATATTTTTTTGAAATATTCATTCATGTCAAATTACTGGTATGTCTAACGCTTGAAGCATTTCATCATAAAAAAGCACAGATTGAACTTTCAGTGATCAAAGGTATATGTTCCAATCACCTTTTTTTGGCTATGATTTTGTGTTTTCACCTCATGACATTTTGATATCAGAAGATTAATAAATTATAGGCTAAAATGTAGTGAATTACTGACAAAGGTGGTTAACCAACAGCTAGTTTGTGTATTACTCAATGGGCAAAATTCTTGTAACCTTGTGCTTCTAAAATTAGAACCATTGGAGTTATGCAACTCAAACTTTGGAATGTGACAATTTTAAGGATGACCTTTCATGTAAAATGAAAAACATCAAGTTGAAAATCGAGGCCAGCATTCAGACAATCTACCTTTAATCAAGCATATGTTAAAGGTAGATGTTCCGATTTTCAACTTGAAGTTTTCTATTCTACATGAAAGGTCATCCTTAAAAAAGTCGTGTTCCAAAGTTTGAGTTGCATAGCTCTAATGGTTCTTATTTTAGACGCACAAGATGCTGTGAACTGTACCCATTGAGTAGTACACAAACTATATCGGTGGTTACCACCATTCGCGGTAATTCGACGTTATTTCATCGATTTCTCCGTAATTATACCGATTTAGGCCGTCAAATTTCAGTATGATGATGAGAAAAATACGAGCTTTTATATGATAGGAAAATCTCCGTATGTTTGAAATAATTCTGTGTTACGAAAATGTGATCGGGTCATCTACCTTTAAGTTAGGATAAGCAAGCATCTTTTCAAGTGGCGGAACCCGTGTTTAAGTGCCCGTGATAGATCAAACATATCGTTAAGATTGGAAGGAGTAATCAATTACTAATTGCAATCAAACTGACGGCATTCAAAAGCCAACTAAATTGTCTGTACGATTAAATATTATAAACAAATACCAGGAAATTGATAAGGGACACCCTGTACATTTCAAATCTTTTTTTCTTCTTTTCATTCCCAAATTATGTAGCGTTTGAATAAAAAATGATTTTCTATAACTCATTTTTTATTCCTTCCAAATTTTAATTGTGTATTACTATAATGATAAGGATGTCTCAACCGATATTATCGGAATTTATATAAAATATCATTTGCTTTGCACAATGATGATGGAGATGACAATAAAGAAAATCGTATAATTATACGACGAGCAGACCAATACTATATTCTTGTAAACGTTGATATATAGCTAGGAGATAGATACGGTATTTTGCATGAATAGTTTTGTAATGTTGGAGAATGAAGCATACATATTATGATAATAATAAAGAATACTTATAAATCCTTCAAATATTCTTTGTATAAATAACAATCACGTTATTTGATTAAGTTTGAGCTAGGAAAGTATTTGTGAAAATACGCTGTATCTGGTTACCATGGTAACATTAAATTATTATTAAATATTGATCAAAGATTTATTGTAGATTCAACGTTATCTAAAGAGTATACAACTTTATGTTATAGCGGGTTTTAATTCAACTCAAATTATCTTGTCTTTATCATATATAATGCAAATATCAACGAAACGGTTACTGGTGCATCAATAGTTGTCTCCTCGAAGAATGTTCTACGATTGAAATTTTGAAAAACACTCACAAACATCTTGACAATACTTGATCCAAGGGCAGTTATTGATGTACCCATTTAATCCGTTAGTCGTAATTGAACGTATACAAGTTTATAATGAGAAATAATGTACCAGTATATTGCCCGATAGTGGAACATAAAAACCGTAAAACCTTAAAAATCGCACCACTATTGAGTGATACTGGCAACCTTTTTGTTCCAGTATCGGATTATACTGGTATACAGTATCTGGGACCTAAAGTATTTGTTTTCCTATTTTTTTCCATTTATTCTCAACATTGCTTACTTGTTTTGTGTTATAGAAATAGTTTTTCATTTGTGTTATAGAAATAGTTTTTGTCATCTTTCATGTTTGACACAATAATACTTTTTAATCTTTCAATATCGGGTTTGCTCTTTGGACACCGATGTTGTAACAAATAATACTTCGCAGATCCTTACAATCAACTGTTATGCTAGCTTTCAGTGTATCATTTATCCATCATTTTGCCAAAACATGTTTATAATTGGGCATAGCCAAAACATATGTTCAATATTGTCTCTCTCTAAACACAAATGGCACTAGTCATCATCAATAATGTGTACAGTCTTCAGAAAGGAATTATTTGGAATAATACGATGTACGGTAGCGGTTTAAATTGGAAATATTTCATTTCAATTAAGATCCTGTAATCGCTTGTAATACAGGGTGTGTAAAAAAAGTCATATGTGAAACGTGATGTTTTGGCCATGAAAATATACAATTTGTTTGCGAAATACTAGTAATCGTCAGCAATCTTTAATGTGCATACGATTTTTTCTATCCATTTTGGACCTTCCGTTAAATCTAATCGGGCATGTCCAAATTCAGCTTTGGTCACTTTTCATGTGAAGAGAGCTCTTTTATTAAGAATCATCATTCAGTGTGTAATTGAACGTTATCTATAAAAATCAATAATAAAATGTTGATAGTTAGTTGAATATGAACATAAAACATAATTTCATCCATATAATCCATTACATACCATAAAATATTTAAAATTTAGACGGTATAGGGTTTTTTAAAATAATACATTGACATATCCTAAAATCATCATCGGAATCACAAAGGCAGTCTTCAGTGGGATAAAGCGTATTTGATAGATGACTATTATAGGGCTTATCAGCGGTCCGTTTTTAAGGGCAGAGTAAACCCGGCACTTATTTCAAAAACCGAATTTCACATTTCTCGATTATTTAAATACTCTTATATGTATTCTATCATTACCATCATAACTTAATTTCTTATCGGAAAGTTTGAGTCAGGAAAAGGCACATGGTCATTTGGCGGGGAATTAAGCGGAGTTACACCCTTTTCAAATGCTGCGCCAGCTGTTCGATCATGGCGCCGCGCGCTGAATTATCCCGTGCGTAATATTAGACGCGCTGCTTATTATCCCAGACGCAGACGCATTCTACAAATGTAAACAATGGCCAATATAACGATGATTTAAATATCACTTTTCTTACAATTTCTTCTCATTTTAACAATATAAATGGAATCTGATAGTGTATTACTTTGTTCATACAGTACACTCGCCATTTAATTCATACGTCGTATGTTTTGTTTGAACATTTAGCTTTAAATGGCGGAAAATGTCAATATTTTTACTAAATCGACGTTTTCTAGAAGCTCAATTGTGAAGGAATTTTACAAACTTTGAGACAAGTGAAAGCTATACAATTTTAAACTGTTACAGTTATATTAACGGTTTTTACATTTCAACTTGAGATATTCATTAACTAACGGTAAAATTAATGCACAAAATACTTCAGATGTCTTTGTCACTATTTCGAAAAATAAACGATATTTCGAGAAAAAAAACGATATTTCGAAAACAGAACACAAACCTATTCTAGGCAAAATTGTCTTGTTTACGATAATCAATATTAGGACAAATTATCAAATCATGTTTTTTAGTTATGCTGTCTATTATATCCATTTCACAGTTCACTTGAGTCTATCGTCACGAAGAATACTTGGCAATTCGCTGTTTATAGCTGCTTTGAAGCTCCTTTATTCTGTCCAGTAAATGACTTCCAAGTCAACACTATATCGTAGTTAAACATCATAAAAGTACATTGCATAAATCGAGTGCATATCATTATCAAACTTTAAAAAAAATTGCCCTTAGTAACGGCAAGTTGGCATTGGCTTGTGTATTGAATCTAAATAACATACAATAACATGAAATGTTTGTGCTAAGTTCTATCTCACCAAAAAACTAAAACTACAAAATACTGTTAATATTAATATCAAAGTCATACGGTTGGAGTGCCAAAAAACCACCGCATTATACGAACGTTCGTCGCATTAAACCATCAAAGATTTGTGATCAGTCATGACCATGAACTTATATCCAAATATAATAATGTAATTATCCAATACCTATTTTGTACACCACCCGACTGACAATATAGGGAACTACCCACAGCGCTCGCTGCTTCAACCCTCGCCTTGTCTACCCAGATACCACATGTCGCCTCGCTCGTCGCATTATCAACCCGCGATTTGTTTCTTCGCCTGCACCACCGACATTATCAACAACCCACTTCAAACTATCATTTGCATATTCCAATTTGGTAACTTCGTCCGCGCTCGCCAAAATTGTCAACTCATCCAACTCCTGCTTAATTTTCACCTTGCCTACCACTGTATTTCTGCCACCCTCTATCTGACAAACTCGACCTCTATCTTTAACCCTACTCTTTACCTCAATTTCCCTAGCAACACACTTTTCCTCAATAACCCTATCAACACTCTTTTCCTCGATAACCCTAGCGACACTCTGTTCCTCACTAACCCTAGCAACACTCTTTTCCTCATTAACCCTAGCAACACTCTGTTCCTCAATAACCCTAGCAACATCCTCACTAACCCTGCTAACCCTAGCAGCATCCTCACTAACCCTAGCACTACGTCTTTTAAGCCCAATCCGACTATAACTACTTTCGTTTCTACGCCTTGCCTCCCTTTCCTCAGCAATAGCTCTATCCCTAAGTTTGTTAGCAACCTCCCTAGCTCGATACTCCTCCATTTCCTTAGCCATACGTTCTTTAACCCTAATCATCCTCTGTTCCTCTAGTTTCCTACGCCTTTCATCCGCTTCTTTATCAATGCGCTTTTGCTCCTCCCTAACAATTCGCTGTTCCTCCAGTTCTCTCGCAAGACAACCAACTCTAGTATTATTCTCAACCGTCAATTTCCATTATTTACTTTTTTAAATCAGTTTCACACCCAGCCACCTCAGGCAATACCATCTGCTGAACCTTATCCCTTACACCATCTACACCAACAAGGTTTTCTACATGTTCACCTTGAACTATTTCACTTTCAAAATTCAACCCTTCCACAGGCAAGTTTTCGTCACCACCAATACCCCTTACACTTTTCATCCATAACCCTACGCTGCATTGCAACAGGCAATTTTATCAATTCACTACCACATTCATTTGAAACCAAATCAGCTCTCACAGCTGATTGCGTACACGCAGAATCCCTAACGTTACGGACTTCCTGACCCTGTACTACCCCATCATTACCCCTCATTTCCTCTATCGCCCTAGCCCTATACATTTCCCATGTTTCCTCAATCTCCCTACGTTTTTGTGCAACTTCCCTTTCCATCTCCTGCGTTTTTCATTACACATCATTTAGTCTATCGCCCTAGCCCTATACTTTTCCCATGTTTTCTCATTCTCCCTAAGTTTTTGTGCAACTTCCCTTTCCATCTCCCTGCGTTTTTGTGCAACCTCCCTATCCAACGCCAAGCGAGCCATCGCAATTTTCTTGTGGCTCTCCACTTTCCACATTCCAACTTCCCTCATTTCAACTTCCACCTTCTTCATTCCTATAAAATATGAGATCCACATTTCTTTTGGTAACCCTACAGGTACCCCCTTGGGATATACAATGTCAACATGACCAGACTGAGCAGTTACAGGAGGCATGATGACAATTCAGATAGAAATTGTATTTAAGAGATAGAAATTACTTAGCACAAACTTAATAACTTAAAAACCAAAATGTTTACACAAGCCAAACACCACATACCTGCGTCACAAACGCGTTTAGAATATATCATTTGCGCTGTATTCCATCCACATAGGCACAGTTACCACGGTAACTCATATCTTGACACAGCACTGGTCACAGTTCAAAATCACATATACAGCAAGCAGTCCTGTTTAAATCATGAAAATCCTTCCATAGAGGACACATCACCTACAGCAAATATCCACAGCAGCACAGCTGGCAGTTTTTATATCCCTTTTCGAATATAGTCGAAGATATCACCATCATCTCCGTCGATCACAATAGTACATCAACACAGCAAATATCCACAGCAGCACAGCTGACCGTTTTTATATTGAATATAGTCGAAGATATCACCATCATCTCCGTCGATCACAATGGTACATCAACACAGCAAATATCCACAGCAACACAGCTGGCAGTTTTTATATCCTTTTTCGAACCTAGTCGAAGATATCACCATATCACCTCCACCGATCACAATAGTACATCAACACAACACAGCAAATATCCACAGCAGCACAGCTTACAGTTTGAGTATCATACAGCACTGGAGTACCCATACAGCCAATACGATCCATAACAGCACAGGTTTACACAGTAGTATCCATAACAGCGCATGCTACAGTTTTTATGTAGCTGTAAATGCTTCAGAAATCCTCAAAGAATTCAGGCTATCATACTTGCTAGGACAGCACTGGTTCCATTCATACGTTCTTCGTTAAAACAACGGTGCACAAAATTCATCAACAATTTCGGCCACTGTCCAATTCGCTGCTATCATTCAAGCATGGTTGTAGCATTGTTTCGAATCATCCATTTAATTGTGAGCAATATTAATGTCACTTTCACTGTGATTTCACATCAAATCCATTCCTGGCGCACCTTAATCACTTGTTTTCCGCTGCCATTATATTATGAAGTTCCCAGAAGAATCAACACATCAACTACATTCTCTTAACTTTGTATTTATATATCTCTATGTTTCTATGTTATTTCTCCAGCCCTTTTTGGTGTCCGTTTTTTCTATACTGGCATCTATCCATGTTGAAGTCCAATGTAAAACTAACCCACTCACCCCCTCACACACCAGCCCAGGTCTTTTCCATGCGGTCCAACTCAGCATGCACATCCTGGACACCTGTCCTGTCAATCTCCCAAACCCCACTGTCCACCTCAGACCATTCTCACTGACCAATCACAGACAAGGACATGCATGCACAGCCTCATGGTCTTGTCCAGGGTTTCACTTACACCTCTTACATAATCACTAAAATTAGAATCCCCATAGCAACAACTTTATCACACTGTCTAAAAAATGTGGGTCAACAAATTATTTTTTGGGTTAATTTTTCGACATATGAGTATTTACGTGTCAAACTGATTTCAGATTCCAGGTTCAATTTACTTTCTATCAATGTATACTTTTATATACTTTTATTAAATATTTTCAAACTTTAAAAGGGCAAGGGTTGACATTTTGCTTGTTTTGAATCCCTATTCACGTTACGTGCGTAATGTTCCCCGGCTTGAAAAACTACCCTGATTATGTGGTTTTTTTGGACACGCCTGATACCCTCATGTAATGACCACTGAGCACCCGAGTAATTGATAGTATCACATTAAAGTGTATTACAAGATAACTGACTTGAAATCAATACTTCATGCATTTGATAATGAGATTTTGACAAGGAAGGATATATTATAGATCAGTCGGGATTACAATTGATTTTGTGAAACCCGGACAAGGCATCTATGAGCTGGTTTTTTGTTTTAAAATACTAAGAAAGTATTCAATAATCACCCCAAAAATGCACAACAATTTGCTACCGGGGAACTCTTTATAAGAGGTTAAAGTTAGATAGACTGGTTATTATCAAATGAAAATAAACAGCTCCATCTAATGTATAGGCTTTATCTTCGAACAGTTATTATTAGTTCACAGTGTTGTTTTATTTTGTGTATATCCTTTAACAACAATAAATAAATGTTTCATAATACAACATTGTTCAAGTATAGTGTATAATTTAAAATACATTTTCATGTTGATGAGGTGATTTTAATTTTTGAAAGCAACTGTAAATCTTTACAGTGTTATTAGCATGTACATACAAATAAATTGAGATTGATTTTATATTAATTAGGTGTGTGTTTGTGCATGCTATTCATTGAAAATTGAAATATAGCCAAATCATTGGAAAGCTTAGAAAAATGATGGTGTCCACCCGCGGTTGTCCACGTCCCAAAATGCCCATTAGAAAGTACCGGTGTAGGGCGGACGCAAACCCGGAAGAGGAGAGGTGAAAATCAAGATTATTGTATGACGTCAGCAAAGGGACCCGGTAATGTAAAAAAACTCATTGTCCATTGTGATGCATGCCTCTCTTGTATCTATTTGCGTAGTAGCTCTGTTGAATAGTTGAATAGGATGAGGATGAATTTCTGTACCTGGGGTGACGTCACAATTCTAAACCCCGTTTTGACTATTTATCCCAAGGTATAAGGGGGGTCTGTACTCGCAAGTTTGTATTGCCTATTGGTAATTCCCAGTATTATTTTGTAAAAATTAACATATTCTATACAATCTAAGCTTTCCATTGATACCATACATGATCTCAATAAGTAGGAACTTTAAGTATATGTATATCTTTCATCTATTCAACACTTATTGTCTGAGCACTTCAATGGGAATTTATCACACACAGAAAATAGCAACCAAACATAATTATTAACAACATTAGTTATATGTCATGTAAATAAATTAGTTGAAGTTAAATCCGTTGTTGAGAAATGATAAAGTTAGGTTTATTTTCTGTTCTCAATTTGACATATGGACTAATGCATTTCATACATAGTTCGATCGATAAACCATTATTTCACTATTTTAGAATAAATATAAAAATGTCCAAGGTAAAAATCTAATACAAAGTATGAAAATCAAAGAATAGGATGCACATGTTCTGCAAATATCTTCTATAGGCATCGTGATACTTTAAAGTATGATTACTTGTGTCGGAATGTAAGCCCAACGCAAACTATAGCATATTATGATTTTGTAAAATTAAAATACTGTATTGCAAGTGGTCAGATTTTAATTGACATAATAATTGCAACTTATTTGCTTTAAAGCAGATTGATATTGATATATTTCATTTTTATTTGCGTTTCTTTGAAATAGTACACCTGGCACCAAAATGAAAAGGAAGCGTATTCCTAGGATATTTCTCTGAATGCTAATATCTCACTGAATTTTAATATCTGACCGACCTAGACCCCCCCCCCCCCCCCCCTTAAACATGGTTTTGGGCAGCTTTAGGGGTAAGAAACATGGGAATATTACTGATTTTTAAATTTGAGACTTTTAAGAGACCTTGTGTGTAAAAATCAAAGAAGTGGTGGCAGACTTTAAAATATCGATTTCCTTTATACTTTGCACATGTTTAGACCTTTGGTCAACATGTATATATTTGGTGAAAAAATTACCAATATACCTTTGGTTGCCATGGCAACGGCCAATATATGAAATTGCACAATTTTCACTATTTTTACCCATTTCACAACTTTAAAAAAGCGCAAGTATTAGGTCATATTTCTGTATGAAGAACATGCATTACAGTCCCCTTCTTTTATACAGTGAAGTAGCCATCCTTGAACTTTCCAAAAATGATGTCAACATTAACTTTCATTTTTTCAATGTGGGTTAAGCCATTTTGTAGAATAGGGGTGTTTTGATTAATTTCAATTATGCAAAAAGTGAAGGTCGTAAAGAATTACATAACCCCTAAAGTGGTGTTATATTTTAATCAGCCTATTCAGGGTTAATAGACAGGATGTTGGTCTACATGTTTCAAGAAAAAAAGTTTCGGTAAGAGCGGTGTTGCCAGGAACTTTTTCGGTTTATTGACATTTAATTCATTGTGATAAATAGGGATTTTGAGGATTTACTTTCATAGAAAATTCTGATAAGGATTGATATGCATTCAAATGATATTTGTATCAATTCAGCATTAAGTTGGACATGATTTGATAGTATTTAAATAACAGCGTTGCCAGATTAAACGCCCTCAATTGCTCATAACCATAGTAGGGTCATATTCAGTGATCCAGGGAACACAAGAGCTGGTTAACCCCCCACAAAAGGGATTGTTTTTAAACAGAAGACATGTTGATCTTTAATAAAAACAATGAATGAACAACCAGCTAGCTCTAAAAGTGAGACAAATTAACACAAACTTGACCTCTAAACCACACAAAGCAATAAGGTATTTTTTGGTGGTGCGGGACCATATCGGCTGAACCATTTAACCTAGAAACACAATAGATGTTGCTCTTGAATAATTTAATGTTCATGAAATATTTCTAGGATTCCCTGTAAGAGTTAAGAGTCATCTCAGGTAAATATCGAGTACAGGTGGCAAAGCTCGCCGATTTTTTTTTTTTTTTTCCTGGCCAGGTTGAAGTACTTTGGTAGCATATCAGAAAAACGAGATTAGTTTGTTACTCTTTTACTCGTTGCCATGGCAACAGCCCAATTTAGATTTTAGCCATTTTTGGTCAATATCAGTTAAAATTGGTCGAAATTTACCGCACATTCGTTATCTTATTGCAGCAATATGCAAGATTTTTTTTCAAAAGTAGCTATTACTTGATAAAGATATATCTTTATACTTTAGACACAAATAATAAAAATAAAAATAAAAACATGTTTTGATGTATTTTCTGACCTGGCAACACTGCTAGTTTTGACATATTAAGAAAATTGATATTTTAGCCTATCTTTGCATCTCGTAAAAACTACTTGCCAGGGCACTCAGGATATTGTCCTCATAGGAGGAGGGAGAGATGACTTTACCCTACTCATATCTGATGAAAACAGCTTGGGGTATTATATACTTTAACGGCAGTGTTGCCAGATAATGACACATTTTGGAAAAATTACAATATTTCGTTTGTTACAAATAATGACATTCATTTTGATACTGAAGCCATTTTATTACGACAAATTGGATTTAGTATATACCAGATGTTCCAGGGACTTCCATAGATACCCGTTAAGTAAAGCAGGTGGTAATATAGGGACTATACTTCTACTCTTGTTGCCAGAAAGTTCACAGTTCGGCAACATTGCTATATTCAGATAATTTGATTTCGTATATTAGTCGGGTATGTACAGGGGGGTGCACGTGCACCCCCAGTACTAAAACCAAACCAACTTTTAAGGTGTCTTTTAGGTCCTTAAACACATTTTAGATGTTAAAAGTGAGAAAAAAATGGGATGCTCTCCAGATATCCAAGATGGCGTCCAAAATGGCCGCCAAAACAGGTCAAATCTCATAAAATGACATATAGCAATCAAATTGTATGGTGAAAGTATAGTTGTAATAGTGGGATGTATGTATTAAACCACTAGACACTCATATCTAGAAGTTTTGCTTTATTAACACACCTAAATCCAAGATGGCTGCCAAAATGGCCGCCAAAAATGGTAAAATTCCATATATTGGCATATGGGCAGTTCCGTAGTTACGGACGTACATTTCAGAGAATTCAGACACTTTGAGGGCTTGCAAAATCTAAACTATACCAGTTGCTTGATTTTTAACACTAGGGTTTCAAGGAGCTCTAGTAGGAGTATAAAACCTGAAAATGTCTTTGCTGTACCATTTTCGGTTAATGAGATATGGTGTGAAAACCCTCCGTCGCGGACGTACGCAGAGAAAGTGTTTTTTTCAGTATACCTGTATTCATATCCAAAATTCTCTGAAGTGTTCAGGTCTCTGATTGAAACTTAGATATATTTGTTTGCAAGAGGGATCAAACTGTAGGAAAAACATAAAGAAAACAGTCATACCTTTCAAATTCATGTTGAAATTGATCAATTTTCACCGTCGCGGACGTACAAGATTAGTGTTGCGGACGTACATCTGTGAATTAATTCAATGTGTACGTCCGACACGACTTCAGCAGCTCATTAATTAACAATGTACACAGATTCAGACGGATGAAGGTTTCAAAGACATACTAGCAATCAACAGCTTGGAATATATGCACAATTTATTGGATTCAAACAACAATACAATATAGAACAGGGTGGTTAAAAATGGCAGATTTGGGACGTGTACGTCCGCGACGAAATTTGCAATAATTCAAAAAAAAATTAAATTAAGTAGTCAATTTTTCGTAATTTTCTGTATTAAATTTCCTTTTTATTATAAAAAACATTGTTTCTTGCCATATTTTGAAAATTTAATACTTGCCTTAGTTCATTTATGGAAATAATTGCACTTCAATGGTGCGATCTCTACTCAAAAACGCCCTGTACGTCCACAACAACCTCAAAATCAGCCAAACCGAGAATGATAGGTCAAATTCCAAATTATATCATGTAACTACAACCTATAACCTTTGATATGAGACATAAATGAGGTTATTTCGACGATTTTCAATTTTTTCAATTTTTTCAATTTGGGTTACCTAATTACGGAACTGCCCATATATAAACCAACATGTATGATCAGAGTAAAGTTTTAACAATGGGATGTATGTGTTAGACCACTAGAAACTCATACTTAGTATTTTTACTTTGTTCACATATTTTAAAATCAAAATGGCCGCCAAATTAATGGCCGAAATTGGTCAAAAGTGGTCAAAATTCCATAAAATAGGCTAATATCAACCGAAATGTATGATGAAAATATAATGTTAACGATGGGATGTATGTGTCAGACCACTAGTAGCTCATTTCCAGTATTTTTGTTTTGTTAACACAGTTCAAAATCCAAAATGGCCCCCAAAATGGGTCCCAAACTGACTGAACAAATTGTTGGAATTCCATAAAATGGGATAATATCGACCAAAATATATGATGAAATTATAGTTTTAACATTGGGGGTATGCAATAAACAACTAGTAACTCATATCCAGTATATTTGCATTGTAATAGCATACTTTAAAACCAAGATGGCCACCAAAATTGCCGCTGTAAATGTAAAAATAGTCTACATGAGTGTATGGTAATCCAAAATAGATCTTGTAAGAGTGTATATTACATCAAATTCACCAAATAGAATGTTCTAAACTGCTACGTTATTACTTTTAAAAAATAAGGCCCCCCTCTGTGACAATTTTGATTCAGTAGCACTTTCCAAAATGGCTGCCAGAATTGTACATTTACCAATACCCTAACTTTAATGTGATAGCATTCACATAATATGGTCATTTACAATACAAAACAAATGTGTTAGGTCATTTAACATCAACTTATCCATTCTGGCAGCCAGTTTGGAAAGTGATACTGAATCAAATTGTCACAGAGGTGGGCCTTATTTCTAAAAGCAATAGCTTAGCAGTTTAAAACATATTATTTGGTGAATTTGATGAGAGCGTGTGTGGTCTAGCGGATATATCGCAGGTCTCACGATACAAAGGTTGCGAGTTCGAGCCCCGCTACGGCCAACATGTTTGTATCTTTAGGCAAGGTACTTAGTCTCAATTGCATCGTGGTTCAGAAGTCACATATAAATGGTGGTCTCATGCATATGAAGAGCAAAATCCGAGCACGTTAAAGGTCACAGACTCCTTCGCAAAGAGTAGGGGATCATCCCGTTCTGTGTACATAAAAATTCATGTCCCTAGGTTTCAGGGGCACTGTACCGTTAATGTCCGAGGTAGGGCGCTGTGTACAGTATAACAGTATACATGTATGTATACACTCTGACAATATCTATTTTGAATTATCATACACTCATGTAGACTATTTTTACATTGACAGCGGCAATTTTGGTGGCCATCTTGGTTTTAAAGTATGCTATTGCAATGCAAATATACTGGATATGAGTTACTAGTTGTCTATTACATACCCCCAATGTTCAAACTATACTTGCATCATATATTTTGGTTGATATCATCACATTTTATGGAATTCAAACAATTTGTTCAGTAATTCTGGGACCCATTATGGGGGCCATTTTGGATTTTAAAGTATGTTAACAAAGCAAATATAGTAGATATGAGTTACTAGTGGTCTAATACATACATCCCATCCATAAAACTATATTTTCATCATACATTTAGGTTGATATTATCCCATTTAATGGAATTTGACCATTTTTGCAGCAACCTCGGGAACCATTTTGGGGGCCATTTTGGCATCTATTTTGGATTTTGAACTATGTTAAAAAAACAAAAATACTGGGTATGAGTTATTAGTGGTCTAATACATACATCCCACCATTTAAAAAACTAAATTTTCATCGTAAATTTAGGTTGATATTATCCCATTTTATGGAATTTGACAAATTTTCAGCCACTTCGGGAACCATTTTGGGGGCCATTTTGGATTTTGAACTGTGTTAACAAAACAAAAATACTGGAAATGAGCTACTAGTGGTCTGACACATACATCCCATCGTTAACATTATATTTTCATCATACATTTCGGTTGATATTAGCCTATTTTATGGAATTTTGACCACTTTTGACCAATTTCGGCCATTGATTTGGCGGCCATTTTGATTTTAAAATATGTGAACAAAGTAAAAATACTAAGTATGAGTTTCTAGTGGTCTAACACATACATCCCATTGTTAAAACTTTACTCTGATCATACATGTTGGTTTATATATGCCAATATATGGAATTTTACCATTTTTGGAGGCCATTTTGGCAGCCATCTTGGATTTAGGTGTGTTAATAAAGCAAAACTTCTAGATATGAGTGTCTAGTGGTTTAATACATACATCCCACTATTACAACTATACTTTCACCATACAATTTGATTGCTATATGTCATTTTATGAGATTTGACCTGTTTTGGCGGCCATTTTGAACGCCATCTTGGATATCTGGAGAGCATCCCATTTTTTTTCACTGTTAACATCTAAAATGTGTTTAAGGACCCTAAAAGACACCTAAAAAGTTGGTTTGGTTTTAGTACTGGGGGTGCACGTGCACCCCCTGTACATACCCGACTAATATACGAAATCAAATTATCTGAATATAGCAATGTTGCCGAACTGTGAACTTTCTGGCAACAAGAGTAGAAGTATAGGCCCTATATTACCACCTGTTTTACTTAACGGGTATCTATAGAAGTCCCTGGAACATCTTGTATATACTAAATCCAATTTGTCGTAATAAAATGGCTTCAGTATCAAAATGAATGTCATTATTTGTAACAAACGAAATATTGTAATTTTTCCAAAATGTGTCATTATCTGGCAACACTGCCGTTAAAGTATATAATACCCCAAGCTGTTTTCATCTGATATGAGTAGGGTAAAGTCATCTCTCCCTCCTCCTATGAGGACAATATCCTGAGTGCCCTGGCAAGTAGTTTTTACGAGATGCAAATATAGGCTAAAATATCAATTTTCTTAATATGTCAAAACTAGCAGTGTTGCCAGGTCAGAAAATACATCAAAACATTTTTTTAATTTTTTTATTATTATTTGTGTCTAAAGTATAAAGATATATCTTTATCAAGTAATAGCTACTTTTGAAAAAAAATCTTGCATATTGCTGCAATAAGATAAAGAATGTGCGGTAAATGTCGACTATTTTTAACTGATATTGACCAAAAAATGGCTAAATCTAAATTGGGCTGTTGCCATGGCAACGAGTAAAAGAGTAACAAACTAATCTCTTTTTTCTGATATGCTACCAAAGTACTTCAACCTGGCCAGGAAAAAAAAAAAAAAATCGGCGAGCTTTGCCACCTGTACTCGATATTTACCTGAGATGACTCTTAATTATTCTCACCATGGATATCAAAGAAAACCACCATTTTAGAACATTGATGGTGCATATTTTTAGAGCCAAACGACCTTAGTGATGATGAAAGGGTATCACAATGGACTATGAGAACTCCATTGCTGTTGCTAGCAAACTTGAATTGTTAAAATGTAACGAGTCAAAACAGAAATTATGTGTCTTCGCTCCTATTCTGACGCTACCAGGCTTTTTGTGCCTCTATATCTAAACATCAAGCTGGTGATAATTCCTTTCATGTCTTCTCACTAGATCGTAATTTGGCGAATCTGTATCTATATTGACTTTTGCGCTTCAATTGTTTTGCCTTTTACTTATTTATATATTTTGTTAATTTGTTATGGTATTTTATGGTTGTAAAGGTTGTAATGTAAAGGTTATTCTTATTATTATGTGGCCCCAACTTCCCAAGTACTGATTTTTTATCTTTGCATGATGAATTGTGTATATTATTTTCTTTGTATTTTTCTTGTATATAATGCTGTTTGATATTGTTAAGAGCTGTGATCTTTGTAGAGCGCTTTTTAAATGCTTGTTATTATACTATTATTAAAACATAGTAGCTATTTTAAGTGTTCTACCACACACTTTCTTAAATATAAGTTTACAGTTTAGTTTACGAGTGAATGTACTCTGGGATCATTAATAAGGATCACTACTTTAACCAGTAGAAGATCACCACATTTGTTATGCAACGTTGGTTTAATTTGGAACATACACCGATGTTCTGAATGATTGAAACACTTCTTAACCTTAAGAGTCCTAAATACTACGATTTATTACGCAAAATCCTCTCCCCAATCGCATGCTTCCACATTGATTTTGAATGACGTCATCGATCGAGCTAATTATGTGGGCACCAAATTGCTACCCGGGCAAGCTCTTGTGTGTTAACTCAGTTAGGAGCGCACGTGGGGCGTGCAGAATGTACGCGGATCGAATCAGGGTCGGACCGTGGTGGTTTGTTTGTTCAAAATCCCTCAATGTTTCCCCATCCCCCTGATCCACACCAAAACATCTCCGCCTGGGGGGGGGGGGGGGGGGGGGGGGGGGTAAGGGTTAAAGACCAAAACGAAACTAGAGTTATGCATTGTATTGCATTCTTCTAAAGCTTTTTATCGTTAAAACTAAAATGTGTAAAGTAAAATTTGTGAATTAAAGCCGCTACCGTGATTTATCATTCTGTATAACATTTGCAACAATTATTCATGATGGTCAGCAACAGTACAGGATGCTTTTATACTGAAGATGATTGACAAACTTGCCTCTGGAATGGATTCAGCATTGTGGAATTATTGAAGAAATGCCCCTTTATCATATTCAAGAACATCATAACATTTCTAAAATAGTCGTTAAGTAGCCATCTTCAATTTTTCATAATGAGTACAATTAACCCAATACATGTACCTAAACCCAATACTAAAATTACTAGTAGGTTTTAGAATAATTTCATATAAATAAGATGAGAGCAACATCTACATTATGTTTCTAGGTTATATTTCATGCTGGAAACAACTTCAGAATAATAAAATAACTACTGTATATATATTGGATTCCAAGGCATAACGTTATTCAAAACAGACACCTAAATAACGTGTCCTAGTTACAGTAGGTGTTCACAAAAAGTTATGTGATTTTATCAATTCCAAGATGGCCGCTGGAAGCCATCTTGCATTTCATGCTGAATACAGCCTCCAAATCATAAAATAACCACCGTATTAGATTCCTAGTCATAAAGTGAGTCAAAAAAGATACCTCAATCTTGTCTCCGGGTTAATATGTCCAGATGTTATGTGATTTTCTAAATTCCAAGATGGCTTCTGGAGGCCATTTTGGATATTACTACAAAATATATGCTGCAGAACAGTCTTAAGAATGGGTCATTGCTTGAGAATAAGTGTTTATGGGTACTTTGTGATGCTTGGTTTCCTGTTAAAACATTCGTAGGGACTCATTTCCCCCAATATAACACTGTTATTTTATGGGAAAATGTCAAACTTTCTGGCAACACTGTTTGCCTCTGTCAAAATTACAGAAACTTTTTTTAAATTTATTTAGGTAAAACAATACCTAGTCGAGCTACACTGATAATAGAATTTTTTTAAAAGCACCACTTTGGGGTTTACAGCTCATTGAATATTGCTATATTTCAGGAAATAAATATTTACAAAAACACCCCTATTTCAAACAATGGTATAACCCAAGTAGGCCATGATGGTTGTTTGAGAACTACATTTCTAGAAAGCTTATGTGTTGTAAATCATGTGGTGTGACTGTCAAGTTCTACCTCTACTTTCCCTACATATGGTGAATCTTAAAAGTTTGAAATATTTTAGCCTTATAAAAGTGCTGAAATAAGCCAAAACGTGTCATTTTGATATTTTGGCCGTTGCTATGGAAACGAAGGTCCAGCAGTGCCCTAATTTGGATTTTTATAGACTTTGACTAATGCTGCACCCTGACATTAAGAATTTGTTTCTTCTTTTTTTTCTTTTTTTGAAGTCTGCCAACATTTTTTGATTTTCTTTGATTGGTACGCAAAGTTGCTCTTAAATATGTTTTTTATGGGTGGGGGGTCCAATTTAGCACTTTCACCAATGTGAGTGCAAGAAGTATGTAAATCCACCCATTATGGTGTTTCTAAACATAAACCAAAGTAAATTATCAAAGTTACTGAACAAAACATACATTTTTGTTGCACTAAAAGTCAAAACATATTAATTCGATAATGGCCCACTATATTAAACCACCTAAATGGGGAATATAGGTCGTGTTATCATAAAATATGTTTTTTATGCTATAAGAGCGTCTGAAACACTGTTTGTAACTCCACAAAATAGGGCAAGATGTTCCTGTCATTTTTCCTGTTTGTCGTCACCATGGTAAAGAGGGGGCTAATTCACCCAAACTAACTTCAAATATCATTGAATTACACTATATTTGCTAGAAATGTAATTTAAATAAATGTTATTATTACTTGTTCAAGGCTTGAATTATTTTTTGCAAGATCTGTACAATCCCTATGGTGTCAACGTGAGCGCAAGAAGTGCGTAAATCCAAAATCAATACATTGATTAATATTGATCAATAAACAATGTAAGTTCTAATGTGTAGAATATAAATCCCAGAGACATAACCTATACTCGCCAAGTAACAGCCAAATTGAACGTTAACGTTGATTCCTACAATATTTTGTAAACTTTAAATGCCTGTATCTCAAAATGTCAAATATGGACTTCTTTTTAAAAAAAAATATTTTCAATCATTCACACCTTTTGCATAGCATGATCACAATACAATAATTCATAAATACAGATATTAATCCAAATATGGACTTATTGACTTCTTGCGCTCATATCTTCAATTTGATATGACACAATACTCATTCTATTTTATTTTCTTCTTCGCGGACATAGCCTCTCCAAAAACAACAACCCTTATTTTTGAATTCGCGGACATAGCTTCCAAATTGACCCCTTAGTTTTGGAAATCGCGGACATAAAGCTTTAAAAAACACCCCTATTTTGGGGAAATCGCGGACATAACTTTAAAAACACCCCTAATTTGGGGAAATCGCGGACATAAATGTCAGAAAACCCCCTTTTCCGCGATTTTTGAAACGAATATTGAAAGTCAATGTTGACTGAAACCACCGGGGTTTCGACACGGTTAAAATGACCCGTAATTTGATTTGACACTAGCCCCTCACCCGGGTTTGGATGTTTCTGATCATGAGTAGGCCTGTCTCTGCTATAATATTATAAATAATAATGGATAAAAGATTACATTTTAAACTACTTCCCAAAAGCTAAAAACAATTTGAAACGATTTTAATCCCGTTTTCCCATCTGAACGAGACACCCCCTCCTCCAAATATAATATAGAAAAAAAGAGAAAATACAAATAACATCTATATTACAATTCACGTAAAACCATCCTAATAGTCAACCAAGCCTTGCATTATCGCATGAGTGTTGCAGTTCTTTTTACGTTGATACAAGAATGCGGGAAAGGTTGCGAACTCTTCCACAGCTCAATCAATTATAAAGACGTAGCGCATTCTGAACTTCAATGGAGCAACGCTAAGTAAGATACTACTACGCGCGTACATTAGGTATTTATTTATTTGGTCCCCTGCACCCTGGATCCCCGGCCCAACTTATCCATTAGTTGTGTGGAGCCCATTGATGCAGGGAACCCGCATAGGCTAACTGTCACTTTACGATGTTGCGAAACCATCAAGGTATTTGTTTATTCTTTGACATCCAATATCCTGTATTCTTTGATGGCCGAGTGGATTGGAGCGTTGCTCTTACCAAGTAGTGACAAATCAGGATGTTTTTGAACGTGTGAGTTCCAATCTCACTTCTGTCATTTTTTCTTATGTCTTTATTTTTGTACAACTATGACGTTGTTTTATGAATTGAGCATTGGAAATTTAATTTTTACTATACAAATGCCTTTTTTCCTCTGAAATATGATATTTTAATTATTTTTTAAATATTAGAGAAATGTACGGTTTTTCACCTGGCGGCCGGCGGGACGACGTTGTATGGGCGGCCAAGGGGTTAAATATCGAATATAGTCTAAAATTGGGGTAATATAAAGAGATATAATACATTATAATTTTGTAATGAATACTAATTTGCAATATAAACAGGAGCGTAACTATAGGTATTTCTTTTCTTTTTTCGGAGGGGGGGGGGGGGGGGGGGGCATCAGGGGTGCATGGCCTCTGACTTGGTGGGTGGGGGGGGGGCATATCCAGTGGCGGCGCCAGCATTACAAACAAAAAAATTGGTGGGTAAACGTGGGTCACTAGATACATTGGTGCCTTTTAATATCAAATTTACCTAAAATTAGCTTAATTTGGTCTAAAAGTAGGTATTTTAGACCATTTTAGAGCTATTTTTTACTTTAAAAGTCAAGGCACTGGTCAAATTAGGGCATGTAGGCCTACTGCACTTTCTCTTTATTTTGTCATATTTCATTTGACGGGGGGGGGGGGGGGGGGGCATCAGGGGGGGGGGGCATGGTGTCTGACTGGGGGAAATTACCTAAAATTAGCTTCATTTGGTCTAAAAGCCCGTCTGAAAGTAAATATTTCAGACCATTTTACAGCTATTTTTACTTTATAAGTCAAGTCACTGGGCAAATTAGGGCCCGGGATTAGGGCATGTACTGCACTGTCATGGGTAGCATTGTATTTTGTCATATTTCATTTGGGGGGAATCAGGGGTTGGGGGGGGGGGGGGGGGTCATGACTTCTGACTGGAGGGGGGGGGGGGGGGGTACGCCACTGAATATGAACAACGTTGTATGGGCGGCCATTGGGGTTAAAATATTGAATATATTCTAAAATCGGGGTAAGTTTTGTAATGAATACTAATTTGCAATATAAATATTCACTAGCAATATGAATAAGTAATTAATTAATAAGCAATATGAATATTATTATAGCAATATGAATGATCCATATTGAACCGAAATGGTCCAGGTTGAACCGCGGTGATCCAAGAGGATCCCAAATTAATCATGAATATTCATATTACTAATTAATATTCATTACAAACTATCATTTAAAAATACATTTTGACAACATTACATTTGAGAAGAAGAACAAATCTGTTATTTTACCTCTGTACACTACTTCAGCACTATAATACAAACGTGTACCAATGTAATTAGTGTAGGCTACTTAGGTCCCAATCCTGCACCAAGTCTATGGTGTAATACAATGAATTGTCCTTTATCCTATTGTATAGTTACATTACGTCCTTTATCGCTTGCTTACGGTTATCGTGGTGTTTAGAATCACCCTACGTTCCTAATTTGTTCAAAACGTGGGCCTAGGCTACAAGTATGCATGTCCCATATGGATAACAACAAATCGTCTGTCGCCATTGATGTACATAATTATAGCCTACAAATTGTCATGATACGACAAATTATACCCCACATTTTTAAGTTATATAATAAAAGATGGAAATCAGTGGCATAACATTAAGGTGTGGGAAGTTTTCCCCGTGCCCGCTTGACCGTCGTACTGAGTCAACGAAGTCAAATAAACACAATTATAAAAGGGACATTAATTAGTGTCCCCTCTCCGCCCTCCAAAAAATGCAGAACTTCTCAACAACAACAAAATATATTAACCGCCCAGGTTCACTCATCGAACCCAAAATATTAACCGCCCAGGTTTACTGATCTAACGGGTCCCGCGCGAAGCTTTTTTTACTAGCGGCACCCGAAAAGCGGGTGCCGCTAGTAAAACACAAAATAACAAAAATGAGAAAAAGGGGAAAAGTAAAAAACATAGAAAAGGGGGTAAAAAAGAAGAAAAAAACCATTCCAAAAGAAAATAGGAAAAAAGAGAAAGAAGAAAAATGAGACTCAAGAAAAGACCAAACAGATTTTAAAATAAGAAATAAAAATATCAAAAATAATAATAAATAACCAAGTGATAAACCAGATAAAACAATTATAAATTGTGTGAAATATTGACGTATTGTGTGTAACTATGTAGCCCTAACATATCAACAATTTAAAGTAGGCCTTGATAATTAAATTTAATATGTCCTTGTGGTTTTTTTTGAAGATGTGATAATTATCTTTTGTTTGTATATTGCTTTGTCTGTTAAGGTAGCTAACTCGGCTCCTACACCTCTGCGGAAAATCTGCTGTTATACCAAATCAATTATATCTATACTTTTTATACTGAGACCATAGCTCTACCTATTTCAGGACTTTCGGATCAATTTTTAAATTCTAAGTTATGTTTTTCTTTATTGTTTTACAATTCCCTACATTTTTACCTTCTGGAATTTCTCTTAGACAAAAGGGAAAATGCTATGGCCATGACACTTTAGACATTTATTAGCATATTATCGAAATTCTCTCGTGAGTTTTTTTTTCAAATACAGTGTTTACTTTCAATTTTGATTTCAGGGACATTTTCAAAAGGGTGTAAAAATTCTAAAACACTTGATTAATAAAATTCACGAGAAAATTATATAAACCAAATTACCTTTTATATGACACATTGTTTGCACAAATTGAACGTGTTTTTTTCTGTAGAAATTCACAACATTTGGCAATATAGTGTTTCTAGAAATTAGTAAAAAGGTACTAACATTCCCAGTGAATATACCATCCATCACCACTCAGTAATTGTGGAGGGGGAAAAATCGTGTAATACCTTGGTGTTTTGGCATCAAAATAAAATAACAGTATTTAGCATAGTTGTTCGCACATAGTTCAGCCGTAACAATAACTCTCCTATCATAATAGAAACTCTCCATTCTTAGCAATAACCCTCCATTCGTGATTTTACGAATGGAAAGTTATTGTTTGTATCGCTCCATTCTTACAAAATATTGGAGCAAAAAAACAATAGGGTGTGGTCTTAGGTGTGTATTAATCCCTGATAATGTCACTCCACTTTCCTGGCTGCAGCCTGTCTGAATCATTTTTGGTTATTTTTGTCATTTCTCCCGGGACATCTGGAAAAGTGTACTTTAGGTCCCTGATTCTGGGTTTTACTAGTATCGTCCAATACTGGAACACTCAGTATCGTTGCAATCTAACACATATAAAATCTTCCAGACAATAGAAATAAAAACGTTCCAGTATCAATCGATACTGAAAGAAGTTGAGCATATGATATTTGTCTTGATTTAAGTATAGATGGTTAGAAAGTTCGGACGTGTTGAAAACAGGTTCCCCAAATTGTTATATTGAAAAAACAGGTTCCCAATTTACTCCTGGTCGCTAGGTAACAGCGAAAGAAAGATTAAACACAAACGGATCGTGATCACGTTTTGAGGGGAGAAGGCCCAAAATGTTGTAATGTTGAGTAACATTGTAAGCGTGAAGCGCGATTATATCATATCATATCATATATATATATATATATAATTATAAATTTAGTTACCAATACCAAGAAAGAAAAAAAAAATAATAATAATATTTAAACAATGGCAAAATTGTAACAAAAGGGATCAGGGCCGGAGTTACCTTTTTGGGGCCGGCCCTGAACCAGGCCAACATGTGGAGGCCCCTAACTCACTGTAAGAAACCATGTTCTCCCAAGTGGCCAAAAAGCGAGAACAATAAGGGATACCAGTTGTGTTCCCAGAATGTGGAAGTATGGTTCCCCGAAAATGGCCATTTTGATGACAACATTTGCTAGTTTACAATAATTTGGCCATATTGAGGTACAATTTGGCTTTGAACAAGCTTCCAAAATTATTATTTTGGGGCAAAGTGCGCGTAGCTCGAGAGCGTTTACAGCGCTTCCTAATTTGACCAGTGTTGGTAATTTATTTGTGTTATTGTTTTCCTTCTGAATTTGGGCCGGCCTGGGCCCGGGCCCATCTGGCCAAATGGTAAATCCAGCCCTGAAAGGGGTACGCAGCCCCCCCCCCCCCCCCTTGACAACTAGATTGTTTACAATTTTCGAACCCATTTGGTGCGATCTGGTGTACGTGCACCTGAAGATTTTTGTGAGTCAATTATGTGCGCGTAGCGCGTGAAAATTTTCGAATGTGCGCCTATTTTTTGCACGATCGAGGTACATTTTGGCTCTAACAAGCTTGTAGCAAAGAATATTGCATTTTGGGAAGACAAATGCGCGCGTAGCGCGCGAAATTTTTTCATCTGTGTAAACATTTTCCGGGAAGATTTTCAAAGGGGGGGGGGGGGGCGATCGCCACCATCGCCCCCCTCCTTCTTACGGGCCTGATATTATCACTGTACAGATATATAGTACCGCGAATATAAGTTCACAGCAGAAAAGAGGCCTTTCTAAACTTATTTTGCGACACGCGACTTTTAGCTTATATTTAAGTCGGCATGCGACACGGTTGAACAATGTGTCACACGACACCTCGCAACACCCGTGGTAGTTTGTCAATCCATGACTATGTGACATGTAGACGGATGTATAGACACCTTTACTTGGGCAAATACCCGTGCTCTCTCCATCCTTCTCTTCCCCCTTATTCCTTCTCTCCCTCTCTCCCTCTCTCCCTTTTTTTAAACAAAATTTACCCCTGGATCCGCTGCTGCTCTTGCGCGCTATTTTACGCTATTGTACAAACAATGTCTTTTAATTTGACCACCTCGAGTGCAGTTCACCTATAGGTAGAAGTGATCACTTCACTTTATATTGGTCCCTACTTGTGTGGAAAAAACAGGGTAAGGTCCAAAAAAAGACTGTCCGCCCACTTCTAAAATCACATATTCATGAATTTGGTAGATGGATAACCAGTCATCAATGGAATGAGGTTCTGAATGCACCCAGTACAACTGACAAGGCTGACAAGTTTTATAAAACTGTCCTAGAAGCGATGGAAACTCACTTTCCACCTAAAGTGATCAAGCTTCAGACAAACCTTGGATCACCTCGGCGATCAAGGACTTGATAAAGAAGCGCCAAGTAGCTTTTGCAGAGAATAAACAATCTCTTTGGCGTTTTCTTCGAAACAAGGTCATACGTGCCATAGGTCATGCCAAGAAATCATACTACAGGGATCGCCTTCAGAACCTCAAAACCACTGATCCATCAGGCTGGCATAAAGGTATCCAGTTGGTCACAAACAAAAACCAACGGCGCCCAATTATTTCGGTCCCCGGTATTGATTAGAATAATGAAAAAGCAATTGCTGAGGCTATTAATGACAAATTTTCCTCTGTCTCACAAAGTAGACCCCCAATCAACCTCCAGGAGCTGCCTGCCTTCCTACCTGCTAAACCACCACCTCAGATACAGGTTTGGGAAATGTATGACGCTCTCAGGAAACTGAACGCTAAGAAAGCAGCTGGCCCTGACGGGCTTCCAGGGAGGTTGATTAAGGAGTTTGCTTGTGAGTTTAGCATTCCTGTCACAGATATCTTTAACTCATCTCTCATGGAGGGTGTGGTGCCCCAAGTATGGAAAGATGCAACAATTGCCCCCATCCCAAAGGAAACCCCTGCATCAATATCTAAACTTAGGCCAATTTCATTGACATCTCTTCTGGCTAAAGTGTGTGAAGGTTTTGTTTCCAAGTTGACACTTGATGATATTTCTAGTTCAATTGACCGTAACCAATATGGTAGTATTAAAGGTTCTTCGACATCTCATTGCCTAATTGAAATTCTTGATATCTTTTTAAAGGTACTGACAAGTTAAGTAATGTAGGAACCCTGGTTGTGACGGACTTCTCAAAAGCGTTCGATTGTGTCGACCATACTCTAGCTATCCAGAGACTCTGCGAGCTTGGTGCCAGAAGTGAAATCATACCCTGAATTGCAAGCTTTCTTACTACTCGCCGCCAACGTGTGCAATACCACTCTGCTTTATCCGAATGGAAAACACTCACTTGTGGTGTCCCCCAAGGCACCAAGTTTGGCCCAATCACCTTTATTAGTGTTATCAATAACGCTTCTGAAGAGTCTCTGACCAATAGCTTCAAGTATGTGGATGATCTCACGCTGGCAGAAGTCCGCCATGCAAATCAACCCAGCCAGATCGAGTCGGATGTGCGGGACCTGGATGCTTGGGCGAAAGCCAACCACCTCATGCTCAACCCGGGGAAGTGTAAGGTCATGCAGGTCTGTTTTAAGAGAGATCCCCCACTTCCCCCCAAACTCCAAATTGCCGGTAATGAGCTTGAGGTGGTGACTGAAACCAAGCTTCTGGGCCTTGCTGTCCAATCTGATCTTGGCTGGCAGTCCCAAGTTAATAATATGGTGTCTAAATGCAGCAAGAGGTTGTACATGCTGAGTCGCCTAAAACGTTTCGGAGTGCCAACTGAAGACTTAGTATCTGTGTATGTTGGTTACGTTCGCCCAACATGTGAATATGGTGCCCCTGTCTGGCATTGTAGCATAGGTAAAAATCAGGCCCATCAACTTGAACGCCTGCAGAAACGGCATGCCGTATCATTCTGGGGGCTCAATATCAATCCTACACAGATGCTTTGGACCAGTTGGCACTCTTAAACTTGGAAGACAGGAGATCACAATTATCGCTTCAGTTTGCCCAGAAATGTTGTGACTCCGAAAGGTATTCCGACTGGTTCCCTAGCAACAATAATACCCATATGATGAATTTGAGACACACCAGCAAATATCAAGTTCCCAGATGCAATACCAAAAGATATCAGAGTAGCCCCATCCCTTTCCTTACTAATCTCCTGAATCAGCAGCAGTAAATATGCTTGCTAAGGGTGGGGGGGGGGGGGGGGGGGGGGGGGGGGGGTGTTAATCTGACTCTTGTGTAAGTTTGTGATTCATTCTCTGTGTCTTTGTCATTTATAATTGCCGTTTTTTAATCTTTTAATTTTTTATATGTTACCCACAGTGCAATATTAGCTATATTTAGGCGTCATTGCATTTTTTTTAAAATATATTACCCACAGTGCAATATTAGCTATATTTAGGCGACTTAGCATGTACATGTACAACCTTTACTATCTATGTATTTTTGATACCTTTTAATCTCTTTTAGCATTTTTAATTTTCAATTTTGTTGTTATCTTTGTATACATTTCTATGTGTAATTTGATGTTTTTATACCGTATGTAATAACCATGTAATTCAGCTTTTAGCTGCGATTTGGTGACAATAAACTATAAACTAAACTATATAGTTTATCACGGATCGTCTATAGGCTTATTTATCATCTTGAGCATTATTCTAATCGCAATGCGTCCTGATTAGGCTAGTTATAATAGGTATGATAGGTATGATTATAATTTCACTCCGCAATTAATTTTTATGACGTGCGCGTTATTTTATATCTGCATTTGAGCAATATTAACCGATAAAAACACACGCAATATGTTAAACATTTGATAACATGTGGACGTCTAACACCTTCCCCGCGCAGGCGCCTGCAGACTGCATTCCAAATTTAAAATGTTCCAAAACATTTAACAAAATGCCTAAATTATTGAATGTTATTAACCACATTAAGAATCAGCGTCAGAAATGAATTAATATAAGTACGCACATTCATAGTTTTGGTTCAGCAATCTTTGAAATAGATCTTTAAAGTAAGAAAGGTTTCTAAAAAATAAATGTTGTATATATGGTAAAACCAATAGCCGCGTGGAAATTGTTAACAATAACTTACCCTCTGCATAGACACCCCCAGTTGTTACGTGTAAGAGCATGATACTGAAAGCTGTCGCAAAATATGTTGTACAGGAAAACTCCATGTTTATCATTGGTCAGTCACCAAATTCCTGCTTTATCTCCGTCTACTTCAAGAGCAACATGGGAACAGAGCTAACGTACTGAATATTTAGTAGAACCATCCGTCCGGTGAGATAGTATTCCCATCAGTGAAATGATAAGCGATAATGTGGTGTGTAAATCTTTTGCTTGCAGACATTCTCATTGTACAACAAGCATTTTGTAATACTTGCGTGGCATATAGAGGGCGTATATCAATCAGGAATTGCGTCAGCGATCAATCTTTGATGTTAAGCTGATCATTGGTACGGAGGTAGCATTCTTTATAACACGTTATATATATTCATTCACTTATCGCGCAGCTTCTCATTGGTTACGTTACCTCGAAGGTATTTCCCCAAAGGAATAATTTTAACTATTTCCTTACAACCTCATACTCAGAGTCAGAGTGACATATGTATACGTGTTTTATCATACACGCATCAGTAATTTGATTAAATAGAATATGGCCTCAGAATTTCGGGTAAATCTATGGAATCACAAACGACAAGAGATGACAGACTATCGATTTTCTCTCCCCGGCACGGGTACTACCCCGGGAAAAAGTTGTCACATTTTTATTCGAACCACATTATTTGCTAATCCTAACATAGTTGTTGGGAACAGTTCCATGTTATACTCGTTACTGTATCGGGCCCCTATAAGTTCGTTATCAAGCCTGATTTGAAACTAATATCGAGCACCGTATCGAGCAGCAAGTGATTATTTATCGAGCAGCACAATACCCCTTGTCTAAATGAAGGAAAAGCTGTGCGGTATGTAAATACATATCATTATATCCTCATGTGTTTGCTTAACCCTTTGAACCCGGAGTTATTATAGGGGTTCGGTACACCCACCCTGACTTCTCCGGGGGTAAAATGCTAAATATAGTACACCTATATCATCCGTAATATATGTTACCGATGATAGAGGGCAGTATGCCATTGTACTACACGTATAACGTAACCTATTTATAACATAAAAACGTCCGTTTTTATCGCCAAAATTGCCAATCATGACCGTAAAACAATGCATCCCTGTCTACCTGAGAATCATCTGCGCCATATTGTGTTGCATATTCATCCAATTTTGCGCTATTTTTGACTGTTTTCTTCAGCTAAATGACATCAAATCACAATGAAAACCTTGCGAAACAATGTATTTCATATCGGGTGAACATCACATGACTTTCAAGTCACATGACCACTCAGTCATATGATCAATGTGTCATCTGTTCGCTCAGGTCGATTTTTCGACCTATCGGGTTATACGACGTTCTCCGATAGGTCGATAAATCGACCTATCTGGTTTTTAATACCCTGAAGTATAAGTGACTGGTATGGACTTTGATATCGAACCCCGATGTCTTTTTTATCGAGCCTCAACTTAAAAAGAATATCGAGAAGAAACCGTACGAGGCCCGATACAGACTAGATAAATCATCACTGTCATGGTCGTCGTCGTCGGCATCGTCGTCGTCATTGTCGTCTTCTTCTCTCGTCCTTGCATTCGCACACAGACGCCCTCTCGCACCTGTGGCGCCCTCGTGGGTTGGTGCACTCATGCTATGCAAGGCATCACGCGATCAAGTTCGAATGTACGAATGCACTTTTCTCGTCCTTGCAATCGTGCAACGTCCTCTCGCTTTGAGTTGGTTCCCTATGCAAGGCATCACGAGATTATTAAGTACGATTGCACTTTTAATCAGTTTTCATTAGGCCAATAAACACAAGTGCCACAAATCTTGGTCGATTTTCCTTTCCCCCCTCTATTTTTCCGCTGACAAATACTCCTGACAAGGGCCATCTCAAGATACAATTGGTAAATGTCAATTTGACTGATGTTTCTTTTGTGAAAATAGTTTAAAATCAATTTATTTAAAGGCATACTATGTGATCTATCGCCCTCAACATCGAAAAAAAAAATTGCAAACAGATTTTCTTGCAGATTTACATTTCTGATCATAAATCGTACATACATTCCAGGTTACAGGGCGATACGATTCTTAATTACTTCAAAATCATGGTTTTAGAGTGAAAATAAACTGCCGGGATAACACGATAGTTTATATTTTTACTCTAAATTAACTCTAAAACCATGATTTTGAGGAAATTAGGAATCGTATCGCTCTGTGACTTGGAATGTTTGTACGATTTATGATCAGAAATGTAAATCTGCAAGAAAATCAACTTTCTAAACAAAATCATGAATAGAGGGCGCTCTCTGGAAAAGATCACATAATATGCCTTTAAGTAAACTATTCACTTAGTAATAGTAATATTTTGACAATCTTTGATAAAATCTCAGTTGTTAAAAATATATAAGATTACGACCCTAATTATTGAGATTTTAGAGTCACAACAATTGTTTTGTCCTTTTTCATCGTCTCATTATTGTAACTGCATTGTGTAAATTGTACATTAGCGGGTATTTTTCGCATGGTTGAATCATCCATTTTATCACAATTCATGCGTATTAACTGCCTTATTTTAAAATGAACGGCAGAATTCATGGTATTGTACAGTGCAACATACCGTAAAGATTCCAAAATGCACAATTTTTCATCGAGTTTATTTAACAATTTATTGTTTAAATAAATTTAAATCATGATGAATAATCACTGTAAGGAAAGTTTAGAACAATTAGAGAACAATTAGAGAAATGTCTGATTTGCATCTTATTTGCATACTGATTTTAAGTCAAATCAAAAGCCATTTCCCCCATCTGAGTTTAATGTTATCAGTGTTAATGTTTTTTTAAATATTTTAAAACTATTTCATTAGATATCATAACTTTGTGGCAGAAAATGTTACCTGACATTTGTACAGACGATATTTTAACATTTCTCCTTTTATTGATTTTGGGGCAAATACCAGCTGGCCGATTTAACATTTGAATGAAATACTCGCGATCGTATACAAACAAATAGCATAATTTAAATTGCTATACTTACATGCTATGCTTTATTTGTTCAGTCGATAAGGGTAGGGTCTTTAAAGGGACGTAAAGGGACATTAAGTGGTGTTGAGATTTTTAAATGTTTAAACATTTACTTCAGAATTCAAGATGAACATTAAAAATTGCCATTATTGTTGTTTCGACTAACAAAAAATCCCCAGCCAAACTTGATTTAAAACAACACTATTGCCAGACGACGCTGGACATAGGCGTATTCACGAGTATTCAGGTTAAAATATGCGAACGAGGTTACCTGATCAAGTGAATGGTACGACCGCTTAACAACGGTTTAAATTCAAAAAATAGCATTTACAATTGGGATGATTAGCCATCCCGAACGGTTTTGGATTGGAAAATTTTTCTTCTAACCTATGATGAATTTTATGGGGTCATATAATCAAAATCCATTGTTACATTGAAACCAACGGAAATTCAAAATTAACGGCCGTTCGTAGCCACCGTCGTCTGCGGCAGTGCGTCACTAAATAGAGCGCCCTCAATTGAAACGGGACCCCGTTCTACAGCTGACTGGTGTTACCACTACGTTTTCCGTGAATCAAAAATGCAATCGACGCTATTACTGCGATTTATGAATCGACGTTATGGTGTACAAAGAGGGCTGATTATTCTTAATCTTTATAGGTGTAAGTTCATACATGTAATACAATTGTAAACATATACTAATCCCAGTTTTTATCATAATTGAGGGCGCTGCCTCCAACACATCTCTTAGTGCCCTTTAAGGCAAATTGGTTACTGTGCCCCCCCCCCCCCCCCCCCCCCCCCCCCCCCCCCCCCCCCTGGCTTCCTATTCCTGGGTACGCCACTGAATTCGTTTTCAATAGACGTTAGCGTTTATCTTATTCCTGACCATTTCAGTTGACATACCAATTATAACACTGCTTATATAGCGATGGTCCAAAAATGATCACAGCAAAATTATAATATCACAACGTACGTACCCTGGGCAACATACACAAATTAGGAATGGAACAAGAAAGCATGTACAGAAAATCAAGTACTAAAAAAATAAGTTTCGAGATAGTACTTGAAGGTCATGATACGGTTGGTGGATCCTATATTATGGAGGGAGTGTCACTCCATAGTGTTGGGCCAGCCACCAGGGCAAAGGAGCCAGATACAATGCGTGTATAGCTGGTTGTCACATCAATACGGGTTTTATCTGCGGCAGATCCCAGTGAGGCAGATGATAGCGGTTTACTTAAGAAATGATGCACGCAAACCTTGTCATGTAGCCGCTGCAAGCGATGTCAGGGTCCCATGTGAAAGAGTTTTTTTTGGCCATGAAAAAATATAAAACACTGTATATGAACTAGTAATAAATATGTTCAGCAATCATATTATGGGAAATCAGCTTTGGCTACTTTTCATGTGCAGAGAGAGAACTCTTTATTAGACACATCTTTCAATATGTAATAGAACATAATCAATAACATCAATAATAATAATATACCTATTACATGTTGTAATTAGTTGAGTGAAACATACTTTCCTTTATCATCCATGACAAACCCACGAGTATTTATATATTATATATGTATTTCACACAATACATTGATATATCCTATAAAACAGTATTAGAATCTCAAGGCAGGTTTTTTTCTTTTTCAGTTGAAAATCTCTTTCCTGTCCAAAAGGGACTGGAGTGGGATTCGCATACGTGTTACTGAATGTATCCTGCCTCGAAATTGAATGAGTGAAATTGACATGCTCTGTATATCAAGAAAGTAGGAATTGGTCTAATAAAGTTAGTGAATGAACAGGGGCACATATAGAACATGGACAAGTAACCAATCAATGAGTATACCTGTAAGAACTAGACAACACGCCTGCCTTTTTTTACTAGGGGAAAACCGGACTTGCCGGCAACGATAGTCACTAGTAATATGTTGGTGTCACCATACGTCCAAGCACCAATGCAGAGCATATAATTCATTATATAATTGACATATTTGTACTGGTCTTCATGGTAAACATGAAACAAATTTGGTAAACGCCATATGCGGTTTGCATTTTTGTTAATTATGATAGGACATACATATAAATTGAAGAGACTTATCAAATTCATGAATTGTTCTTTAAATATTTCAAATTAAGCTCCATTATTTGAGATGGTAATTAGTAAATGGGTAGCATTACGTACATGTATACGTGAAACCTAACTTCGCACAAGATTAAGGGTTCCATCCCAGAGGTGCTCAGGAAACCCGGTTCAGGCACCGGAAATTGAACCGGGGTTTATGCCCAAGCCTCTGTCCGCTACGGCTATGTAGTTGCGTTCTTTAAAACGAGAAAATTAGTTTTGTCTTTTCAAATGGTTTTACTTTCAAACATTATACATTCGTTTTATGAATAATTAAAGTGCTTTAAACTTAATTTATATCTGTTTATTTATTATGAATTTAAAACGACGGTTCTAATCATTTGTGATGCGATCTGTGAAAACCCGCCACATGGTGGCATTTTTCATATTGGAGATATTTATATCATAAGAAAGCTAAAACTGTGCTGATTACAGAACTGTTTCGATCATTTTTCTACGATCACTAAAAAAAATATGAGTGAATGATGATTGTGATATCATCAAAAGCAACAAAACAAGAAATCATGAAAACAGGCCAAAAAGATACATAATTCAATATAATAACATTATAAGGTTAATAATAAAAGTAACTTAAGTAAGTAAGGTGAATGTCATGAAAGATGATGACATTAAGTATTGGAAACTAATTTTCTTTAAATTAATCTTTAAAAAAAGTGTGTTTTTATTTTCTTTATTTTACCAATAATTCCTAGTTCACGTTTTGCGACATCCGACGGTTTTTCACAGATCGCATCACATTTATACGTTTAAACGAGTATCAGCGTATTAGATCAGATTCATACTAGATCGACGAAATCAAGTAATGTCTGTACATTCATACGGGCATTTTGATAGAAATGTTATTTTAATTCAGCTTCTCCTAAGGAGCTATTAACTGTGTTTGATAAAGTAGTCGTTACGCTCTTCCTCGATTTTAACTTCATAGACGATGCCGCTACCGATTTATTTCGATTAGAAATAATTGAGGAAATACTGTAAAGGTATGGGTTTAAAGATGAGTTAATAGGCAAAATGAACACAACAATCCACACGTAGGCTCCAATAGGTATGACGACCGCCCCCGTCTGGGATAAGATCCCCATGATAATCACAGGCATCCAGCAAATGAAATCCGTACCCACAATAATCGCCATTTTGAATGCCATTTTTCGTTCTTCCTCCCTACTAGGGGTTCTATTTACACGTTTTGATGAAATACGAATAGATTCGAAAATGACTATATAGCATCCTAGAATAACCAGGAAACAGAGTAGGTTGACTCCAAGAAATAGCGCGATAGAGTAGTACCAAGCCGGTTTAGTGTCCTTGGCAACAGGCGCTGCAAAAGTCCCGTTTACCAATTGATTCAGATCAATACCATCGGTTGTAGAGAAACTTGTTGGTCGAGTAATTAGCGGTAAACCAATGCAAACATCAGATAAATCATATATATCACTGTCAGGTCCGGCGTATATTGTAGGTACTAGACTTATCGCAAGCGAAATTACCCAAATAATTATAGCCGCTTTGCGTGATTTTCGTAAGGTAAATATTGCACTACTGAACGGAAAAGTTATAGATATTAGTCGATCTATGCTGATTAATGTGATAAAAAACACCCATGCCTCACTAGAAAGTAACGAAACAAATCCTGCAAATCTACAACAATTACTAGCTCGCCAAATGTCAGATTCAACAAAATATCTATCACCGTAATATATATCAGCTCCTGCTATAATTAACATGTATATTCCCATCATGAAATCTGATACGGCGAGATTAAAAATGAAGAATGAGTGTACAGCTTGAGTCCGACTCGACTTATTTTCCCTTTGTCTCCAAATGATCACGTATAAATTGCCAAAGAGGGCGCTAAATCCTAAGATCCACATGAAGACCCGGAGCAGAGTATTTTGCATAAGGCTACCGCATGAAAAAAGCGGTGGCTGTGGCTCTAAAGAATTACACTCCAAGCGCTTGCCGAAATGACAACACAGTCGATGATCATCTTGATAGCTGACATATTTAAAAGATAGATAATAAAAACATTCATTAAACAAATCCTGTCGACAATAAGATGTTGGTAAGTACATGTAAAATGACCTTCATAACCATTGTATTACTTAAAGGTTGCACGGATAAACGGATTTTATTCTAGCAAGATGTACCTATCGGTACACATTGCCACCCTATCCAAGTCTGGGTATTGCGGGTGCACTGCGTGGCATGTGTTGTCAGAAAATCCATGCTCATTCTCTTACGCGCTGTTTCCCAACAATGTCCTCTAATTATTGGTATTTAAAATGCGATGCGCCGCGGCTGAAACACGCAGTGCATCATGGGAAAATGTCGAAATCCAAAGCCCGAGTAATCATGGTGATACAAATGCAACAAAGGACAAATTCATTTTTCGTTGTCACTTATATGGGATCTTTCGTGAAGCTGTGTTAAACATTATTAGTATCTAATGATAGCTAGAACGGTGATGTCAACCACATATCTCAGAAAAAGAACTGAAAAGAAACACCGCTGGCGGCGCATCTTGTTGCGAATCACGATAATCGACAACCCCGGGTGCGATTTTTCTACCATTGTGCGCATTGTTCTGTCCGAGATGTTTGAACCGATGCTATTCTTAATGATGTACGTTTAATTTTCTAGATTGTACATTTCGCAATATTGACCAGTTGAAATCGTATCGTGCAAAACGAAACCCTGGCTTACACATCTGTACAGGGTGTACAAGAAAATCGCTTCACTTTTTGGTGAGTGCTGTTCCCTTATAACAAATCACATATCGCTCTGCAAAGTTGATATCCTGTTAGTATTGTTTTGGTTATCACATTATCAAATTACAGTAATATCGGTCATAAAATCGCTTAGATTTTACGGATATAAGTGGACAGCTGGATAACATAAATTAGATCGTTTATCCTACATACCTGATTTTCTTGTCCGTCACAATACTACTCCCCAGTTCTTCACTGTTTTGGGGTTATGTTAAGATTTTCTCAATTGTGATAATGAGATAGCCAAGGCATCTTTAACCTGACATTTACTTCTCAGACTGATGAGTTCGATATTCCAGTTATGTAAGTAAAGTTAGTTGAAAGGTGTTTTTATGTTACTTGACAAGATAATCATGTATGCAGGACAAACTATATCCGGAATACCTCAGCGAATTTATTGTCGATATCGCTGTAATTTGAATATGTGACTGATAGCCATGACATAGCTCTAAACATTACGGTTCCGTGCCCTGTATAAAATCCAACTTTCTTGACCACGTCTTTGATGACATATCCAGGGTAATAAATCATCCCCTCCTACTACACCATGTATATGATTTATTTTACACCAACTGTGTCTTGCCAGCATGCGTGCTACCATTTCCACCGCTATCTTAAGCATAGCTCAAGGCTCTTTAGCGTTGGTGTAACTAGAAGCTCTATATACTACTTTTGAAAATGTTCTTGTGATAACAAATTCCAACTTTTAATTTCAATTTGTCATAAAAACTAGTGCTATATCATATTTTATAAAAACAAATGTTCAAATTTCGAAGAAAACAAAATCACATTATATTATCCAAAGAGCAGATTTTAGTTGTAAAACTAGCCCAAATCGGGCGGAAAATCACCACGTGTGGAAAGTCATGTGGCAATACTGCAGCCCCTCAGGCTTGTTTCTAGTTCCACCGCTGCCACACTCAAGGTCCCCCAGCATGGGTGGAACTTACTAATACTAGCGTCATGGCCAGTTCAACCTATCAAACTAGGGCTCAAACCTTACAGGCAACTGGAATGTAATGATTATATCTATTTTCAGAGCGATAATGTGATGTGCCCTAAGGTTACCGAACTTGTTTAATAAGTCTTGCGTTTTTGTTAATACACCCTGTATGTACCATAGTTCACTTTTGAATACTCACAGAGTTTTTAAGTTTTCCAATCCACCCATTCCGTCTTCTTCTACGTGTATTCGTCCGATTCCTTTAATATTTCGCACCAAAACCCTTGAATAATTAAACAATAACAATCAAGACAATAATTCAAAATAAAGTAGTACTTGATGAAATATTTGTATTGATGGATTAGAATGTCATACACTATCACCACTATGCAGGAGCAAAATATGACTCAGATGAAATCAAAGTAAACATTGACTAAGGAATCATGTTTATGTATTATGTTAGTAGTGCCGAATTATTCTCTAATAATGGCGTATCCTTGGTTTAAGATATTCATAAATTTGACTATCTGGTGTTAAGACCCTATTACTGAATAAACCTGTATAATCATTTAAGCCTTACTTTTTAAGATGCATAATATCGAGCAAGTACAACGAAAAAGTGGCATTTCCATTCATGTTTATTATACTTCTGGTGCTGAATCTAACTAATTAATGTAATATATCGAGCCAGTACAATGACAAAATGTATTATTTAAATGTATTCAAACCCCTTGCCAATACCAACTATAGCAAGTCTTAGCCTATAATATCGAACAAGGAAGGGACATAGAAACCACTGCAGGAACCGAACTTCTCAAGCTTTGCGAATGCTATAAATGACTTCAACCAATCAGTTTCTCAGGGTAGAGTTTAAACCAAATACATGTACATTCAATTTGTTTTCTATTGGTTGGGGTGTACATTTAATCATTATACAAATGTGATACAGCTCATACAAAAAGGATAGAGGCTGGCAGGTGACGTCAATTTAGGTGAGTTGGGCTCTTAGAGCATTTTTAACCTTAACATGACACACAATTTATATTATACAGATGAAAATGACTGTTTAGTTTCATTATTCTTCTCTGTCCGTTTTCATATCATGAAAAACACACAGCCGTAAATTCGCCCCCTTTTTTTTGTTGATGTCCTGAATCACTAATATGCTCTCATTAATAAATCCAGGATACTCACAGCGTTAGAAGTTTATTGAGATTCTCAAATGCTCCTCTTTCTATTTTCGTGAGAGGAACATTCCATATATATCTGTAAATATATCAAAAGTAATATTAATCAATCCAATTATTTCTGTTAAAATTCATGGCTGCTTTTTTCTTCATAGTTTCCTTTGTATGTTGAATTAAGAAGTTTATAAAAGATTCATGATTTGTTTGTAATTATTGGATTTAACTTTATTTAACATCATGTTATGCATAGGCCAGAAATAAATGTTAATAGAAAAAACGTCGTCTAAATTTTAGCAATTTAAGAACATATCATAAGACATATATGTAATGCTCAGTAATGACTAACATTAATTCAAATCATGCGAAATTACTTACAATACTTGAAGAGCAGTGAGTCCATCAAATCGATTAGACGCTAATGTTGTCAATGGATTGTAAGAAAGATCACTGCGTTCGAAAGAGAAAACATTTATTAAAGCCGGTATATAGTTCGTGTTATTAATCCTTTCCACGCGGGTAGTTTAACTACGTACAACACTTTTTTTCTTCAGAAACCTTACTGAACCAAGGCATGTTTGTACTTATTGCAATGCATGTCTCACAGTGTTTCCAAATATGGTGACGTAATTCAATAATGTTGACATTTTTGAACATTTTGTGAAATTTAGGAACAGTCAAGTATTAAGACCAGCGAATACATTCATCAAGTATTCAGAGTTATTCTGAATCAATTCATATCTTCTTAGAGGGTGACGATTCCCTGCCATATCATCTTACATAATTGTAAAGACGATTGACGATTCTCTGCCATACTGTTCTGTAAAAATATACGATGTGTGACGTAGCCAAATACTTCTTTCATACAATCAAAAGATAATCGTAATAATGACTGATATTTGCATTGATCCTAGTTAAAAATGAAAAATAACTATTCATTTTCTAAAACAAAACTCGCCAATTATTGGTCGCTCGTATTACAGGGAATCTATATTATGATTTCGTCTGATTCCAATATTTTATTCGTAATACTTACAGCCATTGGACATTAGGTAATCCGTCAAAAGCGAATACTTGGATCGTGGAAATGTTGTTACTCCGAAGGGATCTGTAAAACGTTATTATTCATGTAATCAGGTTTCAAATATTTATATTTTCTCAGAGTAGGCTAGTACTCTAGAACGTTGAGAACCCCGATGTGCTCCCCCCTCCGAATATCAATACCTTACCCTACCCTATCCCCTATCCCGTATTTGAGAGCTTTTCAAAAATGTATAATTGTGCTATCATCGGTTAAATACTTTTTTGTTTTGTTATAGCCATGTATGTAAAACCGATGATTTAAGGCAAGTTCACTGTGAAGCGAATAGGGGGAAAGCCAAGGACAAAGCAATCGATACATGATTACAATTGTTTTATAAAAGTTGACACGTTTGTTGACACAGAAACTTATAGAATATAAAACAATCTATAAAATGAGAGCGAAATCAAGTTTGAACTATACAGGGATGTCGAGTTATTGTAAATTGAATGTAGAGTTGGGAACACTTTCTATTTTCCCCATAGGGATTGTACACAGCGCCACCGCCAACGCCACTGCCATCGCCGCCACCCTGACTTTTGAAATATAATCAATCATATCAATCATATCTCAGCCAAAGCGTTATAGAAATTCCTGATTTATTCACATAATGTAGCAAGATAGATAGGCTTTCAAATGACACCTAAACCATTATACATCTACCACATTTAGTTGTTGGTTAAAACAGAGAGACAAAATGCATGGTTCTAACGGTAAAGAACCTACCGTGAATGCGGTTCGAAATGAAGTTCACAAATGGAAGACCAGGTCAATCGTGGGGCTCAAACTATTTTGTTTCGTTACATAATAGCCTAACATGATTGTGCAAAATTTAACGCCAACTTATCATCAATTTCAACAACATGTATTGCAGTTACTCACAATGTTCGGAGTCTACTAAGGCCTTTGAATATGCCTTGCTCAAGTACAGGCACATCACCATCCGATAGGTCCCTATAATTTGATAATAAAAGCTATTAACATCGTATTTTGGTAAAAGCATATTATCAAGAAGGAACGACATGTAAACCTGCAATTGATGTGAGCACGACATTCGGAAAGTACGAAAGGACAAGGAATGTGTGCTTTGTGATACGTAGATCAATTTTGGTATCACGGTTCATGCAATGAACTGAACGTCTCGCACCGATTCATTTGAATGTAGAATTATATAGTTCGAGTGCGATTCCTCCTTTGTAGTCCGTTTCGCATGGATATCTTCTATTGCAATGTAGTTGATTGTCCCTCCAACTACAACGGTTCTTGGATGAAATCATTAATTTTCAATACGTTGTGATTTTGTGAAAAAATTGATCTAAATTCGTTCGTACGGCCAACCGTGTCTGTGCTCAATTTGTTTTATTTACTACTACCGAAGAGGGGTCGAAAATCTAAGTCGAAAATCATGACAAACAGACTTAAGATATTTGCATAATGTACGTACAAGGAGTTTGAAGTCCTAGCTAGCTGATCAAGGGTCTCCATTGTCCAACCAATGTCACACAGTACCAATAGTTGTTCGTTTTCGTAACTGCATTGGCATCCAGCTGGACAACGCTTTGTATCTGTGGATCGGATGGAGAATAATATTGATGGGTAATTAGACCTTAGAGTTAAATTTTCAAAACTTGGTCCAATTAATACGTTAACATCTGGGCTGTTTTAAAAACGATCTTAGTTTTGCATCAACATTGCATAGAATTACAAAGAATATGAATTGTTATATTCAATGTTAAAATGAAGAGCACAACATAATTCAAATGGTAAACTTACAACTCGAATCGTGCAATTAATTCTAATCCCATAATACATCGCATGTCTACTTTTACAACATACCACAACATACAGGGTATCTCAAAAAAGTGCTCCATGAGTTATAAAATTAATTCTAAATACATCCCATGTCTCTTTGTTTTATAAAACCAAACTGTTGGCAAGCCCTAGTCCTTTATCAAACACACTTTATCCCATTGAATTTCACCACCGAACTCCCGTGCACCCCCAGGCCAAACTAAATCAACTGTGTGGGTGCCTTTTAGGGACCTTACAAATATTTGGGATATAATAGCAGTGAAAACCCCCGATGCTCTCCAGATATCTAAGATGACCTTAAAAATACACAGCCTCGAACCCGGTCCCTCTCGCTATCGCGGCGATTGGTTACTCCACTAGGCTACAGGCACTGTGCTTACATGGATACCAGACGAACGAGTTAATTCTCGCCAGTTTGTCTGAGTCTATATATTATTTAGTAAAATAATATGATACAATCATACAAGAAATGACTTGATATATGTTTTTGACCATTGCAAATTCATGTACAGCAATTTTACGTCGATAATGCACATCACAAATGTGTTTAAGGACCCTGAAAGGCACCCAAAAATGTTTTGTTTTGTTTACTACTGTCTTTTTAATTTTACATTCTTAGTGACTAGTACGGACAGTAGTATTCCTCTATGCACACACAATGCAAGAGTGAAATCAGAAAACCCAACCCTAATATTAATGTATAACTTTGTCCATAAGACGTACTTGACATATTTCAATTAAAGATCATCCGAATTCATCAAGCTTATGCGGCCTTCCACAAACATCGATGTTACCGTTTTAACGTGTTCAAGTTATCAAAAATGCAAATGTTACATAAGGGTACTTACCACATTCAATTTCATCATCTTCCATATGGCAATCTATATAGCCATCACAAACAGTATCCAATGGTATGCAAGATCTGGGAATAGAGCGATTACGTGAAGCGTCGCATAGGTATGAGCCAGGACATGTTATGTTAACTGTGAATCAGAATAGAAAACAAGAAAACAAGAAAACACCTGTTCTACGGGCTTTTTCGTGCACGAATACCGACACATATTTCGGATATGTTGATTAACTTTGTTTTCTAGTTTGTCAAAATATGGCACATTGTTTACAGATTTTATGAGTGTTTGCGTCATTCTGAAAGAGACGTTTGCGGTACATGACCAACTTACTTAAGCACAGCTTTGAAACCAATACTATTGGGGCCCAGACAAAAAGTGTTACCATGACCAAAACATGATTTGTTTGCATTACCCTCTTAATTTCCGTTGTTGAAAGTAAGCCGTCGAGTAACTAATCGTCAGCCATTTTATGTAGCGTTTTACATCATACCTTATTGGAAACACATTTAAGTTAATATCTGAATTCAAGTACAGTGGGCTCTTTTAAAATTTGGCCTTTAAAATGATATTGATATCAAAACATTTGTACTTCATCTATCCGAAGTTGGCCTTACGATTGCAATGTTTGTTAACGTAAAAATTAAAATATAATGATATGTTTACGCCCATAACGTACAAAACCTTCAAGTTTTCTGTAACATAATCAAAAACTCTTTTTGTGTTTTCTCAAAATTGGCTCTTACGTGAAGCTTATACACCTATCAGTTGTAAGACGCACAATACGACCCCCGGGAGAGGTGCGTCGTGGGTGCGTCGTTTACCAATAATTCTTGACGGAGGGTACGTCAGTGGCAGCCTTTGGTCCGTCAAAAAAAAACGACGGAGGGTGCGTAAAGGTCCGTCACTTTACATGGGTGCGAATGGGCTGATAGTTGATTGAGGGTGCGCATTTGGATGGCAATGTTCCGTCGTTTTTTGACACAGGCTGCGTCATGGTACATGAGAAGTTGACGCACCTCGGTAAAGTGACGCACCACTCCCGGGGGTCGTATAGTGCGTCTTACAACTGATAGGTGTATTATTAATTCTATTGATCGATTTTCAATTTGTTAAAAGCTTCAAACGTCTGTAGAAATGAATGCACTCAAATACGTACGGCAATCGAACTCATCTGTGAAGTCCAAGCAATCGTTAAATCCGTCGCATTTTGCTTCACTGTCTGCACAAAAACCTCGACCACAATCAAAGTCATTCTCTTGGCACATTAGCAGGCCACCTATATGAGTAAATGGATAAGTGTACGCAATTGCATTTATTGTGATAAGTGTTTCCGTCTTAAGCAGTAGTACCCAATCATGGAATAACTAAATGAAAATAAAATTGAAGAATATCTGAAGATGAAATAAAAAAATCTTTAAGAAACATGAATTATCACTCTGCACTAGAATACCAGGACCTCGCTGAGTGTTTGCTTGCCGTATTTAACGGGCAAAAGTCGAGGAGCTGGCGTTCAACGGATCAGTAGCGTAGCCAGGCGGGGCAAGGGGGGGGGGGATAAATTGACCGGAAAATCAGGAAGGCAGGGGAAAATCGGAAAAGGTCAAGAAAGGAAAGAAAGGGAGAAGAGGAGACAAAAATGGAAGGAAAGGGAAAAGGGAAAGGAAACGGACAGAAAGGAGAACGGAAGACGGACAAATTAGTTGGAAATCGCAGCTTTACACGCCAAATCAAAAAGTAACATGAACAACCTGGCTACGTCACCGGGTCGAACTGGTGCTCACCGGGAAAAAATACCCTTCGCGATTAGACCATATACTAACCTTCCATGTTCTTCAATTCAATATTGAATCCCTGCCCAGATTGCGATTGATCCGTCGTAAAAACCAACCACATAGTCAATCCGCTTGACATCAAGCTGCGTAGTTTCAGCGATCCCGTGAAACTGAATATCATCGAAGATGAATCGCTAGCATCGTCGCCGTTGCCAATTGTTAAGAAATCAAAACCTCTCTCCAGGTCGAATTCAATGAATCGGAGCGCGATTTTTGAGTCGCCATTATTACCTTCAGAAACAGCGGTTATATGCCACTGACAAATGAGGTCATTAGCGTAATCAAATGGGAATCCTGGTGACGCCAAAAGGTTGGTTTGGTTTACCGTGAGGTATAGATTTTGTGCACCACAATCGCCTGTACAATAAGCAAAAACGACTTTTTTAAAGGAATACAATTATATTCATTAAACCATGAATTATATGGTAGGAAATAATTATCTCATTACATTCCAGTTGCCTGTAAGGTTTGAGCCTAAGTTTGATCCATCCAACACCATTTACCGCACGCTGGGGGACCTTGAGTGTGGCAGCGGTGGAACTAGACACAAGCCTGCCTGAGGGGCTGCAGTATTGCCACATGAATTTCCACACGTGGTGATTTTCCGCCTGATTTGGGCTAGTTTTAGAACTAAAATCTGCTCTTTGGATAATATAATGTGATTTTTTTTCTCGAAATTTGAACATTTGTTTTTTTAAATATGATATAGCACTAGTTTTTATGACAAATTGAAATTAAAAGTTGGAATTTTTTATCACAAGAACATTTTCAAAAGTAGTATATAAGGCTTCTAGTTACACCAACACTAAAGAGCTTTGAGCTATGCTTAGGATAGCGGTGGAAAGGGTAGCACGCATGCTGGCAAGACACAGTTGGTGTAAAATAAATCAGATAAATGGTGTGGGAGGGGATGATTTATTACCCTGGATATGTCATCAAAGACGTGGTCAAGAAAGTTGGATGTTATACAGGGCACGGAACCGTAAAGTAATGTATGTATATTGACCATTTTATTTGAACACAATACTATAATGTTCAATTAAATGAATTTAAACTGCACATCCCCAACATTCGCACCCGTTTGTCTGTATCGAAAGTGCTGATGGGATAGCCATACCCAATATTGTGATGTCATCGTAACTAAAAGCGCCTCATCAGCAACAGGTCGCTGGACGTTATAACGCATAAATTCAATGCATACATCGATAATATCAATACATGAAACAGAGATGCGGACATCAAGTAAGTCTTTCGTCATAGCTTTGATCAATATTGTGACGTCTATACATGTGTTTTTTTTCTTTCTAAAGTCGATTTTGTCTTTACGCGATACTTTTAAAAACTTTAACCTGCAAAAGTAATGTGTAAATAATAATGCTACGTAAAATGAGCGCTAAGTTCCATGGCACGGATTTCCTTTAAGGCTTTTTAGCTATAAAATAGACACTATTTTGATAGTTCGATGTATGTGTGTATATATATTTTAGATTGTACAGATCTGCTAAACAACTTATACGAAAACATAACAAACATGACCACTTTTGCATTCAGGCGACGAATGGTTGTTATTATCGCACCCTATCCTTCCCGTTGTACCTTAAACACTTGACTTCGAGGACTTATCTCTTTTCCTGCCCTTTGCTTCTACTACTTAACTTGATAAATTTCGTGGTGTTCATTTTGCAATCAATTATTAAAAAGTTGCCTTTTGGGCTGTTTCCCGGTTGAAGCCAAAACATCAGCCAAAACATATTTGCGTCAATCCTATTGCGTTCATAGCTTAACAGTCTGACGGTTCGGCATTCGTATGAAACCGGAAGCCATGTCTTACCACAGTCAATCTCGTCCGATAGGTCATTGCAAACTGAGACCCCATTGCACTTTTGCTCAACGTGAAGGCACACAATTCCAATACCAGATGCGCACGAAAAATCGGATTCATCACATGTAAAATTTCCTGAAAATAATATTTCTGAGTGATTATTTGGATTTAAATAAATATTTTCTCAAAACGCGAATATCAATTTATATCCATAAGTTTAAAATACGTTGTCGACCCTCAGAAACTGAATCCATAATCGGACGAATGGAACATTCCTAACAGTTAAATTTAATTTACATTATCAACATTTTAAGATCAAAATGTTTCACTGAAGTAATCTTGTTCTGCTTGTTATTGAATAATGATGAAAGTAATAATACATTTGACATACTTATTGTTTAAATTGTAAGTGTTCAAGTTTGCATGGCTTAAATATAATTGAGATAAACTACACAATTTTCTTACGGTAAGCACGAAAACCTTGGGACAACAGAACATTACAAATTAACCAAAAAACTAGCCAAATCATACCTTAGAATAAATAAAGGTAATATTTTCTAATGCTTAGTCAGTGTGTAACTCTATAATTGGAGACAAAATTTCTGTTGAAAAAACCCGGTCTCCCGTGTACGTGCATTTGGCCTTCTAGTGATGACCCAGAGATCCTGGTGATGGACCTATATAAATGTGAATGTTCATGATGGACATATATTTTTAAAGATATTGTTATTTAGTCTACGAAAAATAACCCTGTTCTACTGAACCGACAGACCCATTGTTTTCTAATTTGAGATAATTGTTCGGGCTTTTTAAAACTGTGTTTGAGATGTTTTTGAGAATTTAGTGAACATTCTTTTATGAAAACGTTTTAAATATTTAAAAAAGAAATTGTTGTTGTTGTAATCCACCAAAATTGTAACGAACATTTTGAAGAAAAAAACCCAAAATCCCCCAAAATCAAAAAGGCCCAACCGACAGACCCTGCCTGAAATGTCCGTTTTCACGTAGAACAGAGTTATTTTCTTGTCGTCTTACCATCAATGTGTTGAGCGCTCAAATGCAACAAGAATCCAGCACGTGTCACTGAACCATCGGTTTTAAATCGTAACGACAATACATTGTGCGGGCTTACGACTAACGCTGGTGGATTATCACCGTCCAACGGTCTCACGATCATCGTTGTTTCATTGTACGTGTCACCGCCGCTATGAACGTGCAGAAAATCGAATCCAAACTCGAGCTCCATGTGAATGAAGGTAATTTTGATACGCATCGTTGGCGGCGCTCTAACATGCCAAATGCAGTCTAAATTATTGTCATAGTTGGATGGAAATCCCGCGGATTTCACTTCATGTACGTCAAATTCTGATGATACGTAAATCGATTGGTATCCACAGGGTACTACAAATATAAAAATGGAAAAAGCTATACAGGGTGAGTCAAAATATTCAGGTCCCGTTTTCAAAAAATCAGGAAAAATACTTCTTGTCAAAAGTGTTGTGAAACTTTCAAAAAATGAAATTTTCAAGACATACCTAATTGCACGCCATAATGACAACAAATTTACGAAAAGCGCAAAATCCAAAGTTTTCCAAGAATACATGATTGAAGCGAGGATGATGGATGTTACCGCTACTGCAGTTTGAGTTATTCACACAACACATGACACTTTATACCTGTTGACATTTTATAATAAAGCAACATTTGACAAATACACATTATTTTTGAATCACTGATAATTAAAACGATATAGCATACACAATATATTGCGATATTATGATATAAACTATTAATTAGGTACGTACTTGCTAAGTTATTTAACTCAAGAACTGTGAGTTTAAAGAGATGAGACCTGTTCTTCTGTGTTAACACTTATCTCAATAACGCTCGTCTTTCTCGAACACTATTAAATTATAACATAGCGTAGCTCATCAAACAAATTCAGCGTAAACTTACATTCATATAGTGGTAAAACGTAGAACAGATTGAATTTCAAAGAATTTGGGGGAAAAACACATCTCCCGTTTTGAATCATCAAATTGAATGAAAAAAATGTAGGTAATTATAGCTAACATAATGTGTTCATGCTGTGTATTCCATTAAATGTATTCTTTTTGTGTTTGAACTGGTTTGAATCACCCTGTATTATCATCGATTTTCTACATACTTGATATCTTATATTTTCAAGTTTTATTATAAGGTATATTAATGGTTATGAAAAAATCTAATACCGGGAAATGGAGTGTTATTAGTATAATCAATACAATCTTAATTGTTGATTGTCATGGTGACTAAGCGTAGAAACAGATAAAAGATTATTTGCAACAATAAATCATGGGAAAACAACAAAGAATACAGGATTATGGAGGGATTATTATTAAGAAAATTGTTGTGGGATGTAAAGCATTACTATCTCTAAATATAGCAGTAATTAGAGAGGATGTGGAAGGCATCTTTGATTGATACATGTATATCTTCATTTTGATATAAGCCTTTTCAGTGTTTCTGACTAGATTTTGAATGCACTGTAAGCTTTTATCTGGTACATGTCATGTTTTAGCCGTTTAAAGCCAGTTTAAAATGATCTGCCGTCTGTGCATGCGCATATGTCTGTTAGGTTTTATATGAATAAGTTCATATAATTAGTTAACTATCCTATTAAATCACCCAAATTGAAATACTGATATTGTTATACTTTTATTTTAATAACCGCTTTCCTTACTTTTCGCTCTTATGATACATATTAAGAATTACAGTTATTGTCTTAGGTATCACAATTATGCAAATCAAATTTTCGATTTACCTGCTTCTGACGACTTGTCATGTAACTTTCTTACCATGTGTTTCATACAAACAATTCAAATTTGCCGCCAAATTACTGATTAGGCAGTTTCAAAAGTGTGCTTACTTTCAGCTAATGATATGAGGTCACAATTCACACTTAAAAACTCCCGAAGTGTATTGTTTGAAATACAAAGTGTCATAGTTCATATATTGATCACACTGTTTCTCAGTTGAATCATTCGTGCGTCTCATCACGAGATCACTATCATTCAATATTGACCAACCCTCATTTATGAAGCATTGATATATACAGTATTTTACCGGTGAAACTAAACGTTATATATTAATATACGACAGACGTATCATATATCTGTTCTCTAAACACAACAGGACATCTTACCACAAAATCCTTCGTCTATGTAATCGCTGCAATGCACTGTACCGTCACAAATCATAGACAAGTCGATGCATAAACCATCATCACATGCTAATTCAGTTGAGATGCAATTACCTTGAAATATTCAAAATAATGGTTCAAAAACAGTGTTACTTTGACCTTTCACCTCATATTATAGCCTATATAGACTAAATAGTGACGTTGCTTTACAACGGCAGAATTTACAAATACCTATGTATCTTCCGCCTGTCTACCCTTGTGTGTATAATACCCCAGTTTGGCGCGTCTATTCACGTAGTCGATGAATGACGTAGTGATGTCACTGTCTTGGGGAAGTGAAATGCACTATAGAGGGTTTTTTTGAAATAAAACTATCAGTAGAATAGAATGGTTAACACTTTCCACGCGGCTATTACTAGTTTAACCATTTCAAAGCAGATTTTTCAGAAACATTTCCAACATTCAAAGCCTATTTAAAAAAATACTGAACCAATACTAGGAATGTTTGTACTCATTTTAATGCATTTCGCATGGTAGTTCCAACTATGGTAATGAAATCTAATTATCATGACATTTTTGAAACATGTTGTGACATGTCGTCTGCAGAAGTGTTAAGTGTGCAAAGGTGGCCAATTCATCCGGGCAATTCATTAGGGTCTCATCAGCCAGTCCAAGCCTGTATTCGCTAAGCCACGCGTCGTGCTCCTTAAATCTAGGTTTTCCTATATATGTCATAGGAAAACTTAAATCTAAGTTTTCCTATGTCATATATTAGCCGGACTTTGATAACTTTCGCGTTGGAGAAGGGTATTTGCTGTTTTCATAAGAGGTTAGGGTTAAGTACACTTTATTAGGTGATGTAAATTACTATTTCACCAACTCGCATATATTTACTTATAAACAATGTTAAGAAAATTTTCATTAAATATTACCTCATATTAATATTATGTTATGAAATTTAACGTAGATGCACCAATTTAAGTATTTCGTCCCCTTAATAGAATTGTGGCAGACTGTTTTATTATATATTTGTTCGGGTTTTCCCGCTAATAATAGTTATGTTATCCCGGGAAATTAGCTCACTCACCCACTGGTAGCGACAGAACACGCTAGATAATACAAGAATGACAAAGCTTTCAAGATCACTTATTATAATACAAGTATTTTAATATATTAATTACTAGGCGGTCACCCGGGGTTAGTCGGTTCTCGGGTTTGGGCGGTCACCCGGGGTTTGTCGGTTCTCGGGTTTGGTGGTTTGTAGAATGCATGCATAAAGCCCGATCGGACAAACTTTGAAAATTCGACCCTTAGACGACCTTTGACCCCGAACGACCCAAGAAAAGCAAAGCCGTTTTATTTTTACCACGCTCGACTCGCATCCGGGCTTCCCGTCACGGAGTTTAAGCCCGATCGGACAAACTTTGACAATTCGACCCCTAGACGACCTTTGACCCCGGAAGACCCGACAAACGCTAACCCGTTTTATTTTTGCCACGCTCGCCTCGCATCGAGCATCGAGCATCGCGATCACCGAGTTTAAGTACGATCCGACCAACTTCAAAAAGTTGACCCCTAGATGACCTTTGACCTCGTACGCTCTAGCGAATGCGAACTTGCTATTGCGGGGACCGAGCCGCACCCACCACCGAGTTTGAACGCCGCCCGTTATGCAGGTATATTGCAAGTCGGAATTTTAAAGTCTGGGAGGCACATCCACTTATGATTTTGGAAGAAGAACCCCCCCCCCCCCCCGGGGGGGACATCACTACGCCGCAACGGTGCTTCATATCTTCATGCTGCAGTTATATTTATGTCTTAACTGTGTAAATCCTATTGGAATGGCGATAAACGCGGACCGTTTACAAAACGTGTCGCAGTTTGCCTTTTTTCAGTCGATTACTTTCATTTTTTTGGGAGGATAAACTAGATTAACAACGCTTTATAAAAACAACACAAATGCTATGGTTCAAAGCACGCATCACGGTCAAATGGTCGTTTCAAATCATGCACAATATTTTTTGATTCACCCTGTATAGGCCAAATTTGTCCAAAATATTGAAATTTCACCGGAGTTTTGCTTAAAAGTGTGGGAAATGATGTTTATAACATAAAATATAAGATTCAAGACCATACTACAAAGAAATTTTTCAAAATGTCGGTTTTTCAATTGTGTAAGGTGTCAAACCCTCCTACCGGACTTTGACGGCTTACCCTACTCCCGGGTGAGGTGCAACCTAGATCAATGTTTGTTGCGTTTTATCGCCACCGGCGAAAAATCTTAGGGGGGGGGCTTTGTAGGACGAAGGTAATGTAAACAAACAGGTCCAAACTGTTAAGAGATGTATGAAGTTGGATACAATTAGTGTCACAACAGTTCTGTCAGCGTTTACTTACCGCACCCAATCTCGTCTCCAAAATCTTCGCAATCAACTTTGCCATCACAAACAGAGGAGTTATCGATACATCCCAGACCAGAAGGACAAGCAAATTCGCTGGAGTTGCATTCTTATGTGGAAAGATTATAACATGGAACTTAAGTAATTTTAATTTTTAATAGATAAAAAAGAAAGATGCCAATGAGGCACCAGCGGGAAGATAGGATACGTTGTTATTCAACAACCAGGTATCATGACATTAAGGCACACATAACTGTTCCAATAACGCTGAAATTCCTCCGATATTTATATTATTTATAAAAAAACCGGAATATTGTTTATTGTATAAAAATGACGTCTGAATAAGTAAAAATTGTAGTGGAATTGAGTCGACACTTGCATTGATATCCGGTTTCAATGTTTACAAACCCGACCGCTAAAACCGTCGAAAAGGGTCTAGATTTCACCACACGACGTCGTCGACGTCTTTCTGAAAAAGGGGTACTTTTTAGGGGGCATCGCACTGTAGGGTATCCATTACAGCATCGAGGTATCGACCTTTAGGGGACTAATTGTTGCATGTGACTTTGCACATATAAACCATATCACATGCATATCTGTATAGATGTATGAATAGGTGTTTGTAGGGATGTATGCATATCTGTATGAATGTCACATGATCATGAATTAAGAATTATTTTGAGCATTACTATATTACGCCATTTAGGGTGCATTATTGAGTGTTGGTTATCCCGTTTAGGGTAGGGTTTGTATGTGTTACGCCATTTAGGGGTATCAATATAGTGTTTTGGTTAACGCCATTTAGGGTCCATTTCAGAGGTGCTTGGAGGTGCAGGTGTCCCGCTTGGTATGTTCACTGACCCCCCCCCCCCCCCCCCCCCCGGATGTCTCACGCTCAGATGTCATCAGTCTTTTAAATTCAACTGATATTCAGATAATACGGAGATTGAAAAGGAAAATTTACCTAAAGAATACGATTCTAGCCATAAAACAATTCCATTGGTAGAATATTGTGACGATCTGACAGTTATCCATATCTCGTTAGACTCCGTGGCAAGAACTGTTGGTACCTTACTCCCACGACGAGACCACAATGTGGTCCCTGACTCCATGACGACAGATCCACGTCCCACGCTCATCAAAGATCGATCATCATAATATGAATCAATACTGAATTCGTCAAAACGTATTCTTATTCGTCTGTCTGGTTGCGTAGAGATGGTCCACGCGCACTCATGATCACCTTTGTGCGTTATGTTATAAGCGTTGTCCTGTAAGAACACATTCTGAGTTCCACATAATCCTGTAAAAAAAAGAATATCTATACACAGTTATAATCAAACTTAGTGTTTCCAGATGACCCCTGCCAGACAGATCGTTTTCCGTCGTAGAGTTTCGCAAATTATATAATCCAGGTCGAGATTTCACAGTCTCTGCGTCTCATGTATAGGGGCGTGCTACTAATTATTGACGCAAAACTAGCATATTTCAAAAAAGTATTCGATGTGAACGATGTATTTTGTTGGTCATTGGACGTGTAATACTTATGTTCAGCAATATGTAAAGGAATCAGGAGAATTTTGTTATCTAATTTATTTTGTCCACTTTTCATGCGCAGAGTACTCTGTTATTAGAAACGTCATTCAGCGAGTAATTGAAAATTTTCAATAAAATCAACAAATCAATAAAAATAGAGATGAATTTGGCATATATTCAGATTGAGACCTTCCCATTTTCTCATGTAAGTGGCTGAGCACAGGGACGAATGATTGCTACACATTGTAAAGATAAACACATCAGCTTGTCATTGCTTAGATCTAAATTTTAGATCCTCGGTTTACCTCATCTAATATCTGAATGCCCCAATCCAGTGTCCATGTCGTTTTTGCAGGCGGGCTTCGCCCAGGTGTCCAAAACTCCATGGTCAGTGGATATGAGCGGTTAGTGGATTTTAGCAGTAGAGGGGAACATGGTCAGTGGATATACTAGTATTGGTCAGTGGAATCATGAAAGTATGGTGGAGTTGAGCCGTGGTTCACATTTAACTGTCACTGATTAGAATCAAACCAACAGTTCTAAAATCAGAACTAGTCATTGATATGTAACATAGTATGAATATAAAAGAAATAAACGAACAATTGGTGATTGGAAAATATTTCCGTCCTTATTACGATCCAGCGTGATTAGCAGAACCTCAATTTGTAAATTAATTTGAGGAACAATTTATCAATATCGTACATGAATTTCCAGTTGTTTACATAAGGATAAAGTTTATGATATATACTTAAGATTAAAAGAGATAGATAGAGGAAAAACCACAACAAAAACATATTATAAAAGCAACAATATATTACCAGAAGTGCAATTTTCCTCGTCAGAAAAATCGATGCAATCCGCAACACCATTGCAAATCGCCCCGAACCCTATGCATATAAGCTCTGATCGGCACTTACTTTTATCAGCACCGCAAATATCTGCAATAGGGAACAATCGACTATTAAGCTATCAATATATTTGTGTAATATATTATGCAGTAGTTTAAAAAAACACATAATCATCATGATCTTGGAATAATTCGGAATTTGAAATGAAGGGCAATAGAGCTATAGAGCTATTACTTTTTAGACCATATTACAGCCGAAGTGTAATAAAGATTCTACAGACCGCGAGATGGAGTGGTTCTGCCCAAGCAATGTAAAAACAGATACCGTAAAAGTACTAGATTCCTCTCATTTTTACATTAAATAACCTCTTCAAGTATTAAATCCTCCAAATGTGATAAAACATATCCTACAAAGTTGACCATAAAGCTTTATGAAAACAATGACAAATCATTGGTGTTAGAATATTAAAAAGGATTACGTCCATGTGTATTTGGCTACTTACCCGAACCATTTCTTTGCTTTAGATTAAAGATAAATTCACCGGGGCCATCTATTGGTACATCACAAGGAAATGTCTCCAATGATATCCAGACAGTGTTGTTAATAGACGCGAATCCCGTCCCCGCGGACAAAGTCCAAGTTGGTGCAGCGATTACAGAATCTTTTTCTCTTGGATCTGCTCCGTTTCCGATTACCAATCGATCGTATGTTTGTTCCAGAGTGAGAAACTGTACTTCGATGTCTATTCTATGACCTTCAGCTGCGTGGAAAACCCATAAGCAACTAATGCCGCAGGGATGTATGCGGAAAATTGACCCCGCGGGTAATAAGTCATCTGTGTGGTCTTGTCCTGGAGACGCCAGTGTGATGCTTTCGTTGGCGGTAAACCATCTGTCTTTGGATCCACATACTTCCCCTGTTGAGCAATCAATCGATTGGCGATTATTCGATAAATGATAATAATTAAACTTTTCAATTTTGATTGAATTTTTACAATGAAAAAATAATTTAGATAACAAAAGCTATGACGCTTAACATTGTCAAATTATGATTGAAACAGCAGTACGTACCACAGAGTATCTCATCGTCAAATGTTCCACATTCTGCTGTTCCATTGCACAGAGCTGACGTAGGAATACACTCCCCAGATGAACACTTGAAATCATCAGACGAACACGGCGCTAGATATATAACGAACGAACGCATGAAATATATATGAATAATTAATAATTGTAATAGGCGTCATCAGCGTATTGGCCACCGAAATTTGGCAAAAAGAGTTCGCCCCCAGCGACACCAAATTATACCCTAGGGTTGTTCGACAAGTTAGTGAGTACTTTCCATAAAATATTCCAAATATCGTTTTATCCCTGAATATTGGATTAGATCTGTTACATCTCACTCTGAATCTTGGGACGAAGTTTTGGGGGAATAAATAATTGTTCCCATGGGAAGAAAAACCCGATTTTATACAAAATATATTAAAGAAATATTTATTCTATGAAACGGTAAACACTCAAGAATCTTTACAATCACATCTCTGGCACCTCGTCAGTCTCACACAGGTGTTAAGTGGTATGACTTAATCTGAAATCTTGTTACAACATTTCTCCTTCTTGTTTTCAAGTACAATTAAGACCTACGCGATTTAGGGGTGTAAGCACCGGAAGCCACGACTATTGAAATTCAGTCCCACAATGCAATGAGCGTTACATTGAATAAACCTTCACCCGTAACCATTTTGTAATGCAGAGTGCTCTTTGCATTGTGGGATTAAATTTCGGTACCATGCGGTTTCTGATGCTGAAAACCGCGATACCGCGGAAAGTGACATAAACAATTCCAACTTTGCATGTAAACACTGCGGTTCTTTAATTTCTTTTCTCAAACTAACACACTTCTCAAACATCCCTTTAGAGTTTGAATGTGAAGCCAATCAAGTAGAATCCCTTCTCTCTTGATTAGAAAGTCTCATTAACATTATAATAAAATAATAATCAACCGGATTCATTTATTTATATCATTCAATCGCAAAGAAAATTTCTTGTGTAGTCCAGTATGCTTTACAGCTTTAGCACCACTATGTTTTCAACAGAAATTCCCTCCAAACAAACAGTGCAAGACAAATGTTAATGTATTTTACAGCTGAAGATCGTCTGACTTCCATCTTCATAATACATGGTACAGATAAATGGGAGAGCGTGTTGGCGCAGCGGTAGATACCCTCGCTTTGCACCAATGAATCCCGGGTTCGAAATCTGTGCTCGGTCGGGATTTATGTGCATTTGGTTTATCACGATCCATACACGCTCTCGCAGGTTTTCTCCGGGATCTCCGGTTTCCTCCTGCTTTCAAAATCTGTGATTAGTTGTTTCGGTTATCAAAAAACTTCCTTGACCCAATGGTATTTGGGGAGCTGCATTGAAAAATGGTGGATGTTACAATCTATAAGTGCGGATAGGTTTGCGCTAGAAATTGGCAGCACCCTAGTTGATGCGACCTGATTCTGATGATTTACCAGCAGCGAAATTACAGCGCTTTGATCACTTTGGAAAGGCGCTATATAAATACTAATTATTATTATTATTAATTATTATTATTATAATGTGTTATTCGAGAAAAATGGTGTCTTTAAGAAAAACTAGACAGGAATGAATTGAAGTCACATCAATTGTAATACTTGCAGAAGGATTTTTCTTAATAACCTTCGTTTAACAACATTATGTCAATGGGAACCAGTCGACTCTGGTGACATACATCAGTGGTCATGTGATGCAAGTGTTGCATGCTGGACTGCGCAAGAAATCTTCTTTGGATCAATCGTGTATTAACTTACTACAATTTCGCTCATCGCTGAAATCTGAACACTCGACATTTCCATCACAAACCATCGTTGCACTGATACATTGTAGACCATATTCACATAAAATCTCATTTCCGCCACAAATTACTAAAATATATAATTGTATGTTGAACACGTTATAGTGATAATATTTCAAAATTGACCTCAAAGAATATTAAGAAAAGAGTAAACTCTTAAAAACATATTAAGATTCATCCAATTTTATAATTAATAACTTAATCGATCATAGAATGTGTCTTATGGGATCCATGACAAGGTCAGCTTTGCGAACATATCTTTTTACCATGTATTTAATGGTATGGTTTTACAATGTGTGCTATAATAGTCAATCCAATCGTAATGTAATGTTTTTAAATTAACGCTACAAGTTTGTAATATAACTTTATAAACTCTGTTAAAATGACAAGAAAATATAGCCTAGTTCAATGACATTAATTTTGGTTAAATATTTTAACCTACGACATCATCATGATGAGTAACAATTCAGAAATCCCAGTAACCATGTGTCGGGTATACAGTCATCAAACAAATTACTTACCATGTAACAATTAGGCTCAGTACTCCAAAACTACGCAGAAATATTAATTTCTTGTAACGAAATATCTTCTCTTTAATTTGAGAAATTACGCGTGAAGATTGGCTGAATATTAACGGAGATGTGTGTCCAAAACAAAAATAAAGTCCGGATTTCATTTTAGCATTTGTTGTAGCATTAGGTATATTATTGATTAAATTGGTACATGCAGCGACAAATCACCAGTTAAAGATGGGAATTGGGGATGCTTCAATTGATGAAAGCCGTCAATATCATCAATACGTTCACCATACCTGTCAAACTATATATGAGTGTTCAAAACCCAAGTGCGAAAATGAAAGTTGCACTTTGACAAATTCTTTTCGGTGTAGCGTTCTTAATTTTCGATCTTAGTGAGAAATTAATCCACACTTTTTATTTTATATTACCTGGTAAGTTACTTGAGAACTGTACAATCATTAAGGGGGCTGTGCACCTTCAGGTACAGCCTCCGTAAAACTGCCGTAACTTCTTCATTATTCATTTAATCTATATAAAAGTATACATTTTGTTTGCAAAAAAAGTTCAATGAATCCAAATATGATTATAAAATTGACTATTTTGGGAGAAAATTATAATAATATAATTATAATTACCAAAAATTGTGATTTTCACGATTATGGAGGTAAAACATCACGTTTTTTAGCACTTTTTGGTCTATAATTCAAAAAATAATAAAGATTTAAATTTAAAAAAAGGGAATTGTATGAGGAATATAATAAAACTAGTATGACAACATTTGACAAAATATATTTTAAGTTATCTTTGCAGAACCTAAAATGGGTAAAAAAAACGTGTTTTTTTAATAATTGTCTCCAAAATGGTCAATTTCATAATCATGGTTGGATTCATTGAACCCATTCCTGCAAAAAAATGTATACTTTTATCTAGATTAAATGAATAATGAAGAAATTAAGGCAGTTTTACGGAGGCTATACCGAAGGTGCACACCCCCTTAAATGAAAGACTAAGTCAAATCTCTCTTTATTGAGATACGTACGTGGTTCAGGACGCCGATAGACCTCTAGTTCAAACTCTTGTGGTATTCCAGGAAACTGTCCAACGTTGGAATCCTTTAGAACGATCCATACATTAATGGTAGGGTAAATATCAACAAGTGGAACAGTTGCTCCCGATCTGCGCATGCGTACTGATGAGCTTTTACCCGGATCGTCGCCAACACCAATAAGTAGATAGTGGAATGGAAGAAAGATGTTTTTAATGTCTATCACAATACCAGTGAGTGTAGTAGTTGATACTAGCCATATGCAGTCAACAGGAGGCAGAGAGGAGGCAGTTCCAATTGTTTTGGAGTGTATTGTCCATTTCCAGATATCGTCCAATTGAATCATTGACTCTCCGCATGGTGCTATATAACAATGAGCTTGTACGTTAGATTGCGATTGGTAAAAGATACATGAACATGCATTAAGCTTACGACCCTACAAACCCGGACAATATTAGCACACTTTAAAAACGTGAATTTAGGATGTTACTGGGAGGACTCAATATTGGCTATTGAGGCGGTGGGGGAAGAATTTCAGGTGAGTGAGACATCAATATGTTCGTCAAGATCAGGGGCGTAATTTAAGGGGACAGATGGGCTTGTCTTGTCCCTCTGAATCCCTCTCCCCAGCCCGCTGAAGCCCCCTTCCAAATCAATGCCCCCACAACAAAAGTAAATAAAACAGACCCGAGTTACGATACTTTTCAAGATGTTTTGTTATAAATGAACAGAATTTCGCCCAACCGACCAATATTTAATACCTTGTAAAATAATTTGCTTAATTGATTGCTTCAATTTTTTCATTAAATAAATAAGCACATTTTGAACATTTTCAGAAAATCAGAAATATTAGTTTTTACTTTCGTCGCCTTACCACAGTGAAGCTCATCGTATACATCCAGGCATTCAGCTACACCATTACAAAGGGTTGTTGTATTGACACAGTCTCCAGATCTACAACTGAAAGCATAGTCCTGACACTCACCTGTGTAATATTACACAAAGATGTGATATTTTAATATTTAAAAATGGTGAATTGATATTTAAAACAATATAACAATCTATCTCTATTCAAAGCATCTCGAGATGTTTTTTTGTTGAAAAATAATGATTTGTTTTAGGATACAGAGAGCACGTGTGATCTAGTGGATAGCATGCCGGTCTCACAATACAAAGGTTGTGAGTTCTAGCCCCGCTACAGCCAACGTGCTTGTATCCTTTGGCAAGGTACTTAGTCTCAATTGCCTCGTCGACCCAAGCGAGATTGGGAAGCTGTTAGGGGATATTACAATCTAAGTGCTGATATTGTGTGCATAATAATATTATCTGCATAAGTCTTTTCAGAAAAGAGTCATTCCTAATTTTTGTTCGTGCTTGTAGTACCACGCTTGGTGATGCAAAACATTACTTTGGCGACTATCGTACATGTCTTGAGTTGAGTACAAGTCACTTATACGCATGAGCCATACGTACTGGTTTTGCAGTGAGCCCTTAGTCAAAACAGTTGGGCTTTAGTAACATTTTCTCACCGCATCCCATTTCATCGGAGAAATCCCAACAATTCGGCAAACCATCACATATATGATGTCCATCCACACATTGAAGTCCAGATTTACATGGGTACTGATCTTCAGCGCAGGTAACTGCAAAGACACCACCAAACACGTATTAGACATTAATTCTGAAAAGTGCGAGTGATGGTCATAGAAGATTTCTTATGCAGTCTAGCATGCTTAGTATCAAATGGCTTTTCATGGAATTGATATTTAGAGAATTGTTTTTAGACCGTACCCGTGCTATATTGTCTGACATAAATGCGGACGATAGTATTATTTTAAGTAGAACAACGACGCCGCGGGCGGGGTTGTTCTACGCAAAAAAATAATACTACCGAACATTCATAAACAATCATACTGAAGACATTTTATCAAATAAATAAGTACAATTTATTGTCCACATTTGACAACTTTCTAGGATCGAATAACCCAAATACATTCCATCCAATCCCATGCGATGAGTACACCATGCGTAATCGTCGCGGCGCCGGCATAAACGCAGGAAAGGCGCCAAAGACGCACTGCAAAAGTGCGCGTTATGGAGCAAACCACGCATTGTGAAGGTAGGACGCACTGTTAAAACGTAAGCCCCACCTCCCCGTGTTAAGTTGTCTCATCTAAATGTCGCCAATTTCTCTGAGAACCAATGAGATTGCGTACACTTTCTTAGCTGTTTAAGAATGCTAATCATATACTCATACTGAAGTGATACGGTAGGAGTTTTTAAACTCCAAAATACGTTTAAAAACGTATTTTGTTACTGCAACATGTAATGAGATGTATTTCACCCCAGCAGGTGACATCATGAACCTCGGTCAATGAATCAGGTATTTCTATAACTGTTTGGCTGAGATATGATTGATTATATTGTGAAAGTCAGGGGTGGTGGCAGTGGCGGCGGTGGCGCTGTGTATATGGGGAATATAGAAAATGTTCCCAATTATACGTTCAATTTACAATAACTCCTCATCCCTGTATGGTAGAAACATGATTTTGCTCTAATTGTATAGATTATTTTATATTCTATAAGATTCTGTTTCAACAAACGTGACAACTATTATGCAATAATTGTAACCATGAATCGATTGCATTGTCCTTGGCTTTCTTCCTATTCGTTACACAATGAAGTTGCACTAATTCACCGGTTTTACATACATGACTATAACAAAGAAAGTATTCAACCGATGATAGCAAAATCATACATTTTTGGATATCTCTAAAATAGGGGAATTCAAAAATGCCGTTTAAATCAAGCTAGGGTGCATACCCCCAACAATATACTTGTAAACTCTAATAAACATGAAATTCAAACATTTGTGCTCATTTACTTCCCGATATAGTATATTTCAACAAGTTACCATTGACAACCATTATGTTAAGGTAATTGTATGTGGAACTAATATGCACAGTAACATTATGATTGGGATAGGTATACAAATATTATGGGGCTTAATCAAAATATGAAGAAAAAAATCTATATTATTTGAACATTCTAATCAGACAACATGTTACCATTAGATCTTATCTAAATTCCAATAGCATATTTAGATTCCTTGTGAGATTACCGTTCAGAAAATATATACTTTTTATGGGGTAGAACAAGTAATTATAGCGATATGCTAATTCGAATCTCAGATGGTGTAAAATGTAAAAATCTGGACATGCAACGGGAAGATGGCGAGTTCAAAACATATGGCCATATAGGCCAACGGCTGGTCTTGGATGACTGACCAAGAGTAAACAAGAATGGGAACTCCTTAGAAACTGCACACTAGAATTGTTGCTGGCTTTACTCAAGCATTTCCCAGACAATGGCTGCGATCGATTGCGAACCCCGCGATGTATTTAGGCTCTCAGACCTTATTTAGATAAGATTACTCAAACCAACCACTAGAATATCCAATGCAACAATCACAGGATGAACACAAAAATATAGTCTGGATTTGATTGACACCTAATATATATCACCAACGGCCAACTGTCAAACTTGTTAATGGTGTCTGATTAGTTGACTACCACCGGCCCAGTGGGACAATTACTAATTATACACCAATTAGTGGTTAATGTTACTGGGTTTTGTAGATAACCTGACCGGACTATACCTCCATCTGTGTATACATGGTAGAGTTAGTCAAAATTAAGCCACATTAATTTTGAAAGTAGAGTATTTTGGTGTTGATCCCGACAATATCTGTTTATATGTGATGCAGCACATAAAAAAGGGACTTTGCAGGTCCATTAAGCTTTAAAATGACATAACACTTATCGAAAATGATCAAGGCATTCAGATTTTACGAGTAAAAATGACTCCTAAATTCTTTCTTTATTCTTTTCTGTCCGTTTACATCAACGTCCCCATTTTGATGTGCTGCATCACATATAAGTCTGTTAACCCTAACCTAAAATCGTAACAGTGGGGATGAATCGAAGAACAGGGGGTGGGAGTTAAATCCGGGTCGCCGGCGTTAAAGGCGAGTCGAGTCAAACTACTACGACACCGCGAGCGCTGGGCTTATTTTTCGCACATCACATAATATCCGGGTTTAGTGCATGGTAAATGATTATAATCCTTGCCGACGACAGGTGGGCTTTCGCTTCTCCTTTCTTTCAGCAGCCCTGTGGGCATGGGCATGGGAATAAGCATAGAGAGAATGATCTATGGAATAAGTGTAATAAAGTGATACAATAAGTGGTATTTCGATTGGGCTGGCAGTACCAAACCAAACATTATACTCCCTTTCATAATCCCTTGGACATAATTCGCGTTATTTCACGCGAGCGTATGTTGTTGTTGTTTTCGAGGCGCGGCGTCAAAATGCTTGACAGGCGCGATAAACATGAACAAGGTCATGCGCCGGCGATCACGGCGTGTGACGATTTCACGATTAGAATGCGCGATTATTTTTTTAAAGGGACTGGTACGCACTTCCGGGTTTACGCACATGCGCACCTACGCATTACTACGCGAACCTACGCACATACGTACGCAACTCGCACGTACGCATGATTTGATGGAATTATGTCCAAGGGATTATGAAAGGGAGTATAAGTCCTAGTAAAGAAAAGGTGACCCTGCTCTCAGGCCCGACTGACCATTGTATTTCGCATTTCATTTTTCACGTTTAGACATTTGTGTTGATTTAAAATAAATGAAACCATTTGTTGTTTTCGTTTGTAAATTTTCAAAATGTTTGATAACTTTTGATAACTTCAAAAAATACTCAGAACTAAATTGACCGGTCATCAGTATCCGAGAGATGTGTTCGACCGAAAACGTTTTACGCATCTTCCCTTGCGGAAAGAAATCACCTATACTAAATAAAAGGATTACATTATGAGTTTGAAAATCTAAAATTACCTGGATCTTCTTCTGAAACAGTCACAGATATGACGTTAGACATGTCTCCGGAGCTAAGTATTGATATACTGATAAGTGGACCATTCACAGCAATGTACCGATAGGTGGCGCTGTTTCCGCGAGTGTCCAAAATGTCCGAGACGTGGCGTTGTCTACTATGATTGGCTGAACCAATAATCAGTCTATCATTGTCCGGATTCCAATAATTCTGAATGTGATACTGCGATATGGTAATCAGGATTATGTTTTCGCGATGACTTTGAACTATCCAGTAACATGAGGGATTAGTATTTGAATGTCCAAATGTGGGTATTGTCAAATTGTAGGAGAGCTTTCCCCGAATATCGACGGACGAATTTCCGCATGAATCTAAAAAAAAACAAAAAAAACATCCTGTCTATCAGTCCAGGTAAATTTCTATATCTGGGAAGACCTTTTTAATTCCACAATGCATTATTCATGTCAAATGTTGCCATTGCATTTTTATTAATTTAATACGAAATAACACACACAAAATATTGAAAAATATAGAGATAGTTCTCACCACAGTTGTTTTCGTCGTCACCCATAGGACAGTTTAACGCCGTATCACATACATTTATTTGGTCCACACATATCACGTAGGGGTGGTCACATATGTACTGTGTTTCGTCCTGACAACCAATATCTAATAAACGAATATAGAAAATACTAATTTTTATTTGTAATAATGCATTTGTTGTGTTTTATCAATACATGTAGTATAGTTCATTTAAATGAATGCGGACATCGTAATGGTTTATGATTTTCAAAATATAACCATCTTTATAAAAAATAATATAGAGATAGTTCTCACCACAGTTGTTTTCATCGTCACCCATGGGACAGTTTAACTCCGTATCACATACATTTATTGGGTCCACACATATCACGAAATGATGGTCACATCTGTACTGTGTTTCGTTCTGACAGCCAATATCTAATATACGAAACAAATATAGAAAATACTCATTTTTTTGTAATAAACATTTGTTGTGTTTTACCAATATAGTTATTTTATATGAATGCGGACATCGTAATGGTCTATGCTTTTCAAATTATAACCATCTTTATGAGAAATTACCGCTGATGATGTTGTATTTCGTGATGGATTAAGACGGCTTTGAATACAACGAATGAAGGGCCCAGGGCTTGAAATAAGCTGGAGCAAGGAGAAAATTATGTTACTTGATTTTCCGTAGATACTCACTATCAAGCACCTTTTTATCTTTGATATACAGGGCGCCATCTTGCGATCAAAACGGTTTTTAAAAAGTTATTCTTAAAGGCCTTTCCGAATCTCAAATGTTTGCCCCGGGCAAAAGTCACATGACTCGCGGCTACATACCCGAGTCTCCGCGTATACATCATATAAACCCCATGATGCAATGTTGATAGCTCGCGTACCGAAAGATTGCATGGCTACAAACAGCAAAATGTACGAACAAAATTCATGTCTAGAAATGTTTCGAAAAGTCATTATATTCATTTGAATGAAACCACAGTTATAATCTGAAACAACATGCGAGAACCCTATGTTAAATACATACAAAATAGAAATATAAAGCATTTTAACTTCCTATTTATAGGATAGTGTTCAACTGTCATTTGAATGTATGTCTGTCCTATTATTGTCCTTCAGTGCTCCGTTAGCGCAATCGGTAGAGCTTCAGACTTATAATCTAAAGACCGTGGGTTCGAATCCCACATAGATTGTTTTGTTTTTCCCGTTACTATTTTACTTAATGTAGAGATTATTTTAATATCGTTCAATCAAAATATTATTTTGATCCCAGATACTTTTCATTTTATTTAATAGAATGATTTTCTTACAGATTCAATGAAGTTTATATTTGAATGTACTATTATTACTTCATGGGGTAGCATGCACATGTGCATGTATAGGTCTAATACATGCTTAGCGTTGCGTTTATCGAATTATTGCAATACCCCGCCCATTGTCCAAATTGGCATTTTTAATACTTAAGGACGGTCCAGTATGACATTAATGTATCGCCATACTAGAATTAATTTAGGGGGGGGGGGCGGTCGTCTCCTACATAAACATTATAGGGGATGTAACCCCTCCCATATGCACCGCCTATGCTCCTTACCCTTCCTTCTTCCTTCTCCTCCTCCTCCTTCTTCCCTTCTTCCTCCTTTTATTTTTATTTTTACTCTTTTGTCAATGACTGTCAATGAGAAGGGGGGGGGGGGGGGGTTGCTGAGCCACCCCCTTTAAAACATCAGGGCAGGGTTTTGTTTTCATATGGTTTTCCTAGGGGGCTGGCAAGAAATCATAAATGTTGACTGATACAGTCTTAAAAATGTGTGCGAAACGCGCAAAAATTCATAGTTTACACTCATTTTGCCAGCCATGATTGAGGTACATTTTGGCTTTTTACGACCTTCTAAAAACACGGAAATTAACGTTTTGAGCACATCCGGGGTAGGAGGGGCATTTGATATAGCTTAAATCCAAATTATTTTACTTCAAACATTAGTTTTTGTCATTGTCTTCAAACTCAACTAAATTTCGAAATACAAACTCCCCCTAATTGATAATGATAACCATAAATAATTCAACTTCAACAAATTACCCAACAATTCACTAATATTAAATTAAAACACCAAACATGACCATGTTTTTAAAATATCCTATTGGTATCATATGTCATACGTTGGGGAGGATTAGTACCATAGAACAAAATACTGTCATGTGCCTTTCATTCATATAGTATAACAGAGGATCATTGATTTCCAATGTCAAAACATTATTGTCTAAGATGATGAAACGCTTACCAGATGTTGTTCTCATTTGTGCTGGAACCGCACAAATTAATTTAGATACAAAATGATTCCACGCCCGGTCTATTTCAACGAAGCTGCTAAACATGGGAAATCAGAATATCGATTCAATGACAAAACAATTGACTCTTTTCATAATAGCACAATTGGCCTTTCCCAGATTACTTGTGTAACAATGGCGCTAGGGTCTCAATAATTCAATTTACGCAACGCTGACCGTGAACAAGTAAAAGTAGAACTGCATTCAAATGATTGAATTTAGACAATCATTCCAAATCAAATTAAAAGTATCATGTCCGTGGATTCACAAATATTATGGGGAACGATAAACAAACCCAACATAAAATTACTACATTTACGAAGACAAAAAAACATTCTTTTCGTTCATTAACCCAATGCTCTACCGATTGAGCCAACGGCGCAATGTACTATTGTTACAATATAAATAGATTCAAATATCGTTTGTGAACACTATTACTATCCCATAAATTGGAAGTTAGTAATGCTTTAATTTATAGATTTGTATGTTTTTAACATAGGGTTCTCGCTTAAAAGTTGAACCGATGCTGCTTCAGATTGTAACTCTGGTTTCATTGACATAAATAGAATGACTGTTAAAAACATTTCTAGACACGGATTTCGTTCACATTTGATCTTTGGAGCCACTCTTCAGCATTGCATCATGGGGTTTATGATACGTGTGCGCGGAACTCGGGTATGAAGCGAGTCATGTGACTTTTGCTCGGGGCAAACATTTGAGATTCGGAAAGGCCTTTAAGAATAACTTTTTAAAAGCCGTTTTGATCGCGAGATGTCGCCCTGTATATCAGAGATGAAAAGGTGCTTGATAGTAAGTATCTACGGTATATGATGAGCTATTATAAATAACCCTATGTTTAACGCCATCAACGGCATGATAATACGAATCACGGAAACACATTTATACAAACACCAACGCTAACTGAATATCAAAGAGTGGTAAACACTGCAGGGCATGGATCATGCCAAGAACAAAGCCAAAAGTAACTAATAATCAAGTGGTTCCTAAAAATCTAACTAATAGACTTGTTTCAATTTTTGCAAGCATTCGGCCAAGTGTAATCCAACCTATACCAACTTACCGGTATAATTCCTCCATTCAACCAGAATGTGAAAACCTGTAAGAGTAATAGACCCATCGCTAGTAAATGCTATCGTCATCGAGCTTTCAGGAAATACGATTAGTCGGGGAACGGAAGTCCCGGTCAATGTGATATCATTGTCATAGATAACTTCGGAATAGCCACTAGTTCTGTCATAGGTGTCTCCAGAATAGTGATTAACGCTGTCACTCTCATAAGGGACATTACCATAGCCAATGTTTAACGTATCATAGTTCAACTCCAAGTCAAAATCCAAAATGCTGATTGAAATAATGCCCCCGTTAGTGACTGAAATGTGAACTGCACAATCGGCGTCGTTAGGATAGGGGTTCGAATAGTTCGGGGTTGTTAGATCAACGAAGTCGCCTGGTGAGAGTTGAACTGCCTCGATCACACATATGTCTGTGGAAAACCAAAATCATTTAAAGTTACGGAGGAACGTAACACACACTATGAATTCACATGTACGTCGGAATTAATGAAGGCGCTAACCATTGCCATTATATGTTTGGCAAGATCTCTATATACATTACATCTGAAATAACCTAAGAAAGATTATTTTCACGTATTTCGTGACAAAATAGAACTACAACTATATGATGAGTATTTTTTTTATAAAGACTAGCGTAGCTTAAGAATTTATGTTAGCCATGTTGGCCCAATTGCACCATGTAAGTTTCTTAAAGCATCAAGTAGCCTAATTAAGCTAAGTACAGGCCGATTGCAAGTAATTCGGAGTTTTTTCAAATGAATTTCATATTTTCTTAATCAGACATCTCTTAATTAAGTATGCCTCTTTGACAGATTTAATAATGCACATCACTGATCAATAATAAGAGTAGGATGATACATATATAAAACAACATGTTAAAAATACTCTAACGTTTGGGTGTTTTAGACTATCATCACCAATGTGTCTATCTGCAGATTTATTCATATTGATACACATCATACAACATAATGAAATAAATTTCGATATTATTTAGTAATTTAACATGTGTGTATTTCTAAAATTATTTACAATTCAGCCCTAAATTAAATAGACGCACATGCTTTGAGTGAAAAGGGGAAATAATAATGAAAAAAACCATGGATGTTTTAAAATAATTGTTTTTTTAGGGACAAACAATATTGTCTATACCATATCTGTATTATAACCCCGATTTTTTTTATCACTATAGTGTACCATTATTTGAAATAGACGCCCGTGATTCAAATTAAACGAGTGATAATGTAATGAAATATTTGGGCATTTTAGTGTTCTATCATCGTACATTCTTAATTCATAAATATTGTCGATAAAATGTATTGAAAAATAATGTAGGTTTATTATTAAAATACATCATATTCAATATTTTTCAGCACTGAAAGAAAAATCATTGCAGTTTTATGTGTTTATTGCTTTCCGAGGTATTGTAATAATTTATATAACTGTTGAATTGACACGATTGAAATATCTTGTGAACAAAGGAACACCGAATGCATCATATGTCCTGATGTAAACCGTTGTTAAAGTGAAAGTAAAGGTATCGAGTTGTAACTATCTTTTTAAAATACCAATACATTTTCATACTTTAGTATGTAGTGTTGCAATGAGTAATTGACACGTAAACATATCGTGTTCATGACAACAAATAGAAAACCATTGAAACATGCTCTTATATACAATGGAAATAAAATCTCTGATATGTAAAGCGTTTATAATAAGTAGTATCGAAGACGTGGCATGTTACAAAGATGCTAGGACAACAAAGGCGCAATATCAAGAAGATAGTAATATGCATTAATATCACGTTTTTATAATTAAAGTCAGAATAAAGTTGCTATACCACACTTACAAAGTGTATACAAGTTATGCCAACATAAGAAAACCATTGTATCATCCTTCTATCAGGCATTTCCTAATACGAGTGAAATAAGGTATGTCTTCTCGCCAAGGACCACATACCAATATGGGATGTTCCATCTGGAAGTTGTTTGATATGAAGGTATGCATTAGATTGTGTATTTCTAATGCGGTGGGTTGGGGATATAGGATCTGGGTGCCACTTAATGCAAAAGAAAAATGGTAGAGGGGTCTTATCGTCATCCGAGTTTTATTGAGAGCCCAACCCCTAATACGATTTTGTTTTATTTGTCAGATTTGTGAAGGTGGTATGTGAATCTATTTTTACCACTGGGCGCCATGAATAATAAGTTAAGCCATATCATTTAATGGGCATCTTCTGACTAACATTTCAGCAACATTTGATAGATTACATATCAAATGATTACGTTCATATACCTGTTTTTTAAAATTTGTATTTAAAGCATCGTACCAGTAGAACAAAGAACAATTACCATATTAACAACGCGCTCCCGAGAGATAGAATTAACTTGTTAAAATGCATGAGGTGGAGTACGTTAATGTACCCAATATCAATATTAAAAGGAAAATGTAATGTATGCATATGATAGCAGATGTGCGCTCGTGTTCTTTTTCAAAGATATGCCGATTGTAATACATAATAACGGTTGATTATTAAAAGCGAACGGTTGGATAATGATTATGAGACAAACAAATATTTACATATAAAGCGTGCCTTTGCGAACATTTTCGGAAGGTATGACAATATCAAATATGATGTATTTCACGGTGTGTGTTATAGTATACATTTCCCCATTTTCGGCCTATTCAGATAAACGTTGTGTATTATTTTTCTTTGTCTGGCTTACGCAGACAAACTTAGTGTGTTTCAATGAACCCCCCTAGAAGAATTCAACTTGCTTTAAATAGTCGAGGCCTGTAATCTTAGATTCCTTTGTCTCGCAATTAGTAAGCAATTCGGCATTCCAGACTTATTGGAAAGCAAAGACTGAAATCTATCATCAGATATCCCGGTATTCAGAACAAACCTTCATTAACGTTCCCGGAAATCCAACACATTTTCATTTTCAATATTCCTCTATACCTGTATAAACATAAGACATTTATCTGTGTACGCCAGTACGGGTAAGTGTGCATTGAATCATACGGCGCTTGTCTGAGTACGCTAGTACAATTAAGTGTACGACGTTTGTCTGAGTGCATTACCCTTCGGTAGCACTACGATTCACCACGGCAAAAAAAATGTCCACGCGCGTGTTACAGCATTCGTTTGGATGGCGTCATCAATCAAAGTGCTATGTATATATTAAGTCACTGCCCGGGCTACCGTTGGCAGGTTGGCCGAGTGGTTAGGGCGGTGGCGCGGTGATCGGAGGGTCAGGGGGTTAAATCCCGGGGTATCGCGGCAATCATTTTGGTAAACAATTGAAAAAACAAACATAGTCTGGCTGGTTAGGATTAAAGCACACACTTTAAAGCACTTGTCTTAGTACGCTGGTACGGGTAAGTGTGCATTAAAACACACGACGTTTGTCTGAGTACGCTAGTAGGGCAAGTGTGCATTAAAACACACGGCGCTTATGTGAGTAAGCTAGTACGGGTTAGTGTGCATTAAAACACACGACGTTTGTCTGAGTACGCCAGTACGGGTAAGTGTGCATTAAAACACACGACGTTTGTCTGAGTACGCTAGTACGGGTAAGTGTGCATTAAAACACACGACGTTTGTCAGAGACAGACGATCTACCGCTAGGCCACGGGGGGAAACCATGCATGGCGGAGTTTATTCCGCCGTGCATATACCTTGGGGCCATTAGGTCCGGCGATTGACACACTTTCTTAATCATTGTAACTTAAAGAGTTTAATAGTTACAAAAGTAAGTAATTTTAAGGGAAAATAGTTACAGATCATGTTTTATTAGATTAAATTCATGACATTTCCCACGATACATAATTCAAAGTCAAGTAAGGTCAGTTCCCCCTGAATATTGTGCGCTATTGTGGTATGCTGTGGGGCGAGGTGGGGCGAGTTCAATACGATACACAAACACAGCCTCGTCCCCATGCCTCCTTCAGCTTAGTTATTATGAAGTACCTGTAATTTGTTATGAAACTGAGCAAACAAATTTGACCATTTTGTATATGGCAATACTTCCTATAAAAGTAGTTTGCGATTGTGCGATTTGTTGTAATTAAATTTGATACTGTAGATGTCAAATCTTATTGTGAACAACACGGCAACTAGACTAGACTAGACTAAACTAAACTAGTCTAGACAGGGAATTACTATATATTCGTGTGTTTATAATAGAATTAACATTGAGAGCTCCCTAAAAAGTATGCGCGTCTGCGTGATTTATTTCATTCGGACGTTGCCTCGTGAAATAAACCACGCTGTAGATTGGTGATACACACACGCTGAAATATGATTTAATCCCTGATAATTTCATTCCACTTTCCTGGCCTGCAGCCCATCTGAATCTCTGAATCGTGTTTCATTTTTGGTTAGGGCAATGGAATTTAAAATGAAATGAGGTCAATTTCAATTATTTGTAATTATTCATATTTATAATTTCCCAAACTACGAGTAAGTCAAATTCAATTGAATATCTCCCGGGACATTAGTAAAAGTGTACTTTTGGTCCCTGATTCTGGATTTTACTAGTATCGTCCAATACTGGAACACTCAGTGTCGTTGCAATCTAACACATATATAAAATCTCCCAGTATCACTGGAAAATAAAAACGTTCCAGTATCACTCGATACTGGAACACAATTTGGTGTTCTAGTATCGACCGATACTGGAACAGTTACATTGTACTGGTTTATTTTTTTTTGTTTTTTTTGTTTAATGTTCGATCGATGTACAACATTTAGGGTAGGGACCACCGTTTATACACGAAAAGCATATTAAAAGGAGTCTCTATTTCACAGCGGTCTATGGAGAATATGGACATACTACATATTTTGCTCCACGTGTATTGACGTGAACATTAATATTGAATCATGAATCAATATTAACAAAACCGTAAACTTATTTATTATTTTCGGTGATTATATTTACTAATCGCTGCATACATAAAAAAATACATATACATTTTGTAAACAATAATTAAGCCCTATTACTTATGCAGATATTCATTAATAACTCATTGTGTGCATTACTGGTGCACTGCGTGCGAGCTATGACTTGATAAAATGTTCCACTTTTTTAAAAAAAACACTAAATTATTGAATGTCATTACCATATTTGGAATCAGCTACAGAAATGAATTAAAATAAGTACAAACATTCATAGTATTGGGTCAGTAATCCTTGAGATAGATCTTGAAAGTTAGGAAAGGTTTCTGAAAAATATATTTTGTATATAAATTATGGTGAAACCAATAGCCGCGTGGAAAGGGTTGACATTAACTTACCCTCTGCATAGACACCTCTAGTTGTTACGTGTAAGAGCATGATACTGAAAGCAGTCGCAAAATATGTTGTAGAGGAAAACTCCATGTTTATCATTGGTCATCAAACCCCTGCTTCATCTCAGTCTACTTCAAGAGCAACATGGGTGCAGATGTAACGTACTGAATATTTAGAAGGTCGTGGAAACCATCCGTACGGTGAGATAGTATTCCCATCAGTGAAATGATAAGCGATAATGTGGTATGTAAACATTTTGCTTGCAGACATTCTCATCGGACAGCAAGCGTTTCGTAACACTTGCGTGGCATATAGAGGGCGTGTACCAATCAGAAATTGCGTCAGTGATCAATCTTTGATGTTAAAGGCCTTTCCGGATCTCAAGTGTTTGCCCTGTGCAAAAGTCACATGACTCGCTACACATATCATATACACCCCATGATGCAATACCGAAGTGTGGCCGGCTACAAACAGCAAAATAGTGAACAAAATCCGTGTCTAGAAATGTTTCGAAAAGTCATTATATTCATGTTAATGAAACCAGGGTTACAATTTAAAGCAGCTTCGAATCAATTTGTGGGCGAGAACCCCATCATAAAAACATACAAAACTATAAATATAAAGCATTTTAACTTCCGATTTATGGGATAATGTTCACGAACGATATTTCAATCTATTTCTGTTGTTATATTGTTGTACAGTGCGCCATTTGCTCAATCAGTAGAGCATCGGACTGGTGATCGAAAGGCCTGTGGTTCGAATCCCTCCGGGAATGTATTTTTACCGTTAGTATCATTATTACATTTAGCAATGTTGGGTTTATTTTAATCGTTCCCCCATAATCTGTGTTGATCCACACGAAACTTTTCACTTTATTTGGAGTGATTGTCTGACAAATTCAATGAGCTTTTAATTTGCATGTACTACTTTTACTTCTTCAGCGATGCGTAATTTGAATTATTGAGACCATAGCCACATTTACACACAATAATCTGTAGACCCAAGGCCAATTGTGCCATTATGAAAAAGTCAATCGTCCTTGAATCGATATTCATTCTGTGTACATGTGCCGTCCTCACTGTAGAGGGAAAATACATAGAAATAATAGGCATATACGACGGGTATTAAACAAATTATAAATATTTTAAACATGTTCGCCGTCGTTGATTATTACACTTGTATAGGCCCGAGCTACTCCGGGTAATACTTGTGGCAAGAGACTGGGAAACGAGATCGCTTAGGTTTGAATTTCAGATGCTTTACCATGCGAGGTCTTGTGGCCAAATGGATAAGGCAGTTGCCAGGCAAGCAACAGATCCTGGATTCGATTCCCGGGCGAGATCGTTTTCCCATAATTGTCTCTTTTCTATCCACGACGGCGAACTTGTTTAAAATATTTATAATTTGTTTAATACCCGTCGTATATGCCTATTATTTCTATGTATTTTCCCTCTACAGGGAGGACGGCACTTGATTATTACACTTGTATAGGCCCGGGCTACTCCGGATAATACTTGTGGCAGGAGACTGGGAAACGAGATCACTTAGGTTTGAATTGCAGATGGTTTACCATGCGAGGTCTTGTGGCCCAATGGATGAGGCAGTTGCCAGGCAAGCAACAGATCCTGGTTTAGATTCCCGGGCGAGATCGTTTTCCCATAATTGTCTCTTTTCTATCCACGACGGCGAACCTGTTTAAAATATTTATAATTTAATAATCACTATCATCAGCAAAAAGAATCATGACATTTTATGGCACCGTTTACCAGATATGACTATTTTGGTAAAATTACTGCATTTTGAAACTGAACACAATATTGAATATTTTACTAAATAATGATTTATATTAACCCTAACCCACTCGGGCACTTATTTCAAAAAAAAATCTGCGCGGAGAAAGGTGACCCCAAAAGTCACTGCGATCCCAGCGGGATTTGAACCACGGTCCTCTAGCACCAGCGGCGAACGATTCCCCACTACACCACGGGTGTCAAGGCCACTTGGCCGAGTATACTCAGCCGCGTATAGCCTGGGTCCATTTTATCCTTGGAAAAACTTGCACGCCGGGTGGAACATAGAGATTGGCTCGTTGGATTCTGTTGGATTTAACAGGGTTAGGGTTAATAAACAAGTGGATTCATCTATGGTACACAATAACTATCTAACAAAGACAAATTAAAAACTTTCAGTTATTTTTTCAAACATTCAATGCGAAATAATGTCAAAACAATGTCATTATTACACTTATTTAGCAACAACAACAACCACAACAACAACAACAAGTTTGGTTTGTGTAATAGTCGGACTCAGCTCGGACTAGAGTTTGGACCGTTTTCAATAGATCTTACCAGAGAAAATATCGAAAATCTTGTTCGGTTTATAAGATGTTGACTTTTACGCAAATGAAAATACATGTTTACCACAACCAATGTCAAACAACAAAAAATGCCCAAATCACTTGATGATGATGTTAATACACTAATGAGGGGACGATTTTATTTTTTTTAACCTAATCCAATATTTTTTTGAAATTTTGACAAAAAAGTGTAAACAAAAATCAAATCAATTTTTTCACGTTTTTTTGGCACTTTTTAGTCAAAATTTTCAAAAATATTAGATTAGGTTTTAAAAAAATCTCATCCCTTTATTAGTGTCTTAAGAAGGATATTCTGGTAGACTCATGCAGGGGGAGGAACACGAAGGTTGGCATATTTGGTTCATATTTTGTATATTGAGTGAGTGCCCCAAGTTATAACCAGTGGTGAAATAAAAAAATTCTCCGACCCCCATAGGCTAAGATTCATGACCCCTCTAAATGTGGCCCCCCTGGAACGGCAATTATATAAGAAAAAGTAATAAAAGTAGTACATTGAATGAGTCCAAACGAACAGACAGGTACTGCCAATGACAATCAAACTTCTTATGAGGTAAATTAGTACCCTCCGCTTTGTAAATATGATAAGATGTGTGAAAAAAGTTATTGGGTTAGTCTATTTTTTCAAAGGGGTGTTTTCCTATTTTCGTGTTTTCAGGAAACTTTAAAAAATGCAATTATTGGACCAAATTTGATTAAAAAAAAAAAAACTTTCCTATTTTTTAATTTTTTTAATTTTAACATATAATCTATTTATATCATTGCTTAATCAAATTTAAAAGTCAAAATAATGGTATCCCCTCTGGTTCAGTATAAACCAACCTCAAAAAGACAAGCAGTTTTGTAAAAGTATAAAAATGCACATTTGTAATTATGCTGAGTTTTCTTCAAATGGTTTGTGTAATAATCTTTTTTTATTCAAATGCAACTACTCCTTGGACACAAAGTAGGGCCAACATAGTCTTTTTATGTCATTAACCATTGTTTATAGGTCAAACCATTTTATTGGAGGGGTGTTTTTGTCAATACATTATCTGAATTGCACTAAAATAGATGCCTTGTTGATCGTTAAGTTAAATAACGGGTTGTTTTCTCGGGCCACCCACTCAAATATACCACTACCCCTACACCACTCACCCAACACCACAACACCCCAACCAACTTCAACCCAACACAACCCACTCCACCACCCCTTAAAACGGAGTGTCAAGCAACAGGGTTATGTTTTTACATTACGCATCAGGGTGAGCTATTGCTGATGAGCCTAAACTATACCTGTAAGGATTATCACTGAGTAGCATCATCAGCCAATGTTTTCAACACCCCACCTCACCCACCCCACACCACCCAACCCACCCACCCCACCCACCCCATCAAGACATCTACTCAAAATTCACCATCCATCTATATTCCCTCCTGAAAACATGATATTAAAAGATTATTTGGTGAACATTCTGCAACTATGGTAACAGAGAGTATACTAGGTAGTTGAAACACACGTGAGACTGAAATCCAACTCCAAGGCCTGCAAGTTCTGTTCTGCAAGTCAACAAAAGTCATTGCAAGGATTATATTACTTTTTTACGGAAGGTGGAAGGGCCTTTGACACTTTGGATGACATCCCAAGTAGCCTGTATAATGCAGGTTTTGAAAGAAAAAAAGTGTGATGAAATAAAAAGGAAAAGAAGGAAAATTTTATTTGAAAACTGATAACAAAACGCACATTAAAAATGAAGATAATTGTCCTGATCACTGCTCAAAGTATGCCCTTACCGATCCAACAAGTCCCGACTATGATGAGAGCTGTGATCATGACCATGACTCGCCGATGTCAAAAATGCTATTCAAAGCTCCACGCTGCCAGAAGATGAAGTACAACGTCTTCTTTATGAGTTTGACATCGCAAAGTCAGATGTCGGTGCATGGAAAGCTCATATTCTTAGAACATACAAACCAAGAATCCGCAAAACACGATGCTATAAACTCAATGGATGACAAAAGCATCATGCTTGTCATGGACTGGGCGATGAAGTTTTAACCTACTAGATTTAGAGAGCAAATGTCTGATTTTTTTTGGAAAACGTGGCCGTGGTTGGCATGTAGCGTGTGTGATCGCAAGATCAAAGATTGATGGCAAATTGGAAGTAGAGTGTTATGTACATACACCTCTTTAATTCTTGTACTCAGAATTGGTATGCTGTTTCATCAATCATTGAATATGTTCTATGAAACATGTAAAGAATCAAAATGAAGATGTTTCTAAAGCGTTCGTAAAGAGTGACAATGCTGGCTGCTACCATAGCAGCCAGCTTCTGTTAGCCTTATACAAATTGGTAAAAGAGTTGGAATTACCATTGCACGATATGATTTCTCCGACCCACAATCAGGGAAGGATATTTGCGATAGGAAAATTGCTCCAATGAAAGCGCATATCCGTAGGTTTGTCAATGAGAAACACGATGTAGTTACAGCTCAATATATGAAAACAGCTCTAGAGTCTAATGGTGGAGTAAAAGGCTGCAAGTTTATTCTTGCTGAAGTAGATACTTCAAAATCACCAGGGACAGGTGAAAGTATTCAAGGAGTGAGTTTGTTGAACAATTTCGCATATGAGAAGGAAGGTATCCGCTGTTGGAAAGCATACAACCAGGGAGAAGGTAAGGTTATCAAGCCCACTCTAGAGAAAATCCCTGTTGTGACTGGGCTAAGAGTAGTAGTTGAAGCACAACGTCAAGCAACTTCAGCAAAGGGACATGTAGCTGAACAGGGTTCCAGTTCTAAGCCTACACTATTTTTTTGTAACGAACCAGGATGTATCCTTTCATTTTCCTCTGTTGATGATGCAGAACGTCACATGGACACAGGCAGGTACCCACACAAAGTAGGAAGAAAAGGACACGTCATATGACAAAATCAAGAAAAGGTGGGCAATGAAAGTATCCGAGTTGCAGATGACACGTGAACAACAAGTACCTCTTCAACCATCACAAGCATCAATATCAGATGAAGAACAAGAGTATCAAAGACAACACGGATGGGCTTTGAAAGTTATAAACCGAGAATTCAAGAAAAGGTGAAAAACTATCTAACAGCCAAATTCAATGAAGGGGCTCGAACAGGAAATAAAGCAGATCCAGCTCAGGTCGCCATTGAAATGCGTCACAAACAGGATTCATCACACAACCTGGAATTCTTGCCAAATGAATGGCGCTCTGAAGACAAATTGCAAATTTCTTCGGATGTTTGTCTTCACGTCAAAGACGGGCTGAATTAGCCACCCTGTCAAGTGCTGCGGAGGTAGAAGAAGATATGTGGGATGAGGAACACAACCGGTGAGAAATAAGAAATGCCGTTTTCGGCACACTTGAGTTTGGACACCCTTTAGTTTACCAGGAGCATGATTTATGCAAACAAGCTAAAAAACATAAACTCAACCAATACAAGCTGAAATACTTGGAAGAAATTTGTGTCAAATTTGAAATTGACCCAGTTGGAACAACATCAAGGAAAGCTAGCTTCATTAAGCCTCTGCAGCTATTCATTCAACAATGTCCATGCTTTCAAGATAATTAGTTATATTGTGTTACACATTTAGCATTTGGCTTATTCTTCAGAAGTGAAATGTTACTTTGTGCTAGCTACAGTTCCTAATCTGTACAAGAATTCTTCTTTGATATAGGAAGAAAAACATTTGTGACTTTGCGCAATATTCTTGAGACCACTATTTCTGGCTCATGTATGTTATGAGTGATATAGTAATGAGTACACAAATGGCATCGCAGTTAAAATCTGAATATATTGTACTTGTATATCAATCATTTTGTGGCCTTGCTTTTGGTAACAAATGTAGCATTTGATATATGACTTTTGTAAAATGTTAGTATAAATCATTTGCCCATTCATGCATGGATAATAAAACATCAACATTTGTATTATGAAAATGATTCTCGAGTATCTAGGGAATTACCAACAACTCCGTTTATGGTCTAATATTTTTTTTAAATAATTTAGCTTGAAACAAAAAAAAGTTTCACCTTCTAGAGAATGAGCTATTTGATCATTATTTGGGCATTATCAAACAATATACATTTTACTATTTTGGATTCATATGTAAAACATTGATTGCTGAGTACTGAAAAAGCAAGATATAAAGTACGGTACAATAAACATAGCAACAAATGTCTCCTAAATTCATTATTATCAAGTTTTCAACGGGGATATTTTAGCCTCGTTTTGAGGGGCTAGTATATCTCCCTAAGGGGGGTACCTGAGAATTTTTCATACCGATATTCATGAATGCTTTGAGAAACACAACAAAACTTCATAGTATGAGTAAAAAATGCTGACCCCTCTTTTCCTGGATTTTGCAATACTGCATGGTTTTCTCAGAATGTCTGTGTTAACATCATAATAAAGTGATTTGGGCATTTTTTACTCAAAATTATTTGTGTTAGCTTTGTTCAAAAAAAATTGGGTCAAAAAAGTGAATTTTGTGATGTTCTCAAAAAATCTACTTTTTTGGTCAAAATTGATGCCAAATTTGGATTCTCTGATCCATTTCCTTTCCAAAAAGGTATACTTTTATATGCATTTGATTAATAATTCAATAATTGTAATAAAGTTGCCAGTATCAATCGATACCGGTACGATTTTACTGTTCTTGTAAAGGTCGATACTGGAACAACAAATTGTGTTCCAGTATCGAGTGATAAGAACCATTGGACGTTGGAATACGACTATTTTAAGGATGACTCTTCATGTAGAATTGAAAACATCAAGTTAGGCCAGCGATCGGAACACCTACTTTTGAATACTGTTTTGATATTGAAACAAACCCATTCCATACAGTCACCATTTGGCTCACACCATCATTTTCAAAAGTTCATGAAAAAATGGAAAACAAGTTATTAAGCTCCAATAATATATCCACTAGTATTTTAGCAATTTCCTGCGACATGAGTTCACATTCTGTCCAGTTGATTTATAGTTCCCCATTTGCTATGGCCCACCAAAGTCCATCAGATTGAATAACACTTAAGGGCTCAGCAGACTCCACAACGCTCCGACGCAGAGTGCAAGCGGTGACCATCGTTGACCAATCAGGCTGCGTCATTGTGTTGTGGTGGAGCTACTACGTATGTGTGAGAGCGCAAATAGTTCGAGCGTTGTGGAGTCTGCTCAGCCCTTTACTAGGGATTGCCTTATCTGCCTAATACCAAATTAATGTTTGTTCGTTTGATCTTCTTTGCATCCGTAATGCATCTCTGCATCATATTAGAATAAGGCTTATGTCAACGCCATTCTAACTTGATAGTAGAGTTCTTGGCAAAACTTCAGATTAACAAATCATCAAGGAATCAAGGATCCTGTGTGTGTCTAAGCGCCTAATTAGTGTGATAAAGAATCTTTCCGAACGCAAAATAATTATTGTAATACATATCCTGGTTTATTTCAAAAGTTGATCTGGTTTAGTCTAGCAGTTGATCATGTGTTTAGTGCAATCAACTTGCCGTTTCTGACAACAATGCTCGTCGAATCGCATCCAATAATCTTTGAAATAAACCAGGATATGTATTACAACAATTATTTTGCGTTCGGAAAGATTCTTTATCACACTAATTAGGCGCTATTTATCGTCCCCTGTCAGAATAGGCTATCTGTTTAACTCATGATATGATGAAGATCAACAGGCAGATCAACTGAACAGAAGGTGAACTCATATGTTACAGGAACTTGCTGAAATACTTGTGGATGAGAAATCAGTTATTGACCCGGCTAAGGAGTAAAGACAGGTTGACGTGGAATAGGAGGTGATAGAAAAATGAGAACACGAAGATGAAAGAGTTTGCACAGGATGAACTTCACTATACATTGTATTCATAATAATACAAGTCTTCAATGTTAATGTACATATTATCAACTGATATTAATCAAGGATTGGGTGGGGGAGTGGTTATGCCTCTTCTCAAACAAGGGACATTGATATTTTGCAAAGAAACACACTTGAAAATAGCATGCCTTGTGTAATTGAAAATGTATTTAGACCCCGGATAAGAGTACTCAGTAGAAAAGGGTACGTTCATAGTATGTTCCTCTGATAAAGTAATCACTAGTACTGTTGCGTACAGATGACTCGCTAGCAACTAGTGGGGTCCGCCCAAACAACATGCAAAGCCGACGCTCTGGATAGTGCACATTATCAGAGTTATAAAATGTGGATATGTAATATGGGTTGATATCATAGCGCATATTGTGATGATATGCTGAGTGGCTAGTGTAAGGACCACAGTTAGATATAGTTGGTAGGACAGGGAGCGGAGATCGGCATTTGATTTAATATGACTCATTGGTGTATCAATACTTAATAATTGTATTGGTACATGTCTTTATTCCGTTCGGTATAGGCCTGAGTGACATACTTTGTGTGGATGTTTGATATTAGCTATGAAACTAATTCTCTAGTCGAGTCTATTTTGTTATGATATGTTAATAAAGATATGTGTGGATATGATATTTTATGAAATTCAAAGACAATCAAATAATTAATTAATTAATTAATTGATATCGAAAATGTTGTAGGTTACCTTGCTGGGATAAGGGAGCAGTTCCATTTGCGAGAATGTTCCGGGCCCCGATGAGTTTTTTATCAGGCCCCGATGAGATTTTTAGCGCGTACAGTTGCGAGTAGCAAAGGATTATTTATCGAGTAGCGTATTACCGCTTGTTTAAATATAACGAAATATAAGTGGTCGGTATGTAAATAGAGCTTCGGGATATTTATTCTAGTTGTAAGGTACAAATGCAGCATTTCATGTTTTTAAAGATAATGTTATTGATTATGGATGTTTAACGTAAATTGTATTATCCTCGTGTATTTGCTAAACAATGTCCCGCTCTATTTGCTAAACATACCCCAGGGTATGGCAGAGGCCTCGTATCGGGCCTCGATGTCTATTTTATCGGGGCCTGATGACTATTTTATCGCGTATCAACTTGAAAAAAATCGGGTCCAAAACATATCAGGCCCCGATACAGTCGCGATAAATGTATCGCGTATAAATGGAACTGTTCCCTAAATAATAAATGCATTCCCAGGCAAGATGAATATACCATTCAAGTAGCTCACGGTCAATGGCATTTGAATTAACACTCGGATAAGCCTGTCCATGTATGCCGGAATTAAGCATTGGCGGGTCCCGCATTGTTTCTGAGTGGTTGCGGATCATATACGGAAAGTTGTATATTGTCGTCCACCCGTGGTTGATCTACCCGGGTTGGTCTACCCTAGGTGGAAAGTCATGTGGGTATTTCTATCCCTTCATATTTCTATATATACAGCAATGGAAATACCCACATGACTTTCCACCCGGGGTAGACAGTCCCGGGGTAGGCAGTCCCGGGGTAGACAGTCCCGGGGTTGACCAATCCTTAGTGCACTAACCCTGGGTGGACCAACCACGGATGGTTAGGGTTAGGGTTTGGGTTAGGGTTAAGGTTAGGGTTAGGTTTAGGGTTAGGGTTAATCCTGAGGTGGAGGGTTAATGTTAGAAATAGTCCCGGGGAAACAGACCTGGGGTGGATGGTTAACGTTAGAAACAGGCCCGGGGTTATTTAAGAATGATCCATCCTTGTTGTTACCTCCCGACCACCAACCCCTGAGTGCTTTAGAATATAATTTATAATCAATATAGTTTCCACTGTTTTTTGTGGTCCACCCAAGCTGGGTCCAACCCGAAACTGCCTACCCCGGGACTGTCTACCCCGGGTGGAAAATCATGTGGATATTTCCATCGCTGCATATATAATATCTATATGGAAACTATATTTATTATAAGTTATATCCTAAAACACTCAGTAAATGTTGAAGAGCTTCCATGCTAAGATCATGTGGAATCGACGTGTAAAGAGACCAGAAAGCCAACGTCGGGCCAACGTTGAGTTTTAACAAGATTTTATGTCAGTAATTGGTTGGCAAATCAACGTCAAAATGACGTTGGCAATTAATAGATAGGCGATGGTCGGCAAGCAAACGTTGGCCCAACCACATTAAAAACACTAATGATAAGAGATGTTAGATATTTATATAGGTAACTTACATGTTAAATAAAGTTACAGATTCACTACCGAGAGGGAATGATGTATGTAGCACTGCTGCATCGTCCATAATTTCCATAACAAGTTACCGGTTCAAAGAAATGATGTATGTAGCTCTACTGCATTGCCCAGACTGATTTATTTCTTTTGAAAAAGTTGGGTTAGAACGGAGACGGTAACCGTCTATGGTTACAAATATTCTAAGTCTACTAAGTGTGTATTTCCTAGTCAACCACGGGTGGAAAGTCATGTGGGTTTTTTCCATCGCTGCATACATATAATGGCCTTCCTCACCAACAGAAAAATATGACAATATACATTTTTATTTATTCATTTTTTGTTTGCTTAATTAAAAAAACGTTGTTACATAAGGCTACACAAAGATGAAAATCTGTCTCAGAAACATTTAGCAAATAACCTAAGTGCTGTGCGATTTTTTTTGTTTTGAAAATAGGCCTTGAGGTTTGCCATTTTTGTTGCTAATCCAAGCTTACAGACAACTTTTTAAACCTTTAAAAAAAAAATCTAAAAAAATCTAAAAAAAAGAAGACGTTTTTTAGCCCTCAGCGCATAGACCTTCGCGCCGTGGCTCATTTCACATATCAATGCGGGCGGGCTTCTGAGACAGACCTTTTTTTAGCCTTATAAGGCAGTTTACACATGGTAATATAGTTAATTCAACTGTGTTTCATGAAACTATTTGTTGTTTTCTACCGTGATGGATTAATTAGACGTTCCAATGCTTTCAATGTGTTTTTTAACATGCTATTTAAAAAGTTGAACTTTGTAACCAGCTAACCAGTAGTATTTGTTCACTGTCCAGTATATTTATGTCATTGTTGGGTTATTGTGGAAATGTTCCTTTTTCCGATTTGCTGTAGTTATTGTGGGCAAAGTCTAATTTCATGTGGCTTACACTTTCATTTAATGTTATTAAAAAAAAACACTGATAGAGAAACATTTCAAACAGTGTGATTCCAAAGTATACGTTTATGTAAAAGGCAACACAAGATTCATTTAATTACAAACAAACACAATTGTATATATTAAATTCGTATAAACTTAATGCGATTAAACTATTCAAGTAAAGTGTATCATTAATTGACCTAGTTATTCACTATATACTAATAGATATTTTAAGAATTATACTGTATTTTCACAACAAATATTCAGAAGACCTTAATTACAAAACTGATTTGAGTAACGGCTATTATATCATCTAGCTCATTATTACATGAATGTATGGCTCAAACTCACAGGCTGATCTGGTTGGCAGAGAGACTGTGTTGTTACCTATTTAAGAGCACACAGCACTAAATCACTCCTCGTTTTGTGTAATGGTAGTAAGTTCCGGCAAAAACAAAAAACGAGTTTGTGATTAATGTGGTCCTTTGGGAATCAGTGGGCGCGAGGGTAGCATTTTATAACTAATATAAAAGATAATCTCTTGTACTTTGATCCGGATATTGTAAAAATGTTGATTTTTCTATTTTACCGAAAATGATGTATCACGTGGATGAAGACACGTGCTCGAAGGCGGTCAGAAGGCGCGTCCGGGCTGAAAATAGGGGTGGCGCTGTTAAAAGGATCATATCGTAAATATAATTGGAAGCCGTAACACTTCTTGACGATTTTTTTAAACTTTCAATATTTATTTATTAGAATGATGCATTCGAGACTTTCAAAAAATGGTTACTAAGGCCCCAAAATCTAGACTCTTTTAGCCCTATGTTACGGGTAATCCAATGGGACACTTATTTAGTGCTGTAAAAATCACGACTGACTGCCAACGGACACAATACACACGCCTGTTAACCTGCCGACCCGGGGAGTTGAATTTAAAAAACTCCACACAGCACCTTTCACCACCCAACACACCACTGACCTATATTAAGACTAGCAGTAACACCTTCCGCCTGGATGACCATGATGTTGATTCAATGAGAATATATATGAAATTATATCCAGGTATTTTTTCAAATTGATCATAATAGGTTCTTTGAAAGCGGCTTCCATCGAGAATGGTTGATCTATTGATTACTAATGTCATTCAGCCAAAGTCTGACTAGTTTGAAACAGTCCTAGTTTTTCCAGTGACTTTCCCACGCACTAGATGAATCGTTCCGCCTTAATACTAGCCGATTGGGCACACAATGAACATTTTCGAGACTAGCAAATCGCAAGTCACATGCACATATGCTCTAGTATTCTATACCATGCATGTTATATGGATCTGTACATGTACAGATCCATATAACATGCATGGTATAGAATACTAGAGCATAATGTAGTGTAAGTTAAGCCCTCACACACTAAAGGCGTCCGAACAGATCGCTAGCTGTCTATTATCAATTAGACCAACTTAAATGTTGATTAAATATATGCTTGCTTGATCTTTCAAACAACGTTTTTGCTTAACCTACACAAATGTTCTTTGTCCTAACTGACCAAATGGTCGGCGATTGACGATTGAAGGCATTTTATCCGCTACATGAAACCATGGTATCGCCCGTTGCTATAAGATTTTATCTGTAAAACGTGAATAATATCTCATATTCATTTGATCATATATTACTCTAGTTTTATTGGCTTAACTATCAAGTTGAAACACCGATTTCTTCCAATTAACTAGAGTGTAGGCCTACATGTTTACGTAATAAATCTATTTCACTATAGCACTCCATTTTATCAACCATTAAACCCAAAGTATCATCACTATACTTTGTATCGTAACATTTCACTATATTCATCCAGGCTCGCCATGTAGGCTATCCCGGCCCAATCGTCATTTGCTCAAGGAGTTGCGTCTACGTGTTGCGGTGTCTATATTTATTCGATTGACTTCGGTTTGTTTTGTAGCTATATTCCTGAGCAGTCCCTACTAATATTATCTTCAAGAATAAAGATTCCTGCTCTAAAGATTCTCTTGCGAAATTATGCTATGGCGATAATCATTATTCCCCATATATTCACATAGCAGTAATGAAGTAATAGAATCTCTCGTAAGGGTTTCAGTAGTATATTGACCATAACGCTGAAAGGAAATATAAAAACGACATCAAATCATGTTTATGAATTAAAAGAAATACCTACTTGACACATTATATTAGCTTTTTCTGTTTTGATGTCATTGATATCGGTCCAAAATGTTATGGGACAATTGAAAAAGATAGAAAAATAAGATTTTTTGACAATTTTTGACTTTTCCCCATGTTCTATTTAGCTATGTTACCTGTAACATTGCCAATACAACTATAAATAACTATCTCAACTTGTGGAGCAGTTCTTCTCTATGATGGTTAGTTATACATACTTTAACATTTATTATTATGGCGATACTACTACCCCTACCCCCAACATGAGTTGTTTTATGTCATTTTGCCTATGTGAATAAATTGGGGAATACAGGTATTGCCAATAAGATAAATTCGCAAGATAATCATAAGAGCAGGAAAATTTATTCTTGTAGACAAGATACACTCTTAGAAGGTCAGGATCAAATACATGAGTAGATTTCCGGCTCACTTTGTTTTGATCCTTTAAGGATCATTTTCGGATCGTTTTGATCCGTTTTCGGATCGTTTTGATCCGTTTCCAGATAGATATCAACAAACGGATCAAATTCACCTTGATCAACTTTGATCTGATTTCCGGATCAATTCGATGAAAAAGTTCATTGGTCAATAGGTGACTGACGTCACTCTTTCGCAAACCGATAGACGACAAGCAGACGATCTTTTGAATTCGGTCACCATTGAAACAAGGGTGAAATACCGCGGTAAGTTATCCAGTCTAATCTGTAAAATGTTACATGATTTTGTCGGTAAAGTAGTTTTATTTTTATGTTTGAACATGCTCTATTCTTGTGAACAAATTTCTTGTACCTGACCAGTGCCATCAGTACGATTTTCGGTCAAAATGCTCCTCACAAAATGTCACGATCACTGCGATGTACTAGGCCTACACTATGTAGTAAGCTTACTGCACTCGATATATAGTCTGCAGTGGGTCTCTTAGAAGGTCAGGATCAAATATGAGACGAAAAGGATCAATTTTGATCCAGAAGCGGTATCACATATGAGCTTACCCTTTCCGGATCAAAGTGATCCGACAAGCAGGATCATTATTTTGATCCGTTTCAGTATCATTTGACAGAAATATTTGATCCCATTTCGGATCAAACTTTTTGATCCTGCTTGCCGGATCACTTTGATCCGGAAAGGGTAAGCTCATATGTGATACCGCTTCTGGATCAAAATTGATCCTTTTCGTCTCATATATGATCCTGACCTTCTAAGAGTGTATGAATCTATCATTCATTACCATCAACTATTATTCATCTACTCTAAATTAAAGTATACATTTTCTTGAAGAAAAGGGTTCAATGAATTCAACCATGAACATGAAATTGACCATTTTGGAGAACTGCCAAAAATTGTCGAACTTTTTGGTCGATATTTTAAGAAATATATCAGATATTAAAAAAAAAACATTCCTAGAGAGTTTTATTAGGATTATAATAAAACAAGACTTTTATATAGATTAAAAATGAAGAAGTTACGGCAGTTTTACGGAGGCTATACCTGAGTAGTGTCCACGTACCCCCTTATACACCTATCAGTTGTAAGACGCACTATACGACCCCGGGAGTGGTGCGTCACTTTACCGAGGTGCGTCAACTTCTCGTGTACCATGATGGGCATCCTTCATCCCTTGTTATACATGTAGGCCTATTTAAAAGTGATGTTTGCGGTAATAAATTAATGCCTGGTTGGTAGTATAGTATAGCATTATTTAAAGATGTACACTGTGACGCACCCATGTAAAGTGACGGACATTGACGCACCCTCCGTCAATTTGTTGACGGACCAAAGGCTGCCACTGACGTACCCTCCGTCAAGAATGTGGTGGTATACGACACAATGTGGCAAGGCGACTGAGATATGTGACCCCAAGGTATTGAATCTCAGGTGCTTTACCGACATGCTAGGTCATTTTAGCATAACTTCACATTTTTTATTTAAAAAAAAGATGGAGCAAAACTTTGATGCTATTGTAGAAATGCATGTGCATTCAACTCTGAGCTACCGTTATTTTTCTTAGGATTAATATAAGTATTTGGTGCCACTAGCTACTACCATCTGATTTGACAGTGATTTGTTTATTGGTTGTGATGATTATTTACAGGGACTGATATGACGACAAAGCTTTTCCTCGTTTAAACCCATCCGAACAATTAAATCTGCCCAATTTGTAGTAGTTTGATATTAGGCCAAAACAAAAATGTTTGGTTGCCCTTTCCCGACCGACCGTAAATATTGAAAAATCTCGGTCGCGTTTTTCTTCTTCTTTTTTTGATTTCATGAATATAAATGCTTAATACGAGATGGTGAATTACGGTTGCTGTTCATTTAAAATGTATTGCAGACACATATTCTTAGGCCTTACATATTTTATGCCTCTCTAGGAGCTTCTAGGCTGATGCTAAAAGAACAGGTACACGACAATCGTAAACATAACATTTCACCTCGCATGTTTCGCTCGATCACCTTGGTGTGTTTCTATTCTATTGTGCATGAACGTTTCTAAGAAAATATTGAATACAATATTAACATTAAAACTTATACTTTTGTTTTATTGCGTCATAGAAATATTAAAATATTTATTTAAATGGAATGCGAACATAGAAAGTGCAATTGATTCCCCTATTTGGTTCAACATTTTGACGAAGCAGATATATTTCAAATTAAATATTGCATTTCATTTTATTTGAAACAAGTTTATAGATATCTGATTTGTCTGAGTGTGAATTGTTTGTGTAAGAAAAGATTGGTAATGTATGCAAAAATCATGTAAAATCCCTTTCATCTTCCATTTTACATTTGTAAAAACACTTATAAAACTATATTGAAATAAAAACATATCTAATTCACTTGAAAGTGTATTTTTGGCATTCTTTGACATCTAAAAAGAAATTTAAATAAAAAATTTAAAAAATAAAAAAATCGACCTACCGACCCAAAATAAAATTGAGGTGAAAGGGCAACCAAACAATTTTGTTTTGGCCTAAGTTGAACAAACACAGGGTTTAAATGATGGTGCATTTTATTGTCAACAGAGTTTAGTTTCCAGAAGTTGACGGTTGAATACAATTGCCTTGCCCCTAGTATGTCGAGTATTAACATGACATGACACGACACGACACGCCATAAAATGACATAACATGACACGACATGACACGACATGACACGACATGACATGACATGACATGACATGACATGACATGACATAACATGACATGACATGACATGACATGACATGACATGACATGACATGACATGACATGACAATACAAGACATGACAAGACAAGACAAGACAAGCGATGAACCTGGTTTATCGATTCGAAAGACCAGGTTTATTGTGGTGAAAAACCCGGTTTATCGATCGAAAAACCAGGTTTATCAGCCGATAAACCTGGTTTATCAAAAACCTTGCTTTTCGATTCGATAAACCGGGTTTATCAATTTGAAAAAAAACCAGGTTTATCGAATAAGCCTGAGTCGTTCAACAATGTCCCGTTTTATACGCCCAATTCTATTACATACTGTTCGTACATTTTTTTCAATGGAGGAGTATAGCTACGTCTTCGTGTGCGCGTAGTAATACAGTAATGTGAGCGTGATGAGGGGAAGAAGGGAAAACATGTTCGCCGAAATGATAGGATTCCCTGTGCAACACAGGGCCAGGTAGGTTAATTTGAATATTGATAAGGTTACTTCTTTGAAGTTGCCCGCCGTAAAGTAATTTATTTTAATCAATAACTAAAGTAATTTGTTGAGTACTCAACAAGTTACTGTAGTTATTCTAATAATTACTCTTTATTGCGTTATTTACTTAATTAAGTATCTAATTAGTAAGGTAATCAATTATTATTTAAATTCAAAAGGTGGATTTTTTCTTCTGTTAATTCAGTGTTTGTGGTGTGTGTGATGGCACACATTGAGACTGGTTGGGTTAGATAGTACCGTTTGTTAGTTATCTAGGTCAATTAGTTATCTAGGTCGATATTACGCGCCAGGCCCAATGTTATTGTCACGAACATACGATACTTTCCAATTCGCATGTAATGATTCGATTGATGTTCATGACTATGACCACACATTAAACTAAAGCTGTGACAGGCGGTCGACGAGATTCCTAACGGGACTCTTGGCCAGTATTTTCCACGAGGAAGTTCACAAATCATTTTATTGAAGATTGGAATATTTGAATGGAAAAATGAAGACGCCAGATGTAATGTACCTGTTCTTTGGAATGCTGGTTTGGAGCGTCCATTGTGTTCATGCAGGTTTGTATCAACTGAGCTTAATGTCTCAGGTATCAACCAATGATGGTTTATTTATGTTATCAATTGTCACTACCAGAATGTAGAGGAAAGTAATATTTGTGAAACTTGTAACGAAATAGATTAGGCCAACTGCTTTCTTTTAAAATGATATTTAGCGCGTAGCACCACGCAGCAGCGATATAATAATTATTTAAAAACAACTAGTTTACATTTTATTATAAATGTGAAATTTGGAATCACAAAAACTATTGACTATTTTTTTATTTGCATTTAAATGACTACAGCGCAAGTGTAATATTTGAAAAAAAAATCACATAGCTACTAATCTTACGTAAAAAAGCAAAATCAAAACAAAATCGCATAGGACATAGCTTATTTTTGAAAAAAAACCACCCCACAGCACATAGCCTTTTAGCCAAAAGGTGCTGAGACACAGTGTGCCTTACATTGATCATTTCCTTTATAGCTGTAAGAAAATCAAAACATTTAGAGCTTAAAATTAGAACACTTCTGTAAGATTTTATATAAGTGAAATATGTATGGCCTTATTGATTTTGTATATATATTGCTCAAAATTCGTCAAAATGTCACTTTCTATATATTGCTAAATGCAGCGATGGAAATACCCATATGACTTTCCACGCGGGGTAGGCAGTACCGAGGAAGACAAACCCTTGGTGGACTAAAAACACCTTGGAAACTATATTGATTATAAATATATGTTTACACACTCAGGGGGTTAACCCTAACCTTGCTTACTTGCTTAAGGCGTCCCGAAGGGACGGACTTCTGTGATGGCCTTCCATACTGGTCTTTCAAGCATGCAGTTTTTCATGTCCTGCCTAGTTAGTCCTGTATCCTCTGATAAAAGCTTGATGTAATTCTTTCGTGGTGGTCCTCTAGCCTTGTGTCCATGCTTGGGTTGCCACAGGAGAACTTTGGAGACTGCTTCCTCTTCCCTTCTGGCACAGTGGCCGGCAAATTTTAATCTCCTCCGTCTTAGCCTCTCTGATATTGGTAGCAGGTTCCCATATAGATCTTTGTTGGTGGTGTGAGATTGCCATGATACATTAAGTGCTTTTCTTAAGAGGCGAGTGTAGCAACCATCCAGCGCTTTTCTCATTTTAGCTGTTAGTGTCCAAGTCTCGGCTCCATAGGTCAAAACAGATTCAACAGTGGTGGTAAACAGCTTTATTTTCAGGTTTCTTGGGAGTTTACTGTTCCATAACCTTAACCCTAACCCTAACCCTAACCCTAACCCCTAACCCTAACCCTAACCCTAACCCTAACCCTAACCCTAACCTTAACCCTAACCCTAACCTTAACCCTAACCCTAACCCTAACCCTAACCCTAACCCTAACCCTAACCCTAACCCTAACCCTAACCCTAACCCTAACCCTAACCCTAACCCTAACCCTAACCCTAACCCAGGGTTGGTCCACCAACGGTTGGTCTACCCTGGGACTGTCTACCCCGGGTGGAAAGTCATGTGGGTATTTCAATTGCTGCATATAGATGTATAGATTGTACAAAGGCCTCTAAGTCAAAATGGAAGAAGTAATGCCTATAAGTCAAAATGGAAGAAGTGAGAGGGGGAAAAAAAGAAAAATATGAGAGACCTATTTATGTTTTGCCTAATTAGTGTGACTACCCTCTGGTGCTTATGCGGCACACCATGCACATTACGCCAACGCCAGGCGTACTCACCAGAATGGAATTTTTGTGGGTTATTCGAAACTAAGAGTGGTAACAGTTAACAAATGTAGGTAATTAAAGGTACAGTTTTAATTAACATAAATGTCTAGAGTATGACTGTGAATGAGAATAAAGGTATTGTTTTAGACTGTACCCGTGTTATATTGTCTGACATAATAGCGTTCGGCAGTATTTTTGTTTCCATTTTTTAAAATAATACTACAGCCGAATTTATATCAGGCAATACTATAACATAGGAACGGTCTAAAACAATACCATTATTCTTTTATTCTGAGTACGTAAACATACAAGGTGACCCAGAAAATGTTGAACCCAAAAATCACAAACTTTAACAAAATAATTAAAAATGAAAATAAATAAATATGGCATTCTTTTTTCAACAGTTATGTAAACGAATCTAAAATACACTAGATTGTGTGACAGGGGGTGTTTTCGCCCTTTTGTAAAAGTAAAAAAAAATTGTAACTTGGTTCAGATATGAAACTTTATTCTGTTCTAGGTACGGTGAGTTAAGTAATCTTTTCTTTTGATTTGTATATATCAAATTAACATTTTCAAATGAAGTCAAAGGGACTTCAGTGTTTGATTTCAAAGTCTCTTATATAATAATAATATTGATTTAAATAATAAATGAATATTGATGAGATACTGTGCAGAAATGGCTTCAAACAGGCACTTGTTCTGCTCATATAGCATGAAACCATTTGTTTGCACTTCACTTGCACTACAAAACAACACTTCTTACAAAATTACACGTATTTTAAGTTTCGTGTGGCCTATTTTTATGATCTAAAATGTTTCAGAAAATTAAATGTATGGTGCACACAGCTGGTGAACGAGTTATGCAATATTTTGTTATTTTAATGGTAAACAAAATATTGAATTTTGTGATTTTTGGGTTCAACATTTTCTGGGTCACCCTGTAGACAATAATGCCGCAACAGCACCGACAAACGATGAACGGTTTCTGCTGGTATTGAATATGCCGTGAATATTATAAGAAATTGTTTTTCATATGACAAATCCAAGGTTAGATGAAGTTTAATAATAAAAGAAATTATTATACTCACTTGTGACAGTTTCATGCTACACTGAGCACTTCTTCAGACTATTTGACGTCAGATCTCATCACAGGCTTTTTATCCTGTCGACCACCGGAAGTAGAGGGCGGTCTTGATGAGATTAACCGTGAATATGTTGTGTACATATGACGTATGACGTCTTCCAGCGGTGCTGTTACCATGTATACAACACCGAAGACGTCATTGATTTATATTGACCTTGGCAAAATGATTTATGCCGATGACACACAAGTTTATATCATCTTTGACCAAAACTTGAAACATGCATCATCAATCAATGCTATTAAACGGTGGTCAACTGCCAATTATCTGCAACTTAATGATGATAAACCTGAGTTTCTCCATATTTCATCCCGGTTAAGAAATTCATCTCCTTTGAAACATGTTCAAATATGTGTCTCTTTGTTTGAACTAGTAAAGGGTGCTCGCAATTTAGGAGTCATGTTGAGAATGATTTGAAAAGGGATATCTTTGTCAAAAAAACATATGCCGTTCTGTTTCATTTGCTCTGTATCTTATTGGACAGGTTAGAACATTTCTCGACAGAAAATCAACTGAAATGCTAGTACATGCATTTATCACATGTCGCTTAAATCAATGTAACAGTCTTTTACATGGCCTACCAAATTCGCAGATAATCAAGCTTCAAAGAATTCAAAACTCTCCTGCCAGATTAATCACTCTTTCTCGCAAACATGATCACATAACCCCAACTCTCCGTCTGCACTGGCTACCTATCAAGTATCGTATTGTGTATACAAGTTTACTTCTGACTTATAAATGTCTTCATGGTACTGCGCCAATCTATATATCTTCAAGATCTAATCAAACAATACCTTCACGCAATCTTCGTATTTCATCTCTGTCGCGTCTTATCTGCTCTTCAACGTCAACTCAGTATGGTCAACGTTCCTTCTCTGTGTCAGCTGCAGAAGTCTGGAATAATATTCTACTTCATGTGAAAAATGCAGATACTATATTTTAGTTTAAGAAATCCGTAAAGACTCATTTGTTCACAATGGCTTTTTAATTGTAGCCCAAATCCATGTATTTGTTTGTTATTATGTTTTTATGTTCAAGCGCTCAGGGATCTCGATGTTAGGCGCTATGCAAATATGGTTAATATTATAATTATTATTATTATGTCCATGTTTTCGTTAAACAGGAATTACAGGATGTACATTCTATTCAAGTTATTAGAAACATCTAAAATGGTTCCGAAATTATTTGAATTGGCAATAAGTGGTGAAGGCTTCTTCCGTGACATGAACAAATATCACTCAAAAGCTTTTGCTATCAATTTTAAGAGCAACGCTTAAACGACACAAATGAGAAAATGATATGTGTACTTTAAAGCTGCCAACACTTTCATTAGCATTTCTATATAATATTTTAGCAATGATTGACCGAAATTAAAGGAATACCCCAAAGTCGAAGAAATGGGTTGACAGAAAGTGTCTATCTGACTTTTTTTCAATCAGGACATTGTATTTTAAAATGTTAAAGATTGCCAAAATACCAACAACAAAATATATTTCTAGTATGCATGCACCAACAAAAAATCATTTGTTTGCATGTTTCAATCAACCCAATACAATTTGATGTATGCACATATCACAAATTAACATGATTCACAGCAATTGAAATTGTTTCAAAGCTGATGGAAAATTGTTAGAATGTCTAGAAAACAGTCATAATTGCTATTTACCATTATATCTCGCAATGCATCCTGTCAATAACATTTGCAATGACTTTTAATCGTCAAATCTAATTAAAATCTGCAATATCCATTGACTTGGCAATTTGGTGGTTAAATGCTATGAGCATCTAGGGTATTTTTGTCAGCCTTGGAATTTCACAAATCAAATACTATCATAACTGACTAAACAGTCAGATATATAACCGATTGCGTCTCCAATGTTAGAATAATCCCTTTTCCAAACAGAAACCTGCGACCACTTGGTAGCCAAATTAACCTCATTGAAGCAATATTGGTTGTTTAACAAGCCTTGAATGGGATCTACATATTCAATTTCTAGTGCACGATATCGTAACATTGACATACTAGATTTAATACAAAGCAGAACACTTTCGGCGTTTGTCGGTTCCTTTGTGGCATTGCTTTTGTTTGCACGATTTGTTTACTTATAATTGATTCTAAATTTTTTGAAACCCATTTACCATTCAATGTTCCATTGACTTTGAAATATTCTACCACTTACTGTGGGAATTTTCTAATGTCAAATCCTTGTCTTTTGACACATTTTATTTTAACAGGCATCTTGGAAAAGGATGAACAATTCACGAATCTCGCAAATATTTCTCTTCTGTTCAAAATCATAATGCTAGAATACTATTCAATGCGTTAATGATATGAGGAATATTGATGGTTATGGCAACAATTTTGGCGGCCATCTTGATTTTAATAAATGTTGATAAAACAGAACAAAACAGCTATGAACTTCTAGTAATCTGATATATATATATTACGAACTTTATATGCTGTCATCATGTTATCTTGTTAAATTATGTATTTTATGCAAGTTTATCATTGTAAGCCATCATTTTGTACGCCATCTTGAACCGTGGAAAATCTCTAAATTTGATTTTTAAAGCTAAAACGAATTTTATCAATTAGTTTTTGGATTCCTGATGTGCATAGAGGTCCCCAACCTGGTCGTTATCCGTCTATGGTTGAACTATATGGCTAAAAGCAAATAAGACATTTCCCCCAACTTCGGAATTTGGTCGATTTTCAATATTCGATTCCTGAACTATTGCAATCAATTTCGCTTTTGTTGCAATTTTGTCACGGTACACCCAGGGGCTGATTTAAGATTTCTGATAAGGGAAGGGGGGCACGGTGTCAATTTGGCGGCAGCCCTTGCGGGGGTATATTTGGGCAGAGCCCCCTATCGGGGGTCAAAAGGGATTTACGATTTTTTTACAAATTTAAGCCTTAAAGTCATCGATTTGCAGCCATTTCTAAACACAATATTCATTTTAATGAAGAGCAAATGTTTTCAATAATCATATGGTTTTACCATTCATACATCATTTAATGATGTTGTTCCCACTGCATCTAAAAGAGGAAACTTAAATAAATGAACTGAAACTTAACCACACCTTCAATTTCGCAAACATATTTATATCAATGATCACTTAAGTATTGGCCAAAATGGTTTAGCAAATCTACCAATTGAGTTTGCGATTGTTTAGCTATGTTGTTAGGGGTATTTCCTTACTGAATTCACACTGAAGTCCCTTGAACCATTTTACCCGTTTCCTTACGTTTTGATCTGTTACTAACTTGCGCACCACTGCAAACCATAGCTCATTCTTACGATGCCCTTACTTGGGATCCCTTTTCAAGACGTTATTTTAGTGCTCCCAATCCGGCGAGCCGCTGTGCAATTGAGAACCAAAAGAAGAAGGCTGTCCCCGCAGTTCAAAATAGGGTATGATGTTGCAAACTGCATAAAATGCGAGAGCGTAGTGATTTTGCCCGTGATTTTGAAAAGGGGCAAATGCTTGCTTTTTGAGCATAACTTAATTAGCCGAGCGATTGAAAAACAGTTTGGTATTCCTGAGTCAATTGTTCTGTACAAATATATCAAGAATAATCGCCAACTTATTGGCGGGGGATCAAAAAGAAAAGCGGCGACGCCTGGGGAGTAATACATATTTTAATTGAGTACATAAAATATGACCGCGCGGATTTCCCACGGGTTGATCTCCGTTTTGCTTGAAATCACCCTTATCACGGACATCACGGATTTTACACAAACTCCCCACGGTTTCCGCCTTTAAAATCACGGATTCTGCCGAACCCTACCTATAGGGTCACTTCCAAATATGTTTTGACCAAAAAGGTTGGATAGACATTTGGATGAATCTTTTGGTACAATTTGCTACAAACTTTGCCACAAAACAACAAAGATAAGCCATGATTAGCACCAGTGTTATTACTGAAACAACAATGCACAATGACTATTACATTTTGGAGGTTGATTAAATCTGCTACCTATGACTTTTCACAAATCTGTAGTTTGAGGATAAGTTCGAACACAAATTGAAAACAAAACACCTTTCCAATATATTGTTGTAATACGTGCCTTGTGAACGACATCAGATCATTATGTAAGCATGTTTTAGGTAGTTCTAGCATTAAAAGTCAATACAATTGTTTGTTTGACAAAAGAATGTGCAAGGGCTGACTTACTAAACTGAAACGATCAGTCATACCTTTATCAATATTTATAGAATTATTCTTTAGAGTGTTGTCACGAATTCGTCACCTGTGAATCAAATACGCAATTTCTGTTCTGTAACGCGTAACAATTTGATTATCCGCAACAATGCCTTTATTTACTTAAATGTCTACACATACAATGGCTGCTTTATGTATAATAAGCTAGTAAATGTTAAACGCCCAAAGATTAAATCACCTCCGAGAATCAAATGTCATGTGTAGCAAATGTCATGTGCAGCAAATGTCATGTGTAGCAAATGTCATGTCTATACATGTACAGTCATGTAGAACGCCCTGTACAGTAAAGTAAACTGCGCCAATAAAGTATCGAAACACTTACAAATGGTCAGATTTATCGGAACCTGAATTAGTATGCAAAAAAATAATTAAATAATTCGATTCACAGTTATCTTCTGCGCATTTTTGACACCTCTTTTGTTGCGCTTTGATGTTGTTTGGCGGATTTATGGGCACTTGAGTGGCTTAAAGTCGAATTCTAAAGTTGCAAAAGCTCCTATTCACCCCAATTCCAGAAAGGAACTCGCACAAAGCATCACACACAGACAACATTAAGACAAAAGACACCAATTCGTTCCGTTTACTTAACCATGACAATTAATGATTGATTAATGATTGATTTATGTCTCCCATCTCTGACCCTTTTGTTTCGTTATTGAAAATGAATGCTGATATTTATTGCAATCGATTTATCCAACACGCGACATACACATCATTTAAAAAAGGCGGGCAAAAATAATGATGATCTTATTCGTTGCTGGAATAGGGGCAGCGTCCGAATTAATGAAAAAAATATGGTTGCCCGCCGGGCAACCAAGCAGGAAATTATGGTTGCCCGGCAGATTTTTTGGTTGCCCGTTCTGTAAAATATTTAAATGCATGTGTTAATTGTTTCACTTCTTGTAAACAAATTGGTTGCCCACCGGGCAACCAAATAAGTACATGTTGGTTGCCCGGTGCTAATTTTGGGTGTCCCGGGCAACCGGGCAACCACTTAACGCGAACGCTGCACGTAAGTAGGGTTAGTTAGTGTTGCTGTGCGTGCTGTTGTTGTTGCTGCATCTGCATGTAATAATATACAGACTACGGCTACCACGCATACGGTATAGGATACATGTACTAATTAATAAGGCCAAAATAAGATCATGGAAGTACAATGATGATAGATTGATATTTTCTCCTATGAAACTTGGATTATATAATTATTATTTTAGCTGATTTTGTTTCATTCACAGTTCTGTAAAATATTTAAATGCATGTGTTAAGTGTTTCACTTCTTGTAAAAAAATTGGTTGCCCACCGGGCAACCAAATAAGTACATGTTGGTTGCCCGGTGCTAATTTTGGGTGTCCCGGGCAACCGGGCAACCACTTAACGCGAACGCTGCCTTTATTTACTTAAATGTCTACACATACAATGGCTGCTTTATGTATAATAAGCTAGTAAATGTTAAACGCCCAAAGATTAAATCACCTCCGAGAATCAAATGTCATGTGTAGCAAATGTCATGTGCAGCAAATGTCATGTGTAGCAAATGTCATGTCTATACATGTACAGTCATGTAGAACGCCCTGTACAGTAAAGTAAACTGCGCCAATAAAGTATCGAAACACTTACAAATGGTCAGATTTATCGGAACCTGAATTAGTATGCAAAAAAATAATTAAATAATTCGATTCACAGTTATCTTCTGCGCATTTTTGACACCTCTTTTGTTGCGCTTTGATGTTGTTTGGCGGATTTATGGGCACTTGAGTGGCTTAAAGTCGAATTCTAAAGTTGCAAAAGCTCCTATTCACCCCAATTCCAGAAAGGAACTCGCACAAAGCATCACACACAGACAACATTAAGACAAAAGACACCAATTCGTTCCGTTTACTTAACCATGACAATTAATGATTGATTAATGATTGATTTATGTCTCCCATCTCTGACCCTTTTGTTTCGTTATTGAAAATGAATGCTGATATTTATTGCAATCGATTTATCCAACACGCGACATACACATCATTTAAAAAAGGCGGGCAAAAATAATGATGATCTTATTCGTTGCTGGAATAGGGGCTTTTGCAACTTTAGAATTCGACTTTAAGCCACTCAAGTGCCCATAAATCCGCCAAACAACATCATAGCGCAACAAAAGAGGTGTCAAAATGCGCAGAAGATAACTGTGAATCGAATTATTTAATTATTTGTTTGCATACTAATTCAGGTTCTGATAAATCTGACCATTTGTAAGTGTTTCGATACTTTATTGGCGCAGTTTATATTTTGGTACAGGCACTCGTCTCTACACGCAACACTATTTTATCTCTTCATTCCGCGTAAGTTTCTTGAGGCCGGACTATGACTCCGGGCGAACCATGGCTCTTTTCACAACGGTACGCATGAACAGATCATGCACCGATTGGTAAAACTGGCATAAACGTGGGTTAAATATCTTATTTAAGTATATGATGGTAATTTTTCGTCATGCTAAATCGCTCAAATAAATAGACATAGCCTTATGTAACTTTATAGTAGGACAATCTCCAGTGACCCCGTAAACGTGTGAGTGACGGTTTGTTTCACCTCAGTGGATGTGTATTTTAGGACTAGTATTTAACACATTTGGCAGGGGTAGCGCTTGTATACCAACCATATACCAAGCATCAAGAATATCAAGGAATAACGTCACCAGAATTAGTAAGAAGTCTGATTTTAAAGTGTTAGTTCATACATGATACACGTAATACCATAGTAAAACTGTTCGAATCCCAGTTCCATTTGCCTGTAGAGTTTGAGGCAAAGTTTGTCAGGTTTAACTGGTCATGACGCTAGTATGTACGTGTGGACATGGTTTGAATGGTGTGAACCCCCTGGACTAACTGTCTAGACGACCCAAAAGTCAAACATTCCAGCGATGTGCCTTTTCACATGTGTCGATCTGTAGCCCAAGTTGGGCTAATTTTTAATCTAAAATCTGCACCTGCTCTATAATTTGAACTTTTGATTTGACTAAATCTGTAATAGCACTAGCTTTTTAAGCAAATTGTAGTTTGAACATTTAATTTCTTAACACAAGAAGTTAAAGAACTTTGAAAAGTCTCGTGTTGGGCTCTAAAGTTCCACCCAATAATTACATCCATCCAACACCGTTGACCGCATGATGGTGACCTGGAGTGTGGCAGCGGTGGAATCGGTAGCAATCGCTGCAGTCGTGAATTCAGGCTGCTTGACCAAGAGGCGCTAGAGTATTGCTACATAAGGTAATTTAAAGTTCACACTGGGCTAACTTTTAAAACTAAAATCTGTTGTAGCCATACTGAATCGTGCATTTTCTCGACATTTTAACTTTTTATTTTACAACATTTGAAACAGCAGTAGTTTTTATAACAATTTGAAGTTCAAAGAATGATTGTTATAACATAATAACATAACAAATGATAAACTTAACAAACTTTCTGATCCACCGAACTTATCATCGACGGTTGAAGCTTTTAATAGACAGTTATGGAGTGAATGGAATTATTGTGAACATGAAATCTTTTCAAATACCATATCTAGAGATATATCCCACCGATTTTTCTCGTCCAAAAAACAGACTGTACTATTTTTATATAATGTATTCATTTGTTGTACTGAAAATCACGAAAAACCTGCATTTATTAAATTTCACAATGATCCCGACTAGTGTGATGGCCTTCCTACCAAACACTTCCTAGTCAAAACCCGCGTAGTCGGTCGGTCAAAACTGCCCGCGCAGGTACCCAAAAGCGCCGTAGAAACTAACAGCTGGTGCAATAACTCGAAGCGTTGGGAGGAAACACTTGATTTGTAACCGCGGATGCTGCTTCATAGCCGTGGTCAGGAACATTTCAGAACTTACAGGGAACGGAACCGTAATGTAGTATCAACATTGAGGGTGCAATTTCCAAGACATTTCTGAATAAACCTTTAATTCTATAACTTACTTGAACTCACGTAGTCCTATGTTCAAAATGCTCTATTCTGGTGACGTCATTAATTGATATTCCTGATGTTTGAAATATGGTTGGTATACAAGCGCTACCTTTAGCATGGCGTCCCTCGTGAAAGTGTGGGCGGAATCCGTTGTGGTACAAAATACAAAATGCCATACAAAGGGTTCAAAACATAAAACTATTTGGATTAAGCTCAGACTAGCATACAACGTGTTCATCTGAGCACAATGATTCCAAAAATGTATAGTTTTCCCCACTCACGATGCTTAGTTACCGAGCTTTAGGGGGGGGGGGGGGGGAGCGATCTCAAGAATTGGCAGACCGAACTCCCACTGACGACATGCCGGGTGACCTTTAGCTATGGTTTAGCTAAAGACAATCTACACTCTTGCCAAGGTGTTGCCCTCAGCCCCATAAGTAGCTAAGTTTGGTCTATTTTTTTTAAACTAAAATCTGCTCTATGGATACTATATATTGTGACTTTTTTTCTCGAAATTTGAACTTTTGATTTTACAAAATCTGAAGTAACACTAGTTTCTATGAAAAGCTAAAAGTTCGAATTTCTTAACACGACAACTTTCAAAAGTAACACTTTGGGCTTCTGGTTCCACCCAGAAAATTATCTAATTTTAAATGAATCTAACTAGAGGAGTGTATATGTAATAGAGGAGTGTATATGTAAAATATTAACATTTTCTTTCAGTTACTATTAGCTAACTTCGTTAATATCCAACGGATTTCACTCGTTCGACCAGCAAACAATATGAATATTGACACATTATTTCCATCATTGCTAGTTTGATCAAAAACAAAACAAAATAAAAAGTCCCATAGACAACGCTTAAATTACGCCGGCCGAAGCAGACCTCCCCAAGCGCCTAGAGCCTTGGGCCGTGCTTGGAATAGCGGTGGAAACGGTAGCAAGTGCGGAGCCAAGACACAGGTGGTGTGAAATCAATCAGATAAATGGTGTACAGGGGCACCCAACGAGAATTTTGGGATATTGCCTGACGTACTATATATTTGGAAATTGGGTGTACATTTGATCATGATATGGGTTTCTAATGGTTACAATAACTATTGTTATCATATTTAACATGTTTAATATGAATTTCATGTAAAAAGCTAAAATAAATCCCTTTTTAATGACAAAATGTGTACACATTAACTGCTCCTCACAGCCAACTAGCAATTATGTTTCCCAGCTAGGGGCAGTTGAAATTTTCGCTTTGACAGCTAGATAAGCGATGAAAAATCTGCTAGCCGGCCAGAAGTTAACAAAAATCCAAAAATTCATCAGCTACGAAAGTTTGTGAACATGTTATCAGCCAGGTAATTCCAGGTATACCAGTATAAATCACCGAAAATGATACGTTATTATTATATTAGTAATAGCGCCCTATTATGAATTCTTGACGATTTTATGACATTTTAATATTTATCTATTAGAATGAAGTATTCGAGACATTCCAAAAATTGTTACTAAGGACCCAAAATCGAGACGCTTTAAGCCCTATTTTTGATATGTGTAATCCAATGAGACCCTTATTTAGTGCTGTGCCCCTTGCAACACGCAGTGGTGAGACTAGGTTTATATAGATTTGCATTGATTTTGAGTCAATAAAAGAGGTAATTTTATCTTAATTTCAAAGAAAAAAATATTTCTGTCCATGTCATGCATTAATATC